>BMAU01017824.1:0-360000 GCA_019973935.1 Trichonephila clavipes | reverse complement strand
AGGTCTGCTGTAGCTGCAATAGAGATTTCTGTGTTGGATGAAAACGACAACTATCCTCAGTTTACTGAAAGAACTTATTTAATTGATGTTCCCGAAGATATAGAATGGGAATCTCGCCCCGTCATTGCAGTAGTGAAAGCTGAAGATAAAGATCGAGGAGTGAATGCTGCCATTCGATATGCTATTATTGGAGGCAATACCCAAGGGCACTTTAGTATCGATTCCCAGAGTGGTAAAATCTCTGTTGTATCTGCTTTAGATTATGAGACTGTGCGGAGCTACCGACTTATAATAAGAGCTCAGGATGGAGGTCAGCCTTCTCGTTCAAACACCAGCAGTGTTATTCTACAAGTGTTGGATGCTAACGATAATGACCCCAAGTTTTATACTTCTGTCATTCAGGATTCAGTGTCTGAAGGTGTCCCTGTTGGACACAGTGTACTTAGGGTGCAAGCCTATGACGCCGACGATGGACCTAATTCGGAAATAATTTATTCTATTCTACCTACCGTACAATCTATACCATTTGAAGTAGACAGTATGTCAGGCTGGATTTTAACAACCGATAAATTAGATAGAGAAAAAAATTCATTTTATGACTTTGAAGTAATGGCCAAAGATAGAGGATCTCCTAGTAGATCATCAACTGCCTCAGTAATAATTCGTGTGCAAGATATAAACGATAATGATCCAATTTTTGATCCTAAAAAATACGGAGCTTCTGTGTCTGAAATCGACCCACCAGGTACGCCAGTTGTTGGAGTAACTGCTACAGATAAAGACGAAGAACCTCGCCTAATATATCATATAAGTGAAGGAAATCATCGTGGACGATTCAATATAATTCATCAGAATAGAGAGGGCTTAATATCAGTAGCACAACCTTTGGATTACAAGATAGACAAGAAATTCATATTGACTGTCACTGCCACTGATGCTGGAGGGAGGTATGATACGGCTACTGTGCACATCAACGTGACAGATGCAAACACACATCGTCCTGTATTCGAAAGAGTCCCTTACATAGCCAGCGTTCCAGAAGATGCGGCCATTGGAACAACTGTTCTGGTGGTTGAGGCTTCTGATGGAGATGTCGGTGAGAATGCTCGCATTTCTTATTTTATTGAAGATAATCCAGAATTCACTATTGATTCAACAACTGGTGCGATTTCAACTTCTCAACCACTAGACAGAGAGCTTAATGCTGGTTTTGTCTTAGTAGTTACTGCTCAAGATCATGGAAATCCTAGCTTATCTGATACAATTAATGTAGAAGTTGAAGTTCTGGATGTGAATGATAACCCTCCAAATTTTGTCTTGCCTTCTTATTCTGCTTCTATCAGAGAAGATGTTGTAGTAGGTTCGAGTGTTTTACAGGTATCAGCTTCTGATAAAGACATTGGACTTAGTGGACAAGTGCGATATACTTTTAGTGGTGGGGAAGATGGGGATGGAGCTTTTATAGTGGAGCCTACTTCAGGAATTATCAGAACCAATCAGTTGCTCGATCGTGAGTCCGTGTCTTTGTACCGACTAACTGTTCATGCTGTGGATAGAGGAACTTCAGCACTTTCATCAGCGGCACCTATCACTGTTTACATTGAAGACGTTAACGACAATCCACCGAGATTCGACACTGATATCGTCCAAATGTTTGTTTCAGAAAATAGTCCAATTGGCTCTTTAGTTGGAGAAATTATGGCAACAGACCCAGACGAAGGTTCGAATGCCGATATTTTTTACAGTATTGTTGGAGGGCCAGATGCTGATAAATTTCACTTGATTTCGAGAAACTCTGCTGAACTCTATACTAAGACGTATCTCGATTACGAAACGAGTCAAAAAAAGTACGCTCTAGCTGTGAGAGCAGCTTCTCCCCCTTTAAGAAATGATGTGCAAGTCACCATTTGGGTGACGGACGTGAATGACAATGCCCCTCGCTTGCGTGATTTTGTGATACTATTCAATCACCACAAAAATCATTTCCCCTACAATCCTATTGGTCAAATTCCAGCTTCGGATGCTGATGTGACGGACAGGCTTCGATATAAGTTCATTTCTGGGAATAATGCCCATTTGTTGATTTTGAATGAAACCACTGGAGAACTTTCTCTAAGCCCTCACTTGGACACGAATGTACCTATCCATGCTGTTATGGAAGTCAGCGTCTTTGGTAAGTTTTTATTTTTATGTTGCATCGAGTAGGAAAAAGGGCAAATTCAAAACGTGATCAAATAGTAGTATAAATTAGTTTCCTTTTGAAAATAGAATGGATACTTTCTCATTATTAAGTAAAATTAATTTTAGCAAACTACGTTGGAAAAAAATCAGAAATGTGTCTATCCTTAATAAGTATCTAGAATATATAACAAAGTATGAAAATCCCAATTGATTTTGTTGTGCGAAACATCAAGTTACTGAGATTTATCTGGTCATTTTATGTAAATCCAAACTTTAAAGGACAATATCATTTGTTTAGGATTATTCAGAAAGAAATGATGCAAGCGAGAGAAGAATTTTTCATTTCATTAATAACTTACTCAAAAACAGGTTTTGAAAAAAAAAAGTTAAAAAAGGATTTTTTCCAGTGTGCAAGAATAAATTTTTATTGAACTACACAGTTTACTACAAATAAAATTATCCCAGAATATTAAAAAAATGGTTCTCTAAGCCAGTAATTATGTAATTTATGCACTTACGTGTTTTGTATCAAAATTTTTCTTTTGAAAATCACTGACAGGATCGTCTCTGACTTCTGATTCAAATAATGTTCAGCCAATTTACTCTACATTTGTGATCTGTAGTCAATTTGAATTTTCTTTCTTTTACCTTCTGTTCTCTACTCTATTTTTTCAGTTGCTCTACTTTTGATCCGACTTGTGCTTTGTGTAGGAATTCTACTCTCACTCCAATTGTTCATTGCAATTCAAAATATGGATCCAATTGCTTAACAAAACATTCCATGCTAATGCGCAGGCATTGATTTTCAATTGTTTCTCTAAGATAATCTCAATAATATCGAAATCAGAAATACACATCCGAGTCGAGAGAAATTTTAAAAGGATTTCAAATGGAAATTCAATAATTCAGCATTTCTCATTTGGATTCAAAAGAGTTTTCTTTCTTTTTCATCTACCGCATTATAATTGACTGCACTTTTTTTCCGAATATATTTTTTTTTGAATCACTACATTGAAAATTAAAATATGATATACATGACAAAAAACTCAATGCTTTGCGCAGGCATTTCGATTTTCAAAAGATAATTAATAATCCTAATCAATTAAATTTTTAAAAATATTCAATTGTTTCTCAAAATTAAATATAATTGACACTGTTCACTTAAAATAAATAGCATGACAAATCATTTTTTAAAATCTTCATTAACAAATATTCAAAAAATTAAATATATACACTTTCACAAAATAAATAGCCAAATTTTGACATCATTACTATTTTTTGACATCAACCGGCTTATTTTCGGAACAAAAATGACAATCATCGCAATCCGATGAAAACGCAATTTCTTCTATAAAACTATTCGCCTTCTCCGCTAAAATACTCATCATAGAATCCGTGCTGCTATATATCTTGGAAGAGTGGATTTAAAAGAATGTTTCTGCTAAGTAACGTTTGAGTATTCATAAAAATGGTTATTCTGTGTAATTTTAAAGTGAGTAGTATAAGTACCGTCGGTAGATAAAGGGTTAAAGTAGTTAATTCAAGTCTTGTGAAAGAGTGAGTGAACGTTAACATCGCACTATTTAGCTGCTCGGGGGCTTTGGGCAACGGACCTCGCCATTTTGAACTATGGTCAAGTGACAAGGATGACTCCCGAACTGACACCGCTTCTCCTAACTTCCACACTACAACAACAGGAGGACGTTTGAGCCTCGACATATTTATCGTGCATAGGCTTCCTCTGCACGGTGGGTCTTCTGCGGTATGAGGCTCGAAATCATGACACGCCCGTCACGAGTCCGTTATCTTGACCACTAGGTTATCGCGGTCACTCAAGGCTTGTGAGAATTTTGTTTTTGTGCTATGTAATTATTAATGTGTTCTGTTTCATTATTAACCAGTTCATTTACTTTGTTTAGTTGCATTCATTAATAAACTGTATTTTATTAACATAATAATTCTTATTACGTCTATAGGTATTAAAATTTGTAAACTAAAATATATCTATGGTTTGCAATTCTATAGTTCAAGAAAATTAATGAATGTTTTTGAATCACATTTGGATTCTTTTCACGAAAAAATATACTAGGAAAAAAAAGCGTTTCGACACTTTTTTTTAAATCCTCAGTTTCAGCAACATATTCTAAGAATACTAATTCAATTCTGCGAAAACAATGACACTAAAAATCTAGACTTTTGTCGATAAAGATATCCCCTTCTAGGCCCCTTCTAAATCCTTGTTTTATTTTATATCAACATTCTTCGGATTGAAAGATTTGTAGAGTGGGGTACCAGCTCAGATATCGTCCTCGTTCCTTGATCCTATTTGAAAATGTCGAGGTCCGTCAGTAGCTTACGTTAATAAACAATCGGTTAGCTGATTTGGACATCTGAGCATCTCATTCAACGCATTCTCACTTGGCTAATCATTTGAATCCAATGCTTTCTAAATCCAATTCATGAATGGATTATTAGAAGGAATACCTTTTGACTGTATGCTTAAACTTTGTTTAAAGGTTTAAAAGGTTTGTCTTGAAAAGATGATTCAAACTGAAGAGCAACATTTCAAGAGTATCGTGAAGGGAGAAGTAGAGAAGCGTGTTTTTCAAAAATTCCCTTATGTTCTTATTTGGAAATGAGTACGATATTTATTTTTGCTGCGTCCGACGCTTTGGAATCAATACATAGAGCGTTGGACGGAAGTTATCGCACGATCTCTTACTTCCCGCAAAAAAATCGATACCCTCACTGTTTGGAGTCTCCCTCTCTCAGCCCCAACCTAGGAAGGAAAGGAGGGAGGAGTCCCCCCCCCTCTCTTCATTCCAGTTTGTTAATCATTTACTCTCCAACTAAATTCTTGTCCGAATATTTCGACCCGTTACGATCCCTCCAATGATATGTAAATCTCCCGAACTGTATTTTAAAAAAGAATTTACTTTGATTCTGATGTGAAGGATAATCAATTCTGTTTGTTAAAGGGGACAATTTCAAGAAAGGACGCATAGAAAAATTTGTGCCCTTGCATTTCTTATCATTGCACCGTTTAGAAATCATCCATTGTTTTCCAGATTTCAAAAACAGACTAGACCAAAGTTTTTTTTTTTTTTTTGAAATACTTATTATTTTTCTTTGTAGCTGTAGATTCCAAAGAATTGAGAGGCTTTGCATTTTGATGGCAGAGCTCTGACCTTTGCTGTGGAGGGAGGCCAAAAAGTACGCATTTCAGACCAAAGTACAGAATAGTAAAAGCTGCTGCAAATTCAGCCCAACTGCGCCAGCAGAAAAAATATTGGAAGCACCATCCCGTCACGGTTAAAAGGCATGAGATTTACCGTCATTTCCCAAATCTTAAAGATTTCCCTCTGTCTTAAAGCAAGCGAGCGAAATATATAGAAAAATATTTTTAAAAAAGATATTTCATTTGAAACAACGGAAGTATCAACATATTTATTAAAGTGACGTGAATGCCTTTCACTAATTGAAAAAGAATGCCTGCTTTTTATAGAAGAGTTTAATTGGTTTTAATTCGAATGGAATGGACTTTTCCTGCTTGATTTATTTAACAACTCTCGCCATAAAAGTCCCATCTCGTATTTTAAGCCACGGCAATAATTTGCCAGTAAAATAAGCTGTTCTTTCTATGGGCTGTCTCTGAGATGGATGACGCCAACGCTTATTCATACGAGATGGAATGCGAATGGTTCTGAGTCCGGGCCCTCCGCTGGTGAATAAAAATAATTCAAGTCCTCAATTGATTCATTTTATCGACGTCTTCTGGGTCGCGTCCGCTTCAGGAATCCTTTTATATATTTTACACTCAAGGAATCGAATAGAAATATAATACGGGGAAAAAAACGAAATTAATATTATTATATTTTTTTTTTTCTTGAATTGGGGTTACACCAGAAAGAGCCAAGCGGCTGAGTGGTATCGTATCGTGGTTCAAACCCCGGGCTGGGTAAGGTCGACTCCAACTTTCATCCCTTCAGTGGTACAATGAGTATCAAACATGCTCGGGAACTAAACACTAGTGCGGGAGGGGAGGGGGGGTCACGTCAGACTGACCTCCTAACCGGAACATCTGCTTATGCACCTTAGTGCCCAAGGCGAGGAAAACTGAGATGGGCACAGTAGGCCTTTCCTCTCATGATCTGTTGCGCAATTGAGTTTAGTTTTTACTCCAGAAAAATTACGAGTTACTTTTGTTTTATCTTTAATGCTTGATGACTAAAAATTAGAAACACATTTTAAAAATATTCGTTTACATCGTGTACTTACCTATTATACAAGGTGTTTCCGAATTCAACCGTCAAATTCAGAGGGGTGATATGGGAAGAACACATCACCATAGAACACGGGGTCGTAAAGCACGTTCTGTAGGAGTAATTACAAGACTCTTCGTTTCTGCGAGTCATTTTTTTTTCTGGTTGATGATACAGTTAACGAAAGAAGCGCTCATTTTCATGTGAAGATTACGAAACTGTGGAAAATCCAAAAATGCTAAAAAGTGATCTTTAAAAAGATCAAACCCCATTGATTGTTTCATTTTCAAAACCTCAGTAAGCAGGAAGGGAGAAGCAATGTTCTTCTGTGCACTTATTATTTGTTTCTGGATCCTTGTTATCAGTTATTACAACATTTTGAAGGGAGGGACACCCATCCTAGTTTCAATACGCATCGAAAGAATCGATAAGTACTGTAATATTTATATGTGTTTCTTTTTTTATAAAAATTAAGTTAATTTATTCAGTATTGAAAAGATTTATTCCGAGTTTTGTATTTATGATAAATTTATACAATTCCCTCTCTCTGCAAAAAAGTCTTGAATTCCTAAATTGCTAATACAATCTGTTCGATAGACTTTTCAGACTACACGCGAATCACAGTAGTACAATTTTTTGAAAAAATTATATTCCTTTCTTCTTAATTTGTCATGATCTCGAACACGTGATCGGCGTTTCTTTCGTTGAGTCGTCGATGGGATTCGTTATGCTACTAAAGTCCCCTCGTGTAGAGCTGCTGATGCACGTTAGATCCATGAAGGTCCTCTGGTTGGCATGGCTCAGATGTCCTCACTTGACCATGGTTGAAAATGACAAAGTCCGTCGGCAATAATCCTCATGTAGCTCCAAAGTGCGACGTTAACAAACAATCAGTCCAATTCAGTTTTATGTTCATATTAATCTGTACATAATTAATAATAATAATATGACAGAGGGAGAACTCTCTTCATTTCAAGTATGTTTTTAATTTGAAAAACTTGTTTTAATTGATCCCCACAAGAAATAACTTTTATTTTGATTTAAGAACGACTATGAGAGGTAGTGAGAGGGAGAACTGCAATATTCAAACCAATCTGTAACAAGAGAAGATGGATTATTATAATGAAATATTGGACAAAATAAATCTTTGGTATTTTTTAGAAACAAGAGAGATTGCATCCATTCATCAAGTTCTTGTTTTCTTATAATTGCGTTCGTGCTTCAATGGAACGAGCTATTCGAATTAAAGTAGAATGAACAGAGTTGTGTTGAGGAGATAATTGTTGATGGTTTTGAAAATTAGATTTTCCTATTTCTAGTCTTAAGCTTGCTCTTGACTTTTATTGGGATCCGGAATTTTAAAAAAACCCATAATACATTAAATTATTTTAGATTTAAACGAGGTGTAATGTTTTATGCAGTACATTTCAGTAAAGTTATTTCCAATTTTTACTGGAAAATGTCTTTGTATGAGGTCCGTCATTGATAGTTTTCATGCTGCATTTTTAATTTAAAACTTACATTTCAAATAAAAAATATCCAAAAACTTGAACAGAAAACGTTGGATGCGTTTTAGCCAAGAACATAAATAGTCCTGCTAATTAAATATCATATTTCACTGTAACAGAGGAATAATATTACCTTAAAAATTATTATGTTTCGTTTATACTTAAAATTGTGTTGTTATTAAATTGCAATACGTGAAAGAAAATTTAAGAAAATACTATGTATATTCCCAACGTTTCTATCAAGAAAGAGAAATTTTCCAGAGAGTTTCATAAATTTTATTTACTTTTCGTCGCTTGAAAAAGATCCTTGAGGGGGAAACTCCAATAGATAGAATTCTTATCCTTGAACAACTGCAGAGATCATTTACTTTGGTTGTCCAAGAAAAAAGAATACTCTTATCGGTGTTTTATGTCAACCAGATAAGATCTTTCACATAAATAGGCCAGGATAGATTTGACTGAAAAGCGTAGATAAGAATATTGTTAAGTCTTCTTTTTTTATGTTGTACAATCTTGAAAATAGAATTTACTCGGCCATAATTCAGAACAACGTATTTGGATATCGTCACGTATTGCGAACTTTCTTCTCTAGTAATTCAAATATATAAAGTACTTTTGAAATACAGTACTATTATGAACCTCTATATTGCCAATTTTTCTAAAGAGCCAACTTTTTCCTGGAACTAAGAGCACACACACACCCATTTAACGATTTTCTTCATAAAATAACCGAACTATAGCGAAGTCAATTTTCTGTAGAACGAACTTCTTTTCTTGTGATTCAATTTTTTTCTCCCTATTTTTAAAGTGTTTTTGTACACATTTCAAGTTATTCTTTCTTAACACATTTTAGGTTGGTCATAAATCTTGAATTGGTTTTTATTAGGTACCTAACTCGCCGAGAGTAGAATTCTGGACATTTCATCCAAGAAATATAGCCTGTAACCCCCATTGTCCATTTCACTAGAACAGTAGCGCACACAGGAATTTTTCAGGCAGGGGGTCCGGGGTCGAAAGTTCACCATTCTTGTATCATGCTCCTTTTGATTTTCTCGATTTTCGGGAACAAAATACAGTTATAAAATCCAAACTTAATAGTTTTATCAAAAAATAAAAAATAAAATCTTCTTCAGTTCTGAAAAGAGCTATTTGCCTTAGTCTAAAGAAAAATGTTTAAATAAATTTGCTACAAAGATATCCACGCCAGTCGGATGGAATTATAAACAAACAATACTGATTTCAGTTTTCAAAAATTTTGATAAATTAATCTTCGAAATAAAAATCAGTGAGACTTTATGAAAAGAAAAAAAAAAATTGTATCAAGTTGCATGACATGTAAAGATAAAAGTAAAATGTAAATAAGGATCTTGGGCATGGATCAAAGGAAATCGTAAAGGATTAAGTAAAAAATGCATAAAACTGAAATTATTTTGATAGACAGGTTAATATTGTATTGAAATTCAAGAAAATAAGTTTTAATATTTGGATTGATTTTTCACATTTTATATGTCCATTGTTGCTTTGGTCCCCTTCTTCATTAATCCTCATATTGCGGCCCGCGTGAGGTCCCTGTCATTTGCAAAGAGTGTTTTTTTTCCAGGTATAGAAGTTTAAGTTGGCATTACTTTCCAAGATGGCGACCGATTTAACAGCTGTCAAGTGATTTATTCTCAGTTTGGTTTGGCAATCCATCAAAACGATCATCAAGCAAGGCGTAGATTCGTCGAATGGGCCCAAAACGAGATTGCAGTTGTTCCCGATTTTCATAAGCGAATTTTGTTTAGCGATGAAGTGCACTTCTGGTTGAATGACTACGTCAACAAACAAAACTGCCGCATTTGGAGTGAAGCTAATCCACAAGTGTATGTCGAAACGCCGTTACATCCAGAAAAACTGACTGTTTGGTGCGCTTTATGGGCTGGTGGAATCATTGGTCCGTACTTCTTCAAAAACGATGAAGGCCACAACGTTACAGTCAATGGTGATCGGTATAGAGCCATGATTACTAACTTTTTCATTCCTGAATTGAACAATGATGATGTCCAGGAGCTGTGGTTCCAACAAGACGGCGCAACATGTCACACAGCTCGTGCCACAATCGATTTATTGAAAGACACGTTTGGTGACCGCCTAATTTCCCGTTTTGGACCTGTGAATTGGCCTCTAAGATCTTGTGATTTAATACCGCTAGACTATTTTCTATGGGGCTATGTAAAGTCATTGGTCTATGCGGATAAGCCACAAACGCTTGACCATTTGGAAGACAACCTTCGCCGTGTTATTGCCGATATACGGCCACAAATGTTGGAAAAAATCATCGAAAATTGGACGTCCAGATTGGACTACATCCGAGCCAGCCGTGGCAGTCCTATGCCAGAAATAATACTTAAAATGTAATGCCACAAGATTATCTTTCGAATAAAAAATTCATGTCAATCGAATAATACATCGTTGTTTTATTGCAATTTAAAGTTCTATACGTCTAAAAAAACACCCTTAATGTGGAAAAACGGTTGAGTCCCCCTGATATAGCCGCTATATATATAAAATTTGGATGCATTATATTTTGGTAGTGAAAAATATATTTGAAATCAATCAAAGTGCATATTTGTTAGCCGAATGAGGCTTACTTCTAAATATTATTTAACATATTCGCAGCCCCTTGCTACCTTAGGGAAGCTAGGGTAGTAGAGCGGGGAGTCCATTACGACACTTTATATGACACTTTGTCCACTAACTGTTACTAAATATCGTTTTTTTTTTAATGAATGCATAGAGATTTAAGTCACAAAATATTTCCATTCAGTTTGAAGCATATTGTATGCTCTTTCGGACGAAAAGACTCCAGTAATCTTGCAATTAGGGAAACGATTTTTGGTGGCTGATATTAAAATATATTTTGCAACCAAGTTTGGATTAAATTATTTAAGCTCTTTCTTTGTAGTTAACCCTCTAAGTGGATACCTTCCTCCTGAAAAGTTATTCCGAAAGCGGTAACTCTTATTTTGAAATTTCCTTTAAAAATGCAACATACTTCTGTCCTTTCCCCCTTTTAGAACTTGGGAGGTCGAACGGGGACAATTTTATGACCTAGTTCGGTTCCTTTGTCAAGTAAGAACCAAGAGATCAATCGTTTAGAGCTAATCCGCTTTTGAAAACGTTACTTGAAGGCAGAAAAATCCGTGCAGTGCATTTTCGAAGCATCTTTACACTGACGGAATTTTCCGTGCTATCCGCTTAGAGGGTTAAGAAAAGTCGTAATTCATATGTTAATTACAGCAATATGCATACAATTGGCTTATGCACATTACTATAATTAAAATGACAGCGGTAAAATGCGTGTACCAATACCTGAAATTCCTCCTACTAAATCTGAACCCTAAATTGGTTTCCACGAAATCTTTATTTGTTTGATATATAGATAAATTACCTTTCTTAACTTTGTTATCAGACATTACAGCAGCATCCAAACTGAATTCAACTCTCAAGAACAGAATGGCTACTTTAAATTTCAAATGAGAGAACAATTAAATTATTTTTCTGTATAAATAATTGGTGTAAGCTCAATTTTTCACCAAAAAATCAAATTAAAACATATTATGAAAATTAAAAAAAAATTAAACCAAATCAGAAATTTTAGCTGAATAATTGTCTTAATTTGTAATTCCTTTCGGGCTTGTGTCTTTAAAAATGCTTGAGTTTATTACATATTTTGATTAATTTATAGATCGCACACAACTACAAACAGGTATTAAACAAGTAGAAATGCAAAAAAGAGTTGTAAAACATAATGTAACATACTTGCGGTATCTAACAGTACCATAGGTACGAAATATAGGAAAAAGATCCTAACTTCGTCCTAAGCTTCCGAAGTTTTAGTAGACAGTTCTTAGGTTCCGAAGTCCTAGAAGATAGTCCTAAGCTCCGCTCCTACGTTTCAATGTTGTTGCTGTTGTTTTTGTGTTGTGAATATTTTGTTCCTGTATGAATACGTGTCCTTCTGATAATTGTCAACAAATAAAAGTGCCCACATCATCTTTTCCTCAATCCTTTCTGATGCACCCAATAAAAAATAATTTCTGAAGAATCCTCACACAATTTGTCATATATGTACAATATTAACTTTTAATATTTACCAATTTTATTATTAAACCCATTTTATAATGAATGATCCCGCATCCTAATGTATCGTAATCTTATTACATTTTGAGAATTTGCTGGTTATTTCCGATACGTTTCAACATAAATCTGAATGTCTATTTTGAACGCATTTGAACCAGGTCCATCCAAATGATGCGCATCTTTTATGGCTTTCGGTGATCGTGTGGGAAAAGAATGGCAATCGAGCAGAGAATTTCAAGGAGTAAGGGACTTGACCTGAGCTGAATCTTTTGGGGAATCACGAGAACCGGTGGGGGAGTTCGAGGATGGGGTCACTGAGGCCTCGATGGGAGCGGCGTGGCAATTAAACAGAATTCAAAATAAAATTAAAAGAAAAGTCGGACAATACAGACAACAGGTATGGGAGGATCACCTTACTTCCTTGGATGCCGAATACGGCTCCCTTTGGGGAACCGCTAGAGCATTCAGGAAAAAGGCCTCCCCGATCTCCACCCTTAATGGCCCCAACGGCGTCGCTCTCAGTGACACAAACAAAACCGAACTAATTGCACTTTCACTTGAGAATCAATTCCAATACACAACCCACGCAAAGATGACATCATTACAAACACTGTGGATGCATACGTAACAAATCCTACCAATAATAATACTGATCCTATCCCCCCCGCTCTCCCCTCGGAACTCATTACTTACATTAAAAAGATTAAAATTAAGAAAAGCTCGGGAAGAGATGGAATAACAAATAAAATGATTAAAAACCTACCTCTCATTATTGTCTTTAAAATTACTAACATTATCAATAACATGTTTAAACTCAGATACTTTCCGAATGCATGGAAGACTGCAGTAGTAATACCAATTCTGAAACCTGGGAAGAATCCAACGATGGCCGATTCCCACAGACCGATCTCTCTACTACCAATCCTAAGTAAACTGGCAGAGAAAATTATCTCTGCCAGAGACTTAACGACTACCTTGAGAGGAACAACATCCTCACTCCAGAGCAGCACGGGTTCCGCCCTTGTCTCCCCACCTCTCATCAGCTACTCAGAGTAGTAGAATACATTAAAGATGCTATAGATAGAAATCAGTATACAGCTGCAGTGTTCCTTGACATTCAGAAAGCTTTCGATAGAGTTTGGCACACTGGCCTCCTCTTCAAACTAATAAAATATAAAATTCCACCCCCACTAATACTCCTCCTAAAGTCCTATATCAACGACAGATCCTTTACGGTAAAAATTAACAGAACTTACTCACAAATTAAATCGGCAAAAGCCGGAATTGCCCAAGGCTCTATTCTTGGCCCCGTTCTCTTTAACCTCTATGTAAACGATATTACTAAAAGCACTAATACAATGATTTGTATGTATGCAGATGACACTGCAATACTAAGCAGACACTACGACCCCAACACACTTACAAAAAATCTAAATGATCACCTGGCTCACCTTGAAAAATGGTTCTCCGTTTGGAAAATAGCCCTGAACACTTCAAAAACTGAAGCAGTATCCTTTTCTCGAAAGCGTCCACCCCCTGAAATTACGCTCCAAAATCAAAGAATCCCCTGGTCTCAGCACACCAAATATCTTGGTGTTATAATTGATAAAAATCTCACGTTCAGACAACACATTACACACATTAGAAATAAATTTAAAAATGCTTCGCGTCAACTTTATTCCCTAATCGGTAGAAAGTCTAAATTGAATAGACATAATAAAATGCTTATCTACACTCTGATCTTAAAACCCCTTCTGACATATGCTTCCCCAATCTGGGCACATGCAGCAAGAACCAATATCAACCTCATTGAAAGCTCACAAAATACAATCCTTAGACAGATACTCGATGCCCACTGGTATATGAGAAATGTAGATATAAGAACGTCATGTAATATCCCAACCATCAGACAAAGTATCAGAAATATTGCAATTAACTTTTTCAGCAACATAGATGGGCATGACAACCCAACTATCAAAGCCATCTCAACATATCCCACGTACCCATTCATTCGTAGACCAAGAGACATCTTGGTAGATCCCGATTTTATTTAAAATTCTCATTTTATCTTTTAATTTTATTTTATTTAATTCTTTTCATTTTTTTGCAAATCAATATTAAATTCCTTCTTCACTGCGATCCAACTCTGTTGAATCGCAGATTGCTCTGATTGGCTACCATTTCTAGCAATGTCTTATACCCCATTAACCGTACCCCTGGCTCGGCCAATAAAAATGCTCTCTTTCATTCTTCAGCCCATGTTCCCACCTCCAGATATTTTTTCCCGCACTTTCTGATCTCGGTTCTTGCTGCAACCCGATTGGCGAACGTAACTCCACCCACTTAATGGACGCTTCAAACTTTGATTTTCTAGCTCTTAAAAGAGCTTTTTATTCTCTTTTTAATATAATTTAAATGTTTTACTCCCATTAAATTCTTATATATTCTAGATCTACCCATATATATATATTCTTCCTTTAAATTAATACTTTTCTAAAAAGGGCAATGGTAAAATTCTGTACAGTCATCTTAAATTCCAGGATAGGAGATTAGAGTCCGGAAGGACTAAGAGCTCCAGCAGTCACCCCAACGCTAGGGGAAGTGAGCCCTGACAGTGTCTGGATTTTCTATGCGTTTGAAACGCCTCGCCTCGTTTTCATTCCACACGGTTGCTTTTCTCCAGCCCAATCATTTTGCTTTGCAAGAGAAACATTTTTGATTTTCTGGGCGCACTGCAATCCCTTTTCGTAATTCGTATGTAGATTAGTTACACGGAAAAATTGCCTTAAAGATTTTCCATTAGTTTTCAGTTAGGGATATTTCCTTCCTATATTTTTCAAAACTTCAATTAGAAAAAAAAAACTATTGATAAAAATTATTTTAAAAAAAAGAAATTATTGATAAATGATAAGTTATTAAACCTGTTTTTAAAATAAATAATTGAAATGGGTGTAAATCATGTGAAGGAAATATGTGATATACGATTCTTTCACATCGCTTAACTATTTTAATTGCATTCTTTCACATTGCATCTACTTATTTTAATAGATATTTCTTTCATTTCTATGTCTCAGGATAAATCTTATTTACGGATTTATTTACCCCTCTCTAAGGTTATTGCAGTAGATATCTTTTAAAATGTTTCTACCCGAAGAGGTTTGTAAGATAACCGAGTCATTCGTATAGAATTTCAATTTTTCTTAACTATTTGAAAGGTGCCATTTCTTCTGTATGTTTTGGTTGTCAGGCGAAAACATTGGGATGTAATATAATGGAATCATTGGAGAGAATAAACGAAATTATATAGATCGATATCATTTTCTTCAACAGATTTTCTGCGTCATTTTCACTCAAATTTCAATCAAAGCATCTCCAAGAGTAAGTTGGAGGGCTTAAATTTCTAGATTCAATACTGAAATAATTATATAGCAATATATTAAATATTCATCGGTTTTATTCAACATGATGTCCTCGCGATGCTATATTTTTAGTTTTTTTTTTGATAATAGCAATGCTGAGTCACTTTTTGTGTGCTTTACTACGAAGCCACGACGAATTTTGTCTATTATCCACGTTTCAAAAAACAGAAAAAAAGAAGTGTACCATAAATAACTACATACCCAACAGAAAATACTGATGTCAAGTCAATAGTTTCTTTTTCAGACAAATATTTTCCACTCACAACTACTTTTTTAATAGTTTGGATTACGATAGCTACCGACGTGAGCAATATATTAAATATTCATCGGTTTTATTCAACATGATGTCCTCGCGATGCTATATTTTAGTTTTTTTTCTTTGATAATAGCAATGCTGAGTCACTTTTTGTGTGCTTTACTACGAAGCCACGACGAATTTTGTCTATTATCCACGTTTCAAAAACAGAAAAAAAAAAAGGAGTGTACCATAAATAACTACATACCCAAAAGAAAATACTGATGTCAAGTCAATAGTTTCTTTTTTTCAGACAAATATTTTCCACTCACAACTACTTTTTTAATAGTTTGGATTACGATAGCTACCGACGTGAGCAATATATTAAATATTCATCGGTTTTATTCAACATGATGTCCTCGCGATGCTATATTTTAGTTTTTCTTTGATAATAGCAATGCTGAGTCACTTTTTGTGTGCTTTACTACGAAGCAACGACGAATTTTGTCTATTATCCACGTTTCAAAAACAGAAAAAAAAGGAGTGTACCATAAATAACTACATACCCAAAAGAAAATACTGATGTCAAGTCAATAGTTTCTTTTTTCAGACAAATATTTTCCACTCACAACTACTTTTTTAATAGTTTGGATTACGATAGCTACCGACGTGAGCAATATATTAAATATTCATCGGTTTTATTCAACATGATGTCCTCGCGATGCTATATTTTTTTAGTTTTTTTCTTTGATAATAGCAATGCTGAGTCACTTTTTGTGTGCTTTACTACGAAGCCACGACGAATTTTGTCTATTATCCACGTTTCAAAAAACAGAAAAAAAAAAAAGAAGTGTACCATAAATAACTACATACCCAACAGAAAATACTGATGTCAAGTCAATAGTTTCTTTTTTTCAGACAAATATTTTCCACTCACAACTACTTTTTTAATAGTTTGATTACGATAGCTACCGACGTGAGCAATATATTAAATATTCATCGGTTTTATTCAACATGATGTCCTCGCGATGCTATATTTTTTAGTTTTTTTCTTTGATAATAGCAATGCTGAGTCACTTTTTGTGTGCTTTACTACGAAGCCACGACGAATTTTGTCTATTATCCACGTTTCAAAAACAGAAAAAAAAAAAAAAGGAGTGTACCATAAATAACTACATACCCAAAAGAAAATACTGATGTCAAGTCAATAGTTTCTTTTTTCAGACAAATATTTTCCACTCACAACTACTTTTTAATAGTTTGGATTACGATAGCTACCGACGTGAGCAATATATTAAATATTCATCGGTTTTATTCAACATGATGTCCTCGCGATGCTATATTTTAGTTTTTTTCTTTGATAATAGCAATGCTGAGTCACTTTTTGTGTGCTTTACTACGAAGCAACGACGAATTTTGTCTATTATCCACGTTTCAAAAACAGAAAAAAAAAAAAGGAGTGTACCATAAATAACTACATACCCAAAAGAAAATACTGATGTCAAGTCAATAGTTTCTTTTTCAGACAAATATTTTCCACTCACAACTACTTTTTTAATAGTTTGGATTACGATAGCTACCGACGTGAGCAATATATTAAATATTCATCGGTTTTATTCAACATGATGTCCTCGCGATGCTATATTTTTTAGTTTTTTTCTTTGATAATAGCAATGCTGAGTCACTTTTTTGTGTGCTTTACTACGAAGCCACGACGAATTTTTGTCTATTATCCACGTTTCAAAAACAGAAAAAAGGAGTGTACCATAAATAACTACATACCCAAAAGAAAATACTGATGTCAAGTCAATAGTTTCTTTTTTTCAGACAAATATTTTCCACTCACAACTACTTTTTTAATAGTTTGATTACGATAACTGTGCAACTAAAGATTGCGTTGTGCATTCCTAACAGCGATAGGCGTTTCTGTTTTTTGGAAGAGTTCTTTGCACTGTGTTAAATACATCATGAGGTAATGAATGTACATTTCAGTACCAATGTACATTTCAATACTAGTATATTTCAAATCCAAGCAGAGTTTAAAGAGTAGGATGTCAATCTCGTCACTTAAACCATGGTTCAAAATGTTACGAAGAGCGTTGATTATATGTAGTCCAGTGTAGCTATGAAGAGAGATTTAATGAATAAATCAAATCCAGGCAGAAATCGATTTAAATGCTGCTTCATTTTCTTTTTAGAGGACAAGTTTTTTTCGACCTTTACGTTTTTTATTGCTCAAAGCATAATTACCGTTGAATTTCAGTGCTTTCAAATACTCCGAGCACTCTGTACTACCTTCCGAAAATCTTTTGAAAAAATCATTCTTTGAGCTGTGCTAATGAGCGTTCCTTTTCATGTAAGTGCCGTTACTTATACACATTGGAAACCTTAAAAACAAAAGACTCTACCCTCTTATTTCTCATAAAAGAACATCTGTTTCTCATAATATTATTTCATTCAAGTTTATTCCAGACATTTGGACAGTTTACTGATAAATAAGCAAGGAATCTGCCTGCCATAAATATATATTTTATGTTTTTTTTAAAAAAAGGTAACTTATTTTCGGTGCTACTGTTAATATAGCCTTTTGTTTTTATTATTTCATCACTCAATATTTTTTTTCTTCATAGAATGTAAGAAAGTTCCGCAGAATATTTAAAATATTTAGTACAACTTGATTACTTCTGAACTGTGGAATATAAGTATCTAATGAATTTTTTTCCCTTGAGAGGGCATTCATTTCAATTATTTTGGTTTCGAACCCTATAAGACATCCTTAATTCTTTTTAATTACCTACTTAATGAGAAGTCAACTTTATTCTCAAGTACCTTGTCGTCAAATTTTAACAGTGAACTGAGGCAATAATGCATTATCACTAGACCCAACCAATTAGCTTGCAAAGTTTAAATCAATTGATATTTTAGAACCTTTTTAATTTGAACAAGTTGAGGTCCATCTTTCGTGGGTATTCATGTTGTCGTGGGTGCCTTTATGCTTTGAGAATTTGTGTGTGTATGGCTTAAGCATAAATATGTGTTTTCTCTAAAATACCATCATCAATTAGCGAAGTTGTCATCGACATTCCTTTCCGAGTCATTTCGGATAAGGCAATATTAAAAAACCCGCTTTATTTCATATACATTGTGCCCCAAAACTTGACGATAATGATACATTTTTACATCAGATGCGTTTAAATTATTATATAAAAATTTCTTCCGCTTATCAACCGTTCTCTTAATTTATGAGATACTGAAATAAACCATTGAAATAATAATTTTCAAAATATAAGAATAAAATGTTTCTATCAGATAAAATTGCCTTCTTTTTTACAGTTTTCTTTCCTCTTTATATAGGGTGTCCCAATACTTGACGTAAGTGGACTCGAGGAGAAAGGTGAGGTCATATCAGTTCTAGGGGGAAAAAATCCCAAGCACTTGTTTAAGCAAAGACGAGCTCATTAATTAATATATAAGTAAAAAGCATTTGGGCTAATAACTATGTGTTACCTCTCACTACCAAGAGATGAAATAGTTTTAAGGGCTCCTGACATTACAGTATACTCCCTGGGACGATTGCTTAATATTCATACGTCCAATGAAACACCTCAAAAGAACGTCGATGACATCATTTTGGATGAAGTGGAAAACTTTCCTAATACTTGAGTGCGTTCGAACCACGTAAGAACCGAAAAGTATTGCTCATCGTGTATTCAAAACATACGAATTTCATCCATATCATGCACAATTTGCACAGTCCACCTTGTGACTACACTCTGAGGCTCGAGTTTTGCTGAAAAATGTTGGCAAAAAATAGCGAAGATCGGGAATATCTGAACGAAATATTGTGGACTGACGATTCACATTTTAAAAGGAACTGTTACTTCAACTTTCATAAGTTAAATGGATGGTCAAAACGCATTGAATACGTGAAGTCTAGTTCTAGTTTCAATTTGAAACGAATCTGTGGATTAAGCAGAAAAATAACTGAACTGAATAACTTCATTAAAGTGTACAAGGGGTGATGTTTACTTCATTAAAGTGCTACAAAAATTTCCTACATTTTATTTTTAAGTTCATTGCTTAGTTTGAGTTACGCACTTAAGATTCAGTTTTTTAAAATGAAATAATTTTGTAAGAGGAAACAATATGTAACAAGTGTTGTACCATTTTGGAATTGTCACTAAATGGATCATTTTTTGAAAGAGTTTGCTTAGAGTAATATGTAATATTTTTCTTTTAATGAAGCATCAAAGTTAGGTGACATCATTTTCTCAAACTAAATTAATTTTAGCTAAACCAGCAAATGTTTTTGCTCCATTTGTGACTGTTAATAGCAGGGCTAGAAAATATTACGTTAGAGAAAAAAATCACTGTGAAATTGGGGAATCTGTGGTCACAGTACCTGATGATATGATGGAGGGTATCAGCAGAGTTATTTTTAAAATAAAGATGTTTTACAAATAAAAAAATTCTATGTGTTGTTTCATTTTGGAATCTTAACTAAACGGGCCAACTTTTGAAAAACTTGCCTGAGGTTATTTGTATACATATATACTTTTTTTTTTATGGAGAGTCAAATAAAGATGACATCTTTTTCGGAAACTCCGACTCACATTAACAGCGTTCATTTTAACTAAACCAGAAAATCTTTTTGTTCGTCTGTGACTGCGATTAACAGTACGGCTATGTAAGATGACGTCAGTGAAACAGTCATCGTAAAATTGGCAACTTTGTGGTGGCAGTAGCTATTGATGTGATGTCCATTTTCCCTATTTTCAAAATTGTGCTCTTACTTATTGACCAAGTGCTAGGGAATTTTTTTTTAAATTTTACATAGAACCGATATGGCTCCACTTCATGCCCGTTTATCGTCTCAGAACACCCTGTATACATATAAACCATTATAATTACAGATTTTATAAGTCCTTGATGAAAATTATTTGAAAATGTTAATATACAAATAGTTTAATAAGAAGAGAAGGTTTCAAATACATTTCCCGAAACGAATGTATTAGGGAGAAACAAATATATAACGAAGGACATCATTAAATTTCATGTTGAATTTCAATCGAGTGCTTTGGCATCAATATAGGGGCTCAGAGTTCTCCTGCAATTTAAGCTCGTGTCTTTTGTACTAATCGAATTCAAGCAATTTGTTTTTCCATTAAACTGTATAGTGAAGATAGAAATGAGTGGGGGGAAAAGTATGAGAAGATATCTGAAACACATCGAATTCTAGTTCATTACCTTAGAAACACATAAACTCTAGAATTAAAGGACTAAAGTAATTGAAATTAAAGACAAACTTATGCCACAATTTTGATTCTTAATACACAATGTATTCGTTGTAATAATAAATAGGGAATATATATATATATATATATATATATACATTTCTGATGTAATAATTTTTATGAAATAATAAAATCTTGGGAGAATTAGTGTAGCAATTATTCAGAATGAAATGGCTATGTATTTTTTCGAATTCCAGAAGAATGTAGCGCACCTTTTGGATCAATAACCATCTCCTTCTGGCTGACCCTTCTTTTAGAGACACATTCTGACCGTCTTTCTGGGAGGGACAATACATGCAAGAAGTTAACTGTTCTACAGTTTGAACTCTTTTTTTTTACTTAATACAAATTTTTATAATTCGTAGTTATAATTTATTTGAGTAGCACATTGGAAAGAAAGAACTCAAGTTACCAGTCCACAAAATTTATAGACATAGATTTTTTCGGATATTTTTTCAATCGTTACTCATCATATTTCAAATCCTAAGGGAAAACTGAAACCATTTTGTGAATGAAATCGTAATATTTCAAAAATAAGAAATGATTTGTAACAGAGGCTTTGAATTTCTGCTTGGGAAAATGTTAGTAATTTTTTTGCATTTTGTGTGTATGAGTTGGAGAAACCAACCAATTTCAGAATTTAAATTATGCTTCATTTTCATCCGAATATTTCTTCTATATTTGTAAATAATTCTAATGTTAATTTTTTAGAAATTATTACTATTTTGTTATAAATGTTTGTTTTGTTTGATTTTGTTGTTTGTTATATATTCCCTTTCACGTTTAAAATATTTTTAAATTTTACCTGCGAGTTTTGTTATCAAATTTAAAAATGTTAAATATTACTTTTTCGTATTTTATTTTCATGTTTTTGTTACTTCTTAAATTCTTTTCTGTACCAATCAGTCAATCAATCCAAGTAAAAAAAAATTTTCATGTGTTTATCTTTATAAAAATCTCAACGAGGAACTTTTTTAGCATTAGAAATTGCATCTTAAAGGAAATTAATTAAATAGAGAGGAATGTCTACTTTACGCAGAAGCATTACTAAAATGCTAGAAAGTTGTCTTTATTTAAAATTGTAGTGGCTAAAAATCCAATAATTTGTTAAAACTTGTTTATAACATTAACTCTTCATTAATTCAATATTTTTGCAATATTTAACAGAAATACCAGCTTCAAGTTGGCAACCCTACCACAATGTCCGAACTTGAGTTATAAATACAAAATGTTCATAGGAATATTAGAGTAAAAATAACTCACAGTAAGATTCCTTTTGGTGTTTGAAAAACATTCTATTTAGGCTCGAGAGAAATGAAAGTTGAAAAGGTACATAAAGATGGCACTCCCCCAAACCCTTCCTTTTTTCCAACATTTAATTAAGGGTTTTTTATTAAGGATTCATTAATTAATGCTAATTATTTATTCAATAATTAGTTTTTACTGGGTTTGGTTCCAGAAAATCGACAAAATCAAAAAGAGCATGATACAAGGAGGGTGAACTTTTGACCCCTTGAAAAATTCCTGTGTGCGCTACTGTATACAATACATACAACGGAAAGGAAACATTTTAAAAAAAAATCTTTTCTTTTGCACTTTTGACATTTTCTCTTGTATATCTCCTCGTGTTGGTCTGGTGTGGAAGTTTGGAGAATGGCGGTATCATACCTCATCAGATGATCGTGGTTCAAAATTACTTTGTCAGTAGCTTTCGTATGGCTTCCGAGTGCAAAGTAATCTGCGAAATAAGAGCAGAATCCTGGGAAAGTTGCTTTCAGAAAAATTAATTCATACACACCAAATCATGTGAATTTCGCCTTGAATTTCAATAGCAATTTCATTTTTTTGAAGCTTAAGAGGACTTGGTACCCCTAAAATCCCAAACCTATCGTTTTTTTTTATTTTCATTTAATCTTATTCTTTGCATTATTATCTTTCGATTGATATATCACTTGTGCATGTCGGAAAGTTAGAAGTTGAATAAAACTTCATTTGAAAACAAATTAGGCGATTCAGCCACGCCCCCTTTTAGAAAAAAAAAAAAAAAAGCTAAAATAAGCGTTTTGATAAAAAAAAAATCTAATTTATAAAGAGAAATAATAACATTAAAAAAAGAATGTGCAATATATAAAGCAGAATATTTCCGAGGCAATGCATACAATCATTTTTTTTTTTTTTGTGAAATGTGTGCATGTAAAATTTTTAAATTAAGGCATTTTATATTAAAAATTTTATATAATTTCAGTTCTTATTCCTGATATATTTTTCATACAAATGTAATACTTTAATATTATAAGAAAAAAACGGATAAAATTTCTGTCATGACAGAAAATTTTTTTTTAACGTTTTTCTTGAATTTTCTTGTCCAATTAGTACTCTCTAAAAGTTGAGCATTTATAAAAATGTGTGGGTTGAAAAAATATGAAAATGCAATTATTTTAAAGAAAAACGTATAACTAATATCTTAAAGTGGTATTTTAAGTTTAATTAAGCTTATAATAATTATTTTTTCAGAATTATATACTTTAAATTGGTTTTTTTCAGTTTGTGTTTTTCGAAACCTTAGTGCATTCAAAATGCTACTCCTTCGACAATTATTTACCAATCCCTTCCATTTTTTCCTGCGTGTTAAAAATAAAAGTATGTAATAAAATTAGGGATCCGTTTTTCTATAAACTGAATACTTTTTTTAAAAAAAAAATAAAAATGTAAGACATGTAGTCTTTTTCGTTGATTTTTAGCCTGTATATCAACATTTTATTTTTTTCTCAAAACGAATAAAGTTATTCTAAAAATCGATCCCTAAAGTTGTTGAGAACATCCAAAAGAATATTATAAAAAAAATTTCAGGTCAAAAAATTAATTTTTACAAAAGGAGTAGGATTTTAAAATTTTCCCAATTTTCTTGAAAAATTTAAATTTTTAAAATTGTGTAAATAATATATGAAAATTTTCATCTGGTATCATTTTCTTGAATAGAAACATTGTATAAAATGCTAAAATATAATTTTTAAATACGTAAATAAAGAAATTTGCTTTCATAATGATTTTCTTAAGAAATGGAAAAACTTGTGAGCATTACTGTAATGCAACCCCCTAGGGAAAGTGGGGAGTGAAAAGAAGCCAAACAAAATACCCCTTTCTCTTGACATAATAGATTTCTAAATGCATTTGATAATTAATTTATCTATACCAAGTTAAGAACATGTTACTCGTGATTTATTAGTGTTCCTCTGTGCAGTATCTAGTTAGAGTCGTCTTTTCACCTTCTATGTGTCATTATTATTATGTTGAATAGTTACTCGTGAGATACACAATTTATTAGTGTTCCTCTGTGCAGTATCTAGTTAGAGTCGTCTTTTCACCTTCTATGTGTCATTATTATTATGTTGAATAGTTACTCGTGAGATACACAATTTATTAGTGTTCCTCTGTGCAGTATCTAGTTAGAGTCGTCTTTTCACCTTCTATGTGTCATTATTATTATGTTGAATAGTTACTCGTGAGATACACAATTTATTAGTGTTCCTCTGTGCAGTATCTAGTTAGAGTCGTCTTTTCACCTTCTATGTGTCATTATTATTATGTTGAATAGTTACTCGTGAGATACACAATTTATTAGTGTTCATCTGTGCAGTATCTAGTTAGAGTCGTCTTTTCACCTTCTATGTGTCATTATTATTATGTTGAATAGTTACTCGTGAGATACACAATTTATTAGTGTTCCTCTGTGCAGTATCTAGTTAGAGTCGTCTTTTCACCTTCTATGTGTCATTATTATTATGTTGAATAGTTACTCGTGAGATACACAATTTATTAGTGTTCCTCTGTGCAGTATCTAGTTAGAGTCGTCTTTTCACCTTCTATGTGTCATTATTATTATGTTGAATAGTTACTCGTGAGATACACAATTTATTAGTGTTCCTCTGTGCAGTATCTAGTTAGAGTCGTCTTTTCACCTTCTATGTGTCATTATTATTATGTTGAATAGTTACTCGTGAGATACACAATTTATTAGTGTTCCTCTGTGCAGTATCTAGTTAGAGTCGTCTTTTCACCTTCTATGTGTCATTATTATTATGTTGAATAGTTACTCGTGAGATACACAATTTATTAGTGTTCCTCTGTGCAGTATCTAGTTAGAGTCGTCTTTTTCACCTTCTATGTGTCATTATTATTATGTTGAATAGTTACTCGTGAGATACACAATTTATTAGTGTTCCTCTGTGCAGTATCTAGTTAGAGTCGTCTTTTCACCTTCTATGTGTCATTATTATTATGTTGAATAGTTACTCGTGAGATACACAATTTATTAGTGTTCCTCTGTGCAGTATCTAGTTAGAGTCGTCTTTTCACCTTCTATGTGTCATTATTATTATGTTGAATAGTTACTCGTGAGATACACAATTTATTAGTGTTCCTCTGTGCAGTATCTAGTTAGAGTCGTCTTTTTCACCTTCTATGTGTCATTATTATTATGTTGAATAGTTACTCGTGAGATACACAATTTATTAGTGTTCCTCTGTGCAGTATCTAGTTAGAGTCGTCTTTTCACCTTCTATGTGTCATTATTATTATGTTGAATAGTTACTCGTGAGATACACAATTTATTAGTGTTCCTCTGTGCAGTATCTAGTTAGAGTCGTCTTTTCACCTTCTATGTGTCATTATTATTATGTTGAATAGTTACTCGTGAGATACACAATTTATTAGTGTTCCTCTGTGCAGTATCTAGTTAGAGTCGTCTTTTCACCTTCTATGTGTCATTATTATTATTATGTTGAATAGTTACTCGTGAGATACACAATTTATTAGTGTTCATCTGTGCAGTATCTAGTTAGAGTCGTCTTTTTTTCACCTTCTATGTGTCATTATTATTATGTTGAATAGTTACTCGTGAGATACACAATTTATTAGTGTTCCTCTGTGCAGTATCTAGTTAGAGTCGTCTTTTCACCTTCTATGTGTCATTATTATTATGTTGAATAGTTACTCGTGAGATACACAATTTATTAGTGTTCCTCTGTGCAGTATCTAGTTAGAGTCGTCTTTTCACCTTCTATGTGTCATTATTATTATGTTGAATAGTTACTCGTGAGATACACAATTTATTAGTGTTCCTCTGTGCAGTATCTAGTTAGAGTCGTCTTTTCACCTTCTATGTGTCATTATTATTATGTTGAATAGTTACTCGTGAGATACACAATTTATTAGTGTTCCTCTGTGCAGTATCTAGTTAGAGTCGTCTTTTCACCTTCTATGTGTCATTATTATTATGTTGAATAGTTACTCGTGAGATACACAATTTATTAGTGTTCCTCTGTGCAGTATCTAGTTAGAGTCGTCTTTTCACCTTCTATGTGTCATTATTATTATGTTGAATAGTTACTCGTGAGATACACAATTTATTAGTGTTCCTCTGTGCAGTATCTAGTTAGAGTCGTCTTTTCACCTTCTATGTGTCATTATTATTATGTTGAATAGTTACTCGTGAGATACACAATTTATTAGTGTTCCTCTGTGCAGTATCTAGTTAGAGTCGTCTTTTTCACCTTCTATGTGTCATTATTATTATGTTGAATAGTTACTCGTGAGATACACAATTTATTAGTGTTCCTCTGTGCAGTATCTAGTTAGAGTCGTCTTTTCACCTTCTATGTGTCATTATTATTATGTTGAATAGTTACTCGTGAGATACACAATTTATTAGTGTTCCTCTGTGCAGTATCTAGTTAGAGTCGTCTTTTCACCTTCTATGTGTCATTATTATTATGTTGAATAGTTACTCGTGAGATACACAATTTATTAGTGTTCATCTGTGCAGTATCTAGTTAGAGTCGTCTTTTCACCTTCTATGTGTCATTATTATTATGTTGAATAGTTACTCGTGAGATACACAATTTATTAGTGTTCATCTGTGCAGTATCTAGTTAGAGTCGTCTTTTCACCTTCTATGTGTCATTATTATTATGTTGAATAGTTACTCGTGAGATACACAATTTATTAGTGTTCCTCTGTGCAGTATCTAGTTAGAGTCGTCTTTTCACCTTCTATGTGTCATTATTATTATGTTGAATAGTTACTCGTGAGATACACAATTTATTAGTGTTCCTCTGTGCAGTATCTAGTTAGAGTCGTCTTTTCACCTTCTATGTGTCATTATTATTATGTTGAATAGTTACTCGTGAGATACACAATTTATTAGTGTTCCTCTGTGCAGTATCTAGTTAGAGTCGTCTTTTCACCTTCTATGTGTCATTATTATTATGTTGAATAGTTACTCGTGAGATACACAATTTATTAGTGTTCCTCTGTGCAGTATCTAGTTAGAGTCGTCTTTTCACCTTCTATGTGTCATTATTATTATGTTGAATAGTTACTCGTGAGATACACAATTTATTAGTGTTCCTCTGTGCAGTATCTAGTTAGAGTCGTCTTTTTCACCTTCTATGTGTCATTATTATTATGTTGAATAGTTACTCGTGAGATACACAATTTATTAGTG
Organism: Trichonephila clavipes; assembly: GCA_019973935.1. NCBI lineage: Eukaryota > Metazoa > Arthropoda > Arachnida > Araneae > Nephilidae > Trichonephila > Trichonephila clavipes. The sequence goes on along the minus strand of BMAU01017824.1, from coordinate 332,474 downwards.
TTCATCTGTGCAGTATCTAGTTAGAGTCGTCTTTTCACCTTCTATGTGTCATTATTATTATGTTGAATAGTTACTCGTGAGATACACAATTTATTAGTGTTCATCTGTGCAGTATCTAGTTAGAGTCGTCTTTTCACCTTCTATGTGTCATTATTATTATGTTGAATAGTTACTCGTGAGATACACAATTTATTAGTGTTCCTCTGTGCAGTATCTAGTTAGAGTCGTCTTTTCACCTTCTATGTGTCATTATTATTATGTTGAATAGTTACTCGTGAGATACACAATTTATTAGTGTTCATCTGTGCAGTATCTAGTTAGAGTCGTCTTTTCACCTTCTATGTGTCATTATTATTATGTTGAATAGTTACTCGTGAGATACACAATTTATTAGTGTTCATCTGTGCAGTATCTAGTTAGAGTCGTCTTTTCACCTTCTATGTGTCATTATTATTATGTTGAATAGTTACTCGTGAGATACACAATTTATTAGTGTTCCTCTGTGCAGTATCTAGTTAGAGTCGTCTTTTCACCTTCTATGTGTCATTATTATTATGTTGAATAGTTACTCGTGAGATACACAATTTATTAGTGTTCCTCTGTGCAGTATCTAGTTAGAGTCGTCTTTTCACCTTCTATGTGTCATTATTATTATGTTGAATAGTTACTCGTGAGATACACAATTTATTAGTGTTCCTCTGTGCAGTATCTAGTTAGAGTCGTCTTTTCACCTTCTATGTGTCATTATTATTATGTTGAATAGTTACTCGTGAGATACACAATTTATTAGTGTTCATCTGTGCAGTATCTAGTTAGAGTCGTCTTTTCACCTTCTATGTGTCATTATTATTATGTTGAATAGTTACTCGTGAGATACACAATTTATTAGTGTTCATCTGTGCAGTATCTAGTTAGAGTCGTCTTTTCACCTTCTATGTGTCATTATTATTATGTTGAATAGTTACTCGTGAGATACACAATTTATTAGTGTTCATCTGTGCAGTATCTAGTTAGAGTCGTCTTTTCACCTTCTATGTGTCATTCTATATATTCTTATTGTACGAAGGGAAATTACAACATATCTCAGAGTTGGCAACATATGTCCTTCTATGAGTTCTTTTGGCCCACTTAAAGAAAGGAATCTTGCATAAAAGTACTCGAATTAAAGGAGAAGGGATGGAAAATGTACTTTGGGGAGCAGAATTTGTCCAAAAGAAGATGTTGAATAATTAAATCCGCATTCAGAAAACAACTTCTTTTACGTTCAGCTGGTATTTAGACACGCGGAACAATTTCTTAAAAATAATTCTTCCGGAAGTATTTTTAGGGTATGTTCTTCTCCTTTATAACGATCCAGGGGAGAGAGATAAGCCTTCGATTTCCGAGTAAAGGGTACAGTTCTATTAAAGGTTGACAGAATTTATTTTCCCATCGTGATCCTCAGCTAATTGGGTGTTTTTGAAATCCTTCTGACTTAATACTCAACTTTAAAAGGAGAGAAAACTTCAAAATGTCCGTTTTCACATCTATTGTTTTAAAAATTACATTTGAAAGCCATTAATATCTCGATAAAATTTCAAATAGTCTCTGTTCAGTGTCAATAGATAATCGATTTTTTCGCTTAAGACAATTTTATTAAATGATGAATTATCAATTAGAGCAAAATTTACTTTTTGTAAACATTTCTTAATATATCCGTGATTTATTTTTTAAATATGGCATCCATATATCTAATACAGTTCCTTTTTTATTAATAAATGTAATGTAAATATTCATAGTTTTCTGAATTTTCTCTAGAATTAAATATATCTCTTCTCAAATTGCAAAAGACGATATTATAATTCACAGAAAAAAATATTTACAAAATTTTGTTACCAACGAATTGCTATAAAAGTATAGAAGGTTACAAAAAATATTCTTAATATTATTCGTGTAATTTTAGTTTTACTTAATTATACTAATTTATATATAATTATCTTGGTAAAAATACCTTTTTAATTTTGCTAGTAAATAACTTTTATTTTTTAAGCTTTGAATCTGTATTTAGATCAATGAATCTATATCTGGCAATAACTGGTTTATTACTTTTTGATTCCAGCTTGACCTAAGCATTTTTGAATGCTTGTTGTTTGGTATGTGTTACATTTTGATTTTTAAAATATTTAAAAATTCTATCAATTCTACTCCATAGGATTTTTCTTAGTATTATAAACAAAAAAAAGAGAAGGTTGGCCAGCCATAAAACTAGTTCAACATCATTCTTTAAAAAAAGCAATCAACAGTGTATATTTTTTTATAAATAGTGCAGCATCTATCTCTTTATTGTTTCCGAAATATCAGTGATTCATTTTAATCTCCAGTATATATATACAAATCCTTTACATCTCTCAAATATATTAAAAATTCTGCACACCCATACAATATTTAACTCAATCGTCACGTTACCATAAGTCAAATATTAAGTATGAAAAGCGTTGGGCAACACAACTATTAGGCTTAGATTGTAGGATTACAGTTGGAAGTTTCCCTTGATTTGTTTATATTACTTGGCTGAAATAAAATTGAAATGAGAAAATTAAGTTAGAAATGATGTACAAAATTATTTCAAAGTAAAAATCTAAATTGCTATATTCCGGAATTATCAAGAAATAATTTCCATACCTACTGAAAAAGTCAACAAGATAGAGAAAATCCTAATGTCGTATCTTGAAATAGTTTAATTATATATGTTATAGTTAGCAAAATAGTATACGTAGAAAATATGAATACAATAGAAAAAAATGTAAGGACATTTTTTTAATAAAAGAGAAAATGTTAACTTAAAAAAACTGGGAAACTAACAGGATCAGAGATTAAAACAAGTTGTAAATATGGTAGAAATATCTATGTAATAATGTTGAATAATAATCTATCTATTTGAAATTCAAGTCATACAAACACTCAGGGAAATATAATAGCAAGTATAAGCAGAAAAATCTTTCTACGTAATACTGGAAAATACTGAAATGAAGAAACAAGAAGAAAATTCACAAGATGCTACAGCAGCTATTAAAACACACATATAATATGTATATCATTTTTAAATTTTCCATATATATATATATATACATATGTTCATATGAATCCTGATGTATTTCATTTATAAAAGTTGAAATATTAGGCTTAAAGTTGAACTCTTTTAGTATTAGTTCACCTTTTCCTCTCAAACCACTATTTCAGAGTTTCTACAAACTCGACTTCACAGCTGAAGAATTTCAATTGAAAGAAAAATAAGGGAGCTCATTTTGCTCATTTGCCATGCTCTCATTTTTCTTACATTCGTAAACCATTAAGGAATTTTAGATTAGAATGTCACCTAGAGGATTGAGAAATAGATAGTTTGCATGGTTTTTTTTAAACTACCGGAAAAAAAAAACATTCCTCTTACGACGAAAATCCTTTTACTAATTGACAAATAATAATATTGCAAGTAAAATATATTTTGCCACCAATATTGGTCATTTTCATACTTTTTGATTTTCCTCTATTCATTACTGATTCGAAATATGCGCTTTAGTTAAAATTCCTTTTTCTCCGACATTCAATTATATAAAATGTTAAATGAAGGCTAGCTCTTTTTTTCACTTTAAAAACAACTCGCTACTTTAGAATTTTCAATTCATTAAAAGTTCTATTTTTACTTTTACGATACCGACAAGTAGGAGAAAGTCATTTGCTTTCAAATGTGAATGAATAATAATTAAAAAAAATCCTATTATTAGCATCACTTATTAACTCTCTCCAGATGCAAATGCAGTTGGATTCTAGTGGATCGTTGCTATAGTAACCATTGATCTCATTAAATGGTTCATCCTGGCGTCAAGTAGTCCATAGACGGAGGGCTTCATGGAGACAGGCAGTCGACTTGATGAGATGCTTCGCTTTCGAGAGATGCGATGAAAACAAACGCTTGATTGCCTGAAGCAACGGAGAATGGCATCTTTAAAACAAAGTTTGCGGAAACATAACATTGCATAGATTAACACAGCAGAATTTACAGTTTTTCAAAAACGTTTTTACAAATCTAGGATCCCATAGTTGTGTATTCCATGTCTTTTCAAGCATTTTCTCTATAAGGCATCTTCTGGTGGAAAGCTTTTGAATTTTTTTTTTTTGTAAAATTTCTCTTTGAATTGTCTTCTTCCCAAATTTATGAATTAATCCGCATATTAGTTATAGCTACATGTTATGAATAGGCCAAATTTTATTTTATTATGATCTTTATATATATATATATATATATATATATATATATATATATAAATAAAGATCATAAAATATAATTAATGATTAATTAATAATTAATGATTATTTGTCAGTGGCGAACGTTAAGAGAGATCTAAGTATGCCTCCACGACGAAATAAGGAGAAATTCCAACAACTTACAGAGTTTAAACGTAGTAGTTTTTCTTAATTCATTCAAGGTCATCAATGTGTTTCGAGCTTATCCGGAGGATATAACCGGAGACGCTGGGGTTTATAACGTAACCACACAACATTGCACAACATGCTAACATAAGCACTAGACAAACGTACTCACCTCTGTCCGGAGGCTGTTACTGGTTTATGTCGATATCGCTACAACTTTAAATTAGATAATTATGTTGAATTGGAGTAAATAAAAATATTAATTATATATATTCTGAACTTAAGATAATTAAGTACTAAGAATTGTGGAGATGGATGTCACTGGGAATATAACAAATAGAGAATAGCTGCTACGTTGTTATTTGTGTATTTCTATTTCATGAATAACAACACACAACAGAACAAGTAATATAAACAAAAAAAATAAATAAATTCCTACTTCGAATGGATGAATAGAAAGTATTTTATTAACAATTGAAAATTTGAACAAATATATATAGGGAGAGAGTGAACTAATAGTAGGAATTGCAAAAAGTGCATGATTTGTCTGCATTGTTGTAACAATGCACATCCAGTTTGGCTAGTTTGGTTGAAAAACTGGTTTTTAACGCCAATTTTTGTCCTTGTTTTAACAGTTACATTATTACAATAATGGAGACTGATCTAAATTGGCGCCAAAAACTGATAATTAATTTAATTGACCGGTACTTAATGAATTAATATTTGAAAAATCTGTGTTAACATCAAGTGTCATCCAGTACAAGTTTAAAAAAATTTATTTGAACTTGATTGTGTGGATGAATGGAAAGTATTTTATGAACGATTGAAAACTTGAACAAGATATATAAATAAATATATATAGGGAGAGAGTGAGACAAATGTAGGAATTGAAAAAATACCAGACATTACACACAAATACGATGCTTTAGTGAGTATTAGTTATGTCCATAATTTATATATATATACACACACAAATTATTTTGGGTTCAAACAAATTTTCCCCGGATCTTTACAGTTAGATTTCATTAATCGAATTATTCACTTGAAGCCTGTTAAGCAGATTTCTTCAGAAGTATGATGGTAATGTAATGACTTCACACAGCTATGGGTTAAACTATTTATTTCAATACGTAAATCAGAAAATATTTTAGCACAATTGATTAACAAAAGGATGTATAGCTGTAATATCTCATCACTCTCGCCTAAAATAATGTCGCAATTCACTCTCTGTAATTTCCCACCGAGTCAGGTGAGTTCGCTGGCTCCAAATCCGCCTTACTTCGCTGACTATGTTATCACTCCTATCGCTGATCGGGACTCAGACCGGTTCCGGATCTCCCCAGTTCGGATTCCTCAGTCTTCGTGGTCTCCCTCTCATTTCTATAGTGGAAGGGACCTCACCAGGGCTCCCTCAAAAATCCAATCGCCTTCTCGCTGGAGGGGCTTCACAACGGCACCCTCAAAATCTCAATCTTCCCTCTCGGACCCCCCCTTATATCCACTCTCTCTAATCCCATCCATCGCCTAATTATTCTTCTGATCTTTTGTCCTTTTGCCGCTCCTGTCGGACTCGGCTCCCTTGATCTGTTGCCCCTCTGCCGACCTTGTCGGTCTCGACACATTTCATCTCTAGCCCACTGGGTGCCGATGTCTGGGTGCACATTGTATGCTTTCAGACGCGCTGTCGTCACCGAATTGGCGGTAAACGAAAGCACATTGTTAATGCGTCTCTGTTTGATGCCGAGGACCCAATTCCGAAATTCCTTCCCGGCAATTAGGGAAACGTCTAGAATTTTAGCGACGTTTGTCGGCAAGGGGCAAGGGATCCTTAGTAATTAGGGGGAAGTGATCGGCTCCGTCACTGTAAGAAATGTTTCATACAAATGTATTTCAACTTTCGTAAATACACACATAAACCGAAGCTTTTCAACTTGCGAATGAGAACGGGTGTGGGGCTAAAGCTAATCCACATACTTAGTTAAAACACGCAACCAAGTCGGGCAAGCATGTTTTTTGTTTATTGAATTCACTCAAACATATATACAAAACAGTAAGATTAAAATAGTGGTAATTATTAAATTCACATCCAGCACGAGCAATATATAAAAACAATTGAGATACAATAGTGGAGTCTATTATGTGGCGGCGCTACTTGCAAGAAATAAGTAATAGCAATGGCGCGACATCACCCCCTGGGGAAAAGTAGTTTAGGCTTGAGAAAAAAAAAAATTGAGTTGATTGTAATCATCGAGGCCTTGAGATCCGAGCAGTAATTGCGATCAGCGAAGCCTGAAGAGGAGGCGGAAACGGGGATCCGGCAGCCCGAAGAGGAGGCGGAAACGGGGATCCGGCAGTCTGAAAAGGAAGAAACCGGAATCCGGTGGCCTGAAGTGCAGCATCAACGAATAGTGACGTCAGCACCGCAGGCAAGTAGAGCGATCCAAAAAAACGGCATCCAGAACAAAGGAAGTCTGGCAGAGACAGTCAGGTGACAGTTGCAACGAGTAAAGATATCAGCACAGCAGGAGAGTAGAGGCAGGCAGAGACATCCGTTAGTAGTCCAACAGCAGCAAAAAACAGGCAGCGTTATCCAGGAGCGTTCCAGCAGCGGTAAATTGAGGCAGAGATATCCTGAAGCAGTCCAGCAACAGCAGGCTAGTCCAGGGTCACCAAAAGGGAGGGGGGTTAAAGTCAATTCACATACTTAGTTAAAACACGCAACCAAGTCGGACAAGCATGGTTTCTGTTTATTGAATTAACACAAACATATATACAAAACAGTGAGATTAAAATAGTGGTAATTATTAAATTCACATCCACAGCATGAGCAATATATAAAAACAATTGAGATACAATAGCGGAGTCCATTTATAATATGGCGGCGCTACTTGCAAGCAATAAGTAATAGCGATGGCACCACACGAGTATTGCTTGCTTGCGAGTAATCCTCTTTTAATTTTAGTTTATGATTTATACGAGTCTACATTATCTGACAGATGAAATGTGTATAAGAATAAAAAAAAGCCGGGCTAAAATAATGCCCACGATACTTGATTGAAATGAGATAAAAAAGGACAGAAGCGCGGGAGAAAGAAGCTTGCAACTTCCTACAGGTCACATGTAGCCCCTGAAAAACCCACAAGTTAAGTAGAAAGTATCCTTTTTTTCCCCTTCAAGTTTTTTATTCTTTTAATAGCCCCATGTAAATGAATTGTCAGCTGCAGTTAAGCCTTTAATAAATCCCACTCAATATTATTTGTAAAGAAGGTATTTTGAGAAAACTTTTCTTATCACTGAAGTGCATTTTTCGTTAAATTCAATAAAATGGAAACAAAAATTCGCGCTAATGTATATATATTTTCACAATACTTTCATGCATTGTTATTTATAAGGAAAAAATAAAAGATAGAAACTTTTTAGCAACGAAACAAAAATTGATATGCTAATAGTAAACTTTCTGATGAAACATTAAAATATTGTCTGTTCTATAATAAGGAAACTATCTCCCCGAATGATTTATTCCCCCGCCCCAAATACACTTTAACGCCCAGTATGAAAATTGCCTCAATTTTTTTTTCTAAACGAGTGCATTGACGAATTTTTTTCACAGATGTACTCGTACATAATGTTTTTGTAAATTCAAATATGACTTTATTTTCCAAATTATAGGGGAATATTTAAGCTTGTCACTTGTAAAATCAAATAAAAGATGAGCAACATTTTTATTAAAATTCCCGAGTCTAAGGATCCTTCGCTAGCAAAACTTTTCATGCGAATAGTTGAAAATTTGAAGTTCAAACTTAACAGCTTCTATTAAAAATATTTGTTCATTAGAGACATTTATCTTGCACAGGAGTACATTCAACTTAATGTCAGACCGTGTAGAGGAGAACCATTACCATGTGTGATATTTATTAATTATGTTATTTAAAAACTTGTATTCAAATGATTTGGAGGAAATCGATAAATCTGTTTCTAATGGATTTATTTAAGTGATACTGGCGCGGTAGCCTAATGGTTAGGGTCATGAATACTTAGCCAGGGTTGTCGAGTCGCAAGGTGGAGTCCTGATGTCACTCAAGATCCGCCGCGTAGAGGGACTTACTTACTTATTTATTCGGGAGAATCGAGCTCACCTAAAGGGTTTAGAGCTGCATCCGACCCTCCAAGAAGTTATTTTATTTGCAAATTAAACGAAAACATATACAAAGAGGACCCAAATGAGGGACCCTCCCCAATAATTCTTGAGAATGAGTGAGAGTGAATATTAACGTCGCACTGTTCAGCTACTCGAGGGCTTCGACGGACCACGTAATTTTGAACCATGGTCAAGTGACGTGGACGACACCTGAGCTGGCACCCCCTCTCCTAACTACCACACCACACCGACGGGAGGACGTTTCAGCTCTCGACAGATTTAAAGTTCATCACTGCTCTACACGGCTGGTTTTTGTGGTACTGGGCTCGAACTCGTGACATGCCTGCCATGATCCTATACCTTGATCTACTGCAGCCCTTCATAATTTTTGAGAACCGGGTGGAAAAAGCACTTTACAATTACAATGCACACACGCACATAAACGCACACACACAGGTGCTATCTTCTAATGAGAAGGAAAACCCCTGAAAAATACATAAGGCATGAGGGGAAAGCACTCTCAAAAGGAATTGCGAAAATAGGGAGAGAAGGAATGACAGAAGGTCCAACCATTTCTTTCTAATCTATTGTTGGAAGACTCGCCCGGCAACTGATGCAATACCTTCCCAAAGGTGGGGTGGCTCGAGGGACTGCTACACGTTCAATCTGTCTTGTCTGCTCGTTGGAAGGGTGTAGATGTTAGAAGAGTGGGTCGCCACTTGATCACGGTTTTCCAGCAGAATGCGGAACAGTTTCTTTTCCTTAGTAGTTTATATAGTATTTTTTATTCCAAAGAGAACGGGATTTTAAATGCATGTACAATTAGTAATAAAAATATTTGGAAATAAATTATGCTGAAGATAGGAATCAAGTTCGAATTCGAGAAAGAAATCTCTGGGAAGTTGATGTTATATGTTCTTATCAAGAACTGCGCCAAAATTTCTCATATTTATATTACGGTTCTTTTTACAAATCATCCATTATTTTACATTTTTAGTGATACCTTTATCAATTTAGTGTCCTGGAAAAGAATGTTAATTTGTTTTGAATCCAAAAAGATAAAAAATTACTTTTAAACATGTTAAATTAGCTACGTCATCTTTTTTTATGATACAAAAATTTTTAAGAACAAAAATATGTAAAAAATAATTTTTGTGCTATACAATTCAAAATTAATATTTTTTGAGCATTTAATTATTATTATATATTTGTGCTAGAGTATAATTGCACACTTTATTGTCTCCGACATTGGTTTAATGGTACTTAAGGATTATTGTACAATCATGTCCATAAATAAAGGATAATGAAGTTCAGGCAAAGAAAGAGAAAGGAGCAAAACACATTTGACTTATTTGTAAAGTCTATTTGTTAAACAAAAGGTAAAGAGCAAAAGAGATGCTATATGTTTGACATAATTAATAAAAAATGCGATTTTTATTCCCTGGAGCAAATTTCAAAAAAGAACCTATTTACAAAAAACAGTATAACATGGTTCGTATGATGGTTAATACGGAGTATGTCTCCCGAACCATGTAATACAGGCCTTACAACGCCTAGGAATGCTGAGTATCAAATTATCAATCAGATCTTGGGGAATATTACACCACTCATCAAGCAATGTCCTCCAAAGTTCTGGTAGACAAGTGGGAGGGGGTTGACGGGCTGCAATTCGTCGGCCAAGCATATCCCACACATGCTCTATTGGATTCAAGTCCGGTGAGTATGTTGGCCAATCCATAAGGGTGATATCCTACGATTGAAGGCATTCGTCTACAATGTTTGCACGGTGAGGACGGGCGTTGTCATCCATAAAAAGAAATTCAGCACCCATGGCGCCCCAAAACAAACGTACATGTTGTTCCAGAATGACATCCCGATAGATGTGGCCTGTCATCGTTACACTCTGAACATGCAGGTCAGTTCTGGAACCAAGAATAATTCCTCCCCAAACGTGCCATCCTGCACCACCGTAACGGTGTCGTTCAATGGTGTTCTCTTGGTGGTAACGGGTACCTGGCACTCTCCATATTAAAGTCCGGCGAGAATCAGACTGCAAGCTAAACCTGGACTCGTCAGAAAACATCACACAAGACCCTTGTTGGGGTGTCCACAATGCATGCTCTCTACTCCAGGTGAATCGCAGGCTACAGTGAGTTGCTGTAAGTGAAACACATCTGACAGGCCCACGAGCATATAGACCAATGTGCCCTCAGCGTCTGTACACGGTCTGCCTTGAAGCTGTCGTACCGGTAGCTGAAGAGAGCTGACGAGACAGGTCTGATGTTGTGCTCCGTCTGTTTCTTTTGGCAGTAACTGCCAAATATACCGGTCCTCATTCGGCGTTGCAACTCGGGGGCGACCTGTGCTGTAACATCTACTCACATTACCATCATCTTGGAATCGTTTCCAAAGCCTGGAGATGACACTCTGGGCGATTCCAAGTTCCTCGTATACTTCCAGCTAGGTACGTCCATATTCCAGTCATCCAATAATTCTACCACGTAAAAAATCATCCAAATGCTTCCTTTTTGCCATAACTATGCGGTTATTGCACTGAAAGACTTTTAAAGCGCTTGTGAACAATTTTACTTCTTTGCCAACATTCCTTTTATACCCCTCTCTTACACTCTCATCATTGTGACGTACTATCCGCGCCATCTCTCCTCCCGTTGGTGTGGTGTGGTAGTTAGGAGAGGTGGTGCCAGCTCAGGTGTCGTCCACGTCACTTGACCATGGTTCAAAATTACGTGGTCCGTCGCCAAAAGCCCTCGTGTAGCTGAACAGTGCGACGTTAATATTCAATCAATCAATATCCGCGCCATCTGGTGGTTTCCTGTAATTTGCATATTCTTCTTCAAGATGTGTGTGATAATTCTACATGTGAAATTTTTATTTTAGAGTTCAATTTCTGTGTGATTCTGAATTGTCCTTAATTTATGGACCTGAGTGCATAATTCATGTTTAAAAGCTTAAACAAAAATCGAATGAAAATCCTTGTAAACTATTCAGCTTTAAATCATTGAAAATTTTAATTATCTATTTTAATGTTTGATACTGCGAAATATTTTGGGATTTTTAAATATTTTGGAAATCTTTTATAGTTTGATGTCTCAGTTGCCTTTCATAAGCTAAAATTTTGATGACTTGTGATTAATACTGGAGGATATAAAATGTAATGTTTTTTTTCATTTGTTATATAGAGATTAGGATTCTGAAAATAATGATCTCCTTTGTTTCCTTTTTTGTATGAAACAGAAATTAGTAAAGACTATTTAACTTTTTTTTGTGTATTAACCATTTAATTACTTATGCTTATTTCCATCATCTATCAATTCAAAAGTACGTCAACAATAGTTCACGTGTTACTTTAGAATGTGACTCACTCACTCATGTGAATAGTTTGTCTTGATGGAGAATTAATTTTATTGTATATATTTATGTCATGATTTTTAAGACAGAATCAGATTAAAGTTTAAAAAAGGAGATCTTTATTCAATCGTGTGTACATCTGTTCTGACTGAGAGCAGGGAGGAAAAAGCACGCCATGGTGGTGGTTTCAAGTGGATAACACTTGAAAAACATTTGGTAAGTATCGCTGCTTTGAAGAGGTTGCTTGCAATTTAATGCTGACATATGTTGACTATTAAATCTAACGATCTGGAATTAGACATGTTTATTGGCTAGGCCATATGTTTGGAAGAAATAAATGGGTGATTAGTTTGATACTTGAATATGAGAACGAAGAAAGATGAGTCAAGTGCTAGATAGGGAATTTAATTTTTAATCTAATTTAATTATCCTTACATTTGCCCCCCAATTTCAAAAGGGAGTCACGACGTGGTTTTTTCTCTCTTTACAAACTTAATCAATTTTCAATAAACACAAAACAATACATAACATTATTTAGAAAGACATATTAAACACAGTAGAAATATTTAAGCAATAGTAATACTAAAATCAAAAAGCAGTACAATAAACGAAACTATAACAACAAACACAGTAAGGACACTTCCAACATATTAATTGATAAAAATGAATTTCCATACATATAATTGAAGATTAGCTTGTTTAAATCTATTCGACATCCAGAAAAAAGAGCTCGCGTTTCCTCCTATTCCTTCATAATAATAGATTCGTATTATAGCTAGTAGATATTTTCAAAAAAATTATGTTGGAAAATAATATATCAAACAATAAGATAGTAAATATAAAAATTCATGATATCATACAAATGTTAAAATAATAATTTTGTATAAAAATCTACTCTGGCGCCATCGTAGTAATACCTTATATTGTTACACACATTTTGCATATATGAAATACATTTTTAAAAGATAAAAAAATATAGACACTAATAAAATGAAATTATTAATAATATGAAAACTGTGTATAACACACAACTTCTATGCACTATCCAACACAATAAACAATGTTTTATTTCATATGCGTTATAAAATACAAAAATTATAAGAATATAAGAGCTCTTTTTTATTATTTTGAGTCGGAAAAGTGGACTCACTTCAATAATAACTTTTAGTATTTCTGAAAATTTTTCACAATATTCATTGTAACTTAATATCGCATGCAATATTTTGAATCTTTCCGTAACCTTCTAAAAATACGTTTCATAGACAAAAATTCTTGAGTTTCTCTTGCATCACACATTCACTAATAAAACTGTATCACCTTACTTAATTTTGAACACATCTCTCTGAGAAATCTGCGTCATCAACTCACAGATGTTCAGGGATGCTGATAAGAAACAATGAGAGGTGTACATATCAAACTAAACAAGTTTGTCCTCTTAATGTTTCGAGACATATACAAAATTATAATGATTGTATTCTCCCCTTATCCACTGTATAATATCCAAAAATAAGCTTCAAGTTATTAAATTAATTTTAATTTTAGATAAGGAAAATTTCGAGAAATAGTGAATCCTGATATATGGCCGGTATATCACAAAATACACAATTTCAAAATAAAAAAAAAATTAAATGACATGCAATAAGATTACTGCTGAATAAAATAATTAACAAAACAATTGAATTCAATTTAGAAAAAGAATACAACTTGACTTGACTTTTGTTTCCTATAAAAATCAATATCTCTAGTATTAGTTCTCTCATTAGTCATTTTTTTAAAAACTTAATTTATATCTTTCACTTTAAAACACCAATTTCTATCATAACTCTTAACTCATTCGACATCTTAAGATAAAATTATGAGAAGTATGTTAAAATTTCTCAAAATTTTGTATGACAAAACCTATAAATTTTGTTTTCTCAATTAAAATATGAAGAAAATATCTCATTTATAACACAACTATATTATAAAAATTAAATACCATATCATATCATATATTATTCTTTTTCGTAAAGTTCTGTTCAGCAAAACTCAGTTCTTCAATGTTACTAAAATTGGAAATATACAATTTAACTGACCTCCACTTTGCAACGGCAGAACTCCTTGGTGAACATTAATCCAGATGCTTTTGTCACGTTATTTCACTAGTAAAATTTAATTTATTTATTTTTCTTTCAATGTTGGTACTTCACTATTATTATATGGTGGTCAAATTCACAATATTACCGTGCAGACTTTCCGGCGAAGATTTTTTCCTTTTATTTCTCTGGCGAAAGGGAGTGACGTCTTTCATCACGGGGGAATAGGGGGGATTCACGCTTCTCTTTTTTTTCTCCATTAGAATGTTTCTTCCATTCACGGTAAACTGGATGGCCTCTTCAGCAAAGACAGAAAATCGTTCGGCGGTAAACACTGCATTCTTTTCGGTGTTAAGAGCGATGTTCTTCCGGGGATTACTAGCGCTTTTCTTTTTCCCCGTACAATTTTTTATTCCGGCAATCCGACGTCCTCAGCAAAGAGAGAAATATCGTTTGATGGAGTCCTGTAATCGTTATTCACAGCATTTATCTCGATAGCTGGCATATTTTGCACTCGTTTTTTTCTCTTCTTTAACTTCAAGAACTGATTTAAGTTAAAAGTTTTCAAACTACATTAGCAAGTTAATCCTGCCGGCTTTAATTCTGTCATGATTTTTAAGACAGAATCAGATTAAAGTTTAAAATAGGAGATCTTTGTTCAATCGTGTGTACATCTGTTCTGACTGAGAGCAGGGAGGAAAAAGCACGCCATGGTGGTGGTTTCAAGTGGATAACACTTGAAAAACATATGGTAAGTGTCGCTGCTTTGAAGAGGTTGCTTGCAAGTTAATGCTGACATGTGTTGACTATTAAATCTAACGATCTGGAATTAGACATGTTTATTGGCTAGGCCATATGTTCGGAAGAAATAAATGGGTGATTAGTTTGATACTTGAATATGGGAACGGAGGAGAAAGATGAGTCAAGTGCTAGATAGGGAATTTAATTTTTAATCTAATTTAATTATCCTTATATATATATATATATATATATATATATATATATATATATATATATATATATATATATATATATATATATATATATATATATATATTTATTTCTTTAAAATATACTTAAACTTTGACCATGATACATACGCATTGTGGTTTTATGGAATTTCTTATATACCAGGGATGGCGAACCAATGGCACGCAACACAATATTTTGGGCACGCCACCGATCAAAATGGATTGCATTTTAGTTCAAAATAACAAAGTTCACTATGAAGTATTACGAACGAACGTGAGTGATAGGTCTCCGGGCGGCGGGGAGCGCACTCATTGGTTATGGCCTTGCTTTGGTTACGCCGTGGTTAATAATGCAAAGTCTGCTTACGCATAGCATATAGTCACAATTTCGTTGATACAACTATATTTTAAAATTTATTTGTGTTATATTTTCTATTTTGCGTGTTATATTTTCGTAATCAATTCTTCAATCAAGGAATTTTCAGCAAGATTTTCTCAGTTTCGTGAATTCTAGGAAACGTTCTAGTTTATTTTGTACCTTAATGTGACTTCATTTGATAAACTGAACTTGTTCCTATTCGATTCGATAGAAATTGAAGAATTTGAATCGAAACTGATTGATTTACAGTCTAGTTCAACATGGATTCAGAAACTTAATCAAACAAGGAAAAAGTTTTGATTGAAACCGAAAGATTAACAAGAAATATAAATAAAACTGCCAATAATGATATTTTGGAAATGGAATTTGATTCCAGTCCCATTGATCTGTTTGCAGAAGCTGCTATTTTAACCCTATTTTCATCTCCCTATGTCTGTGAGTCATTATTTTTAGAGACGAATAACATCAAAGACTGGCACTTTGGCAGAGGACTCCTCTCATTCTGCTCAAAGTAACGTCTTACAATCCTAATAGAAATTTAATCTGCAACAGCAGAAATCCCACTAATGCTGCTTTAATTTGAATTACACATATAACTAAAACATTTAGTCAAAGTGTATTTTTCCTAGTAAATAGTTTTGAGTTGTTAGTATTTCCCACTAATCCCAAGCCAGAATTATTCTCTACCTCATGAAAGAGTTTAAAGGTTCGCTGTTATATACTAATGGATTAGTTTAATAGTCACTTCAAGAGTACTCACATCGAAGGGTATTTCATAGATTTCCCTTCTCCAAATTTTTCGTAGTAAATAATCTTTAATTGATACTGCTTAGAGTTGATAAACCAGAGAGAAAATGATCTGAGTACCTCCAATCTGATCCATCGTTTATTAATCTTTACTGATAACGAACATGTGAAGAATCCTGAATTGTTGCAAAACATTTAGTTTCCTCAAGTGTTCAAAGCATTACAAGATGACTTGTTAGTATTTTAAAAACAAGTAAGTGTTCTTTGGTTTTTGACAGTTGTATTAAAAGACTACAAAAAGGCAATTATTGCTAAGCAGTGATGTATGAAGATGGCAAATACAAAAATCCATTCTGTAGGGAAGATTCATCTTCATGGGAGACAATGACTCTATTTTTTCCCCACTGGGCCTCTTTTTCTCTTATCGTTAGATTTATTTCCTTTTCGTGATCAACCGATTGGTTCCTCGTTTATTTTTAGAGCTGTTGTCTGAACATTGATAATAGATCTTTCTAGGGGAGGGTGAACTCTGTTATTGAAACCTTATAAATAACAAGCTTTCATTTCCCCCTTTTTTGCATCCTTCTGTATTTAAGTAGGAAAATGCTCAATTGTTGAGAGAATTGATGAAATTTTTCAATTAAACCGTAATATTAATCGTAATTAATCGTATAACCTTTGTATTATATACAAATAATCTTTAAAACAGGTTTTCTTTTTGTTTTAGCAAATGTATTTTTGAAAATAATACTGATAAACAATAAATGTTTTTTTTTTGAGAAATTTTATTAAATTTAAGTAATTCTGTTCTTCTGAATTTAGAAAATATTCACAAAACGTCAAGTTGGTTCTTGTTTGTGTTTAAATATATCATTGGGGGAGGGGTATTTTGTTTGATATATTAAAAGACATTGTTTCTACACAACCAAGGCTGCATCAGTTTTGGACTATCATGCGTTCATGAGCATAAATTATGATCACGAGTGAGTATCATTAATTTTTATCACATTTTATTAATACTTTCAAGTGTATCTTCATGTTAAATTTCTCCTGAATTCGTTCAGTAGCTTTTGAAAAACGCACGAAAATGTGTTTGTTCCTTAACTTTTGCATACTCTATGTATAGCTGTTGAAATCAACGTTATCCCGACAATTATTAAATATGCGGATATGAATGAATAAAACAAAAGTAGCTGTGATGACCCTCTCAACACATAGTATCTAAATCGTTTTAAAGCACTAAAAGTAAATCTCAAAGTATTATTTTTGAAAGCAGACTGCTAAAAACAAAACAATCGATTCTAATTTGTATTGTATTCTGTATTATGTTACTGTCGCTAATTGTTTGTTTTTATATGGTAATAATTCTGGAACAAAATTTGAATTAAAATTTTGGCTAACTCTATTGCGTTAACATTCAATTCTTTTTATAGGTGATGTAAATGATTGCCCAATTACATCTTAATCGCTCATCACTAATCACTTATACAGATAATTTTTAAGGAACTAAATGGAACTGAATTACTTAGCTTAATTTTTCTGTTTTCATTCATACAGTTATTATTTTTTCCCAATTATTCATTTTTATAATTATTCATACATCATTTAAGTTTGCTATACTTCCCATAACAAGATTTAGACATAAGGTATCAAATAAATAATGTAATTGCTAATATCAATGCATCCTCTGTCTTATTTTTTAAATTGAAGATAAAATAGTTTCCATGCACACAGGGATCATACAGGGCTTACAAGAGACAAACAAAATAAGACGAATAAAATAAAGGATAAATAAAAAAAGTTTTGAAACAAAGGAAATTGCAATATTGAGCAATTAAGTAACAAAACCAAGACAGTGAAGTAACTTAAGAAAAACAACGAGGCTATAAAATGAGAAAAAAAAATTACTAAATAAAATCAATTGGTTACAAAATAATGCGAATATAGCTTTACTGAAAAGAATTAGGTTGATATTTTAAGCAATTTGACTTGCAGGTCGAATTAATTTCGAACGAAAAGGATAAGATAGTTGCATAGATAACATTGCAAAATTTGAAAAACAGATTAATTCTACTGAGGTACATTTTAAAATGCATGTATGAGATACAAACATTAAGCCTTCTTGCCTCACTTTCGGGTACTTTTTACTTGAGATAAAGAAAAAAATGTCTACAAATTTTTGTTATTTTTGAATTTCATCATAGAATTTTTCTATTTACATTATCATTATATAATATGTGGAAATATAAATTGAAGAGTTACGAATTCAGTGCGAGACTTAACAATTTGCGAGACATTTGTCATCTTCATCATGTGTGGCATTAATAGATAACGAATGCGACCTTATAAAAATATTGAAATTGTATACTGACGAACAAATTACCTAGTACCCCCAGATATTTCAAGTGTAACTCAAATGAAATGGCTGGAATTTTTTTTTCTCTGAATATAACTTTTTAAACTTTAGGTACGCGTAACTTGCAACTTTATTTTACTTTAAGTCTTAAAAAAATTCAGAATACAAAAAGTAAATTAAAAATCCTTTAAAATAAAAACGAAATACTTAAATTTTCTAATATTTTTTATTTTTCTTGTTAACTTGCACTTCTAGATTTCATGCTGTTTCAACTGTTAAATATATTCTGAAAAGTAATCAAAGGGCAGATGTATGATACATAGAACACAGAAACAAGTTCACATATTCCAAGTTGAGTTACTCAAACGGTTTCAGTATGAAATAACTTTGATATTTATTTATTATTTCTAGAGTCGTTACTTTTTAAAGGAATATTTCTGCTTCATTTGTATACACATACAAGGCTCGGCTATTAAATAACGAGACGGATGCTATAAAATGTTCATACATATTTACTTTTTACCACTTTTAATATGCACCTACCCCTACAACGCTCCATGTGAATCTTCCTTTGTTTGAAACCGTGCTGGAAGTCATGTGTCAGCTCCTATAGGACGCTTTCTCTTTCACATCTTCAACGGATTCAAATTTTGTTCCTTTTAATGCAGATTTCCCCTTAAGAAACAGATAGAAGTGCTAGATAAAATGGATAATCTAACACTAGGATGCCGTATTTAGCCTCTTGACAAACAATGCACCGGTGCATTGTCTTGGTGGAGAACCTATGACGTCCTTCCTCAATTTTCTTCCATGTTCTTTCATGGAGCTCAGTAAGAAAGTGAAGGTTGATTAATAGTTTGACTTTCAGGAACCAAGTGGAGGTTCACAATCCCATGAATATTGGAAGTAAACGATCATCTTTGCTTTGAATTACGATTTGCTCATTAAAGCTTTTTTGGCTCTCGGTGGATGAACTCTTTCAGGGAATATATTTCCGCTTCGTTTCAGGATCATAAGTAAAATACCACGATTTGTCAAACGATTTTATCCTCTTCAATACTTTTGGATAATTTTCAATGGCATTCAAAGTGTCCTAGCAAACATTTTTGCGAGCTTCTTGTTGTTCAAACGTGAGCATTATAGACACCATTTTGGCTCACATTTTTGGTATGCCAAAATTGTTACATAAAATTTGCCGTACATACACTTTATCAATTCCTACAGTCTCAGCAATTACACGAGTTCATAACCAATGGTCAAATCAATCCAGATCACCGATTTTTTTACACAAGCTTTTATTTAACTTGCAATGTAAAATGTTCGGGTGGAATCTTGCAACTCAATTTTGAAGCTGATGTCTTCAACCGATTGAGCTGAAATTTTGTATACACGTTTAGTTTGGATGACAATGCATGTTTCGACTTTATATTCCGATACCGCAATTAGTTTAAAAGATATTAATTAAAGTAATTAGCTCTGGTGGAATCTTGCAACTCAATTTTGAAGAGAGCTGATGTCTTCAACCGATTGAGCTGAAATTTTGTATACACGTTTAGTTTGGATATTTGACGATTGATATGCCGATATCGACCTAGTTATTGTAATGATCTTGTTCGGGTGTTAAGGCGAGCATGTTTACAAGAACACAGGTGTCGACCGGGAGCATAGCTCAGATGATAGAGCGCTCGTTTAGCATGCGAGAGGTACGGGGTCGATACCCCGCGCCTCCATTTATTGTTTTTTAGAGTAAAACATTATTGAAATTCATTTGATTTGTACAACGCGAGATATTTTACAATACTTTCACTCTATATTCGTACAAAGTATGTTATATTTTACACAAGTCTTTATTTAACTTGCAATGCAAAATGTTCGGGTTTATTCTTGCAACACAATTTTGAAGCTAAAATCTTCAACCGATTGAGATGAAATTTTGTATACACGTTTTTAGTTTGGATGGGAATGTATGTTTTGACCATTTATATTCCGATATGGCATTTAGTTAAAAAGACTAGCTGCATGTACCGGCGTTCCTCTGGCCTTTTCTACTTTTATAAATTTTCCCTTTCCATCATAAAATCAACACTTCTAATAGTTCTTTTCAAAATGACTTCCACCCCCTCCCCATCCTCTGCTTAGCCTGGCGTTGCACGGGCTTTTACCGAGTGTATAACTTAGAATTTCCTGTTCTGAAATTTTTTCGCTTCTTTTCTTTGTCAGACAGAATTATCCCCCCCCCCTCCCCGGCGTTGCACGGACATTTTTAAATGCATAACATATTGTCATGGAAATTCCCCTTCTCTCGCTATCAGAGCTCACGAGTAAGTGAGCATTCATCGATTCTTAAGCAGCTTGGCACGTGCAGCTATCTAGTGGCACAAAAGTAATAAATTATTGCACAAAAAAAATTCGCAAAATAAGTTTTGAAAATGAGTTTTTAAAAATCATTTTTATGTAAACGCATCGATATTGATTCAATTTAGAAAAATCATAAAATATGTAAAGTATCTTTTTTTGTAAAAAAAAAAAAATACTGTATTGTGACGAAATAAATTAGCTTTCCAATTACAAAATTTCTGGTGAAGTTATTAATTGCACGAAAAAACTTTGATTATTTTTTATAAAAAATCGTTAAAACTAAGCATTGATGCTGTTTTGAGCCCGGGTACGAAAGTTACTAATCTAGCGCTCTAAGCGACCGATCCACGAAATCTTCTGAAAAAAAGAAAAAAAAAAGACCGCTGAAATAAAAGGAAGACATATTGACAATTTCGCATTGCGTTATTTGTTTTAAATTTTTTTTTCGGACAACATTTTTAAGTTAATGCCTTCAAACTTCATATATAGATTGCAAACAACGGTAATTTTTTAACAAAAAATGTAACAAAAATAATACTTAAATATTTCTCCCCAAAAGGGAGAAAACGAAAAGCAAAAATTTTTTAAGCCGTAATTCTTAAGCAATTTTTTCAATCTTTGTACAGATTACAGATAATATTGTTCTACATCCGGAAAAAGTTTTTCATGATATTATTTTTTAAAAAAAGAAATTATTAAGAATTGAAATAAAATTTTGAGTTTTTTTTGAAAAATCATAAAAAAAAAAAAGTTTTTAACACTTTATTTTTAAATAACTAGTTCTAAAAGAGGAAAGCATGAATTTATTAGTGTAGAATATCATTTCATTTACATGAAAGAAGATTCAATCGGAACGATTTAGAAGTCATTTTCATAAAAACGTATCAATTTTGACTGATTTTAGAAAATATCATTATTTTGTAAAATAAATTTTACCGTATCGTGGCGAAGTAAAGGATCTTTCCGATTCTGTAATTATTTTTTGTCTGAGTCTGATAAAAAAAAAATTAGATAGTGTTTCAAAAACATCTGGGATAAAAAAAAAGTTCGGAAAATTGGAACTTCACCACTTGGCGGGGAAAATGGCAATAATTATGCGTTTTAAGAGTTTTAATTAATACTTCTTTAGCTAATTGCACTTTCGTGATATAAATGGTCAAATGTAATTCCTCGGATCCTTCGCGATATTTTGGTACCTACGGCGAGTTTCTGCGTCGTGTGGTTCGTGAGGAGATACACCCAGCCGTATAGTCTCATACGTCTGTTTAACTTCGAATTTTAATGGTGTAGATATTAATTAAATTCATTTTTTCAGGTGGAATTTTGCAACTCAATTTTTAAGGCGATGGCTTCAACCGATTGATTTGACATTTTGTATACACGTTTATTTTGGATGACAATGCCTGTTTTGATGATTTATTTTCCGCTATCACAATTGGTTAAAAAGATATTTATTGAAAACCTTTTACCCCTGTTAGTATTTTATTCTGCCGAGCAGCTTATCGGATTAAGCTTAAAGAAGTTCCAATTTTTCGTCCTTTTTTCAAAACCATCTTATTCTTTCTATCAAACTGCGACAAAAAATAATTACCTAATTACTAAATTATTTATTTCGCTACGATACGGTATAATTTTTTTTAAAAAAATAATATTTTCTATTATTTACAATTTTTTCTAAAATGAGTCAAAATCGATGCGTTTTTATGAAAATGATTTCAAAATCGTTTCGTAGGATTTTTTTTTTTTTTTCTGTTATTGAATCTATCTTCAGCACTAAGAAAGTTAAGGCTTTTTCTTTTAGAATCAGTCATTTTAAAAATAAAATAACTAAAAATTTTATTTTTTTTTTACGATTTTACAAAAATTACTTAAATTTTTAATAAAACGTTTAAAAACTTCTTCATTTTTAAATATAAACACACGAAAATATTTTTTCGTTTGTAAATATTATTATCCAAATTCTGCATGAAAATTGAAAAAAATTACGGATTTAAAGAAAAAATTTGTATTTTTCGGTTTTAATATAGTGTTATATTAAAAGCAAAAAAAAAAAAAAAAAAAAGTTTTAATATTTTAATTAATTTTTTTTTTCCAATGTTGTTTCGGTATAACAGTGTTTATCCCCCCTTCCTATTATTCTCTTGTTGCGGCCCGAGTGAAATACTTATCATATATATGTGACCTGGTGAGAAAAAGTTTGAGTACCCCTTAGCTGGACTGTTCAAAATTATCCGGCAAACGACCTTGCAACAATGATACGTTGAATGAGATTAACAGACTGAGAAACCTCTGTCCAGCTATAACTAAAAAGTAAAAAAATAAATTAAAAGTAAAAAAAAAAACTTTTTAAGAAACTAGCTTTTATTTAAATGCTCTAAAAGGAGTAAAATAAACTTTTCTTTTAAAATTTTTTTGCTATCATCTTATAAAGTCGTTACACAATTTATGATATAAAAGCTTGTCGCGAGATTTATCTGTGTAGATAAACAAGCAAATTAAGTAACTTTATCTGATTGATTTTAATTTTAAAAATTTTCAAACTAAGTAAATATGAGTACTTGGAATCTCACGGCAAGCTTCTATATCATAAATTGTGTAACGACTTTATAAGATGATAGCAAAAAAAAAGCTTCAAAAGAAAAGTTTCTTTTATTCTTTTTAGAGCATTTAAATAAAAGCTTGTTTTTTAAAAAGTTTTTTTTTTTTACTTTTAATTTATTGATGTTATCATCCACTTTTGACGTGGAAAGGCGACACAGGAGTAAATCATCTGCTACATCTTTTCGGCCATTTTGAAAACACTGAAAACATTCAAAAACACGTGCACGTGAATAAATTATTTTTCAGTAGTGGTTCTTCCAAGTTTCATGTGAAATTTCCTAACAATTCGTTGCTCTATTGTAGTGGACTTGAAACTTTGTTCCACGGAACTCCGGGGCTCCACGAGGCATACCCGGAGGTTCCACAATTCACAATAAAAAAGCGGAAAGAAAATTACAAATGTGTATGCAAAAGGAATTCACTTTCTCTGTGAAGTTTAAATGAAGTTTTTCCATGAAGTTATTCAAATGTTTTTTATTTATATGTAATACTTACTAGATTGTAAATATTCTATTGTTTAGTATCCCGGGTTTCTCGAAGTAATTTAATACTCCTTAGAACAATATTTTGCGAAATCAAATATTTTTCTAATGGAAAATGCATCTGTTTTTCCATTTGGGGAAAAAACTCCAACAAAGAAGGAGAGTAAGCAACTTATCGGCATATCAATGGATTCGACGTTAAAATCTAAATTTAAGCTTCTAAATTTTAGGTTAAAAACTTATAGTATTTCTCATACAGCTATAAAAAATTTCATGCCATTAAGAATAATGTATTTAAGTGAAAAATATTTCTCAACGTGAGTGGCTTAAAAAAATATAATAATAAACTAAACGTAGAGCACATGAAATGTGACTGCAGATAATTTCAAAAGACATAGACTTCAAGAGTTTGAGTAAAGAAAAAAAAAGTGTGAGCATATATATTCTTAAATTTACTGAAATAATGCATGGGTTGGTTATACTTGAACTAATATTACAAGTGAGTAAATTATATTAAAATTACGTTAATTTTTAAGCAAATACAATACTTTTGTTTTTTTTTTTAAATTGTCTTTACATAAAGTATCTATAACATGTTGATCTACTCTCTTTAAATATGATGTAAAAATACATTCTTTTAAGTTTGTTAATGGAATGGGATTCCCCGAAAACACATTTGAGCTGTATAAGTTCCATGAGTTGAAAAAGTTTGAAGACCATTACTCTATCGTTACACCTATCATTAATAAAAGCTAACTGTAATGCGAACGATGACTCCGGCTGTCTGGACAGAGGCGAGATTTGTAAGAGAAGCTAACTAGCTGTTTGTCGTTACTTACTCCTTCTGTAGCAGCGTCAGTCTGGTTATTTAATGCTTGTATAACTGTATAATATGTTAAGTTGAGAATCGATTGAGAATATTCGATAGATCCCTTGTTCATCTGCAATGATTTATACAGTTTTGATTCTCTTCGTCTTGGGAAGTATTAGATAGAAGATATGAT
Source organism: Trichonephila clavipes (assembly GCA_019973935.1). Classification (NCBI taxonomy): domain Eukaryota; kingdom Metazoa; phylum Arthropoda; class Arachnida; order Araneae; family Nephilidae; genus Trichonephila; species Trichonephila clavipes. Next base: position 307,587 of record BMAU01017824.1, on the reverse strand, counting down.
AGTGAAGAACTAGATATACTAGATGGAAGAATAACCTTTTCAAATTGAAATGTTTCTTTCATTTTGGGGAGGATTATTAATATCTTAAAAATCTTTAATCAAAGCGTACTTTCGAAAGCGCAGTAAGACGATGTTACAAATTATTTCTATAGTTCGTTAAGGAATCATAAAATCCCTTTAATTTCGGAAATTATGAAATTAATAAAAATTTGAATCATAATTTAAACACATAAAATAGGATATCAATACTTATTTATGATAATTAAGTTCCGATAACTTGGAATAATGCACTATAAATGTTAAATTTAGCAAAAATATTTGCAAAATAAAGGAAAAACACGCAGTTAACAAATTAAAAGACAGTTTGCCTAAAAATAGAAAAAAGTATGAAGATTAATATATCATTCCTCTATTTTCCCTGATAATCACAAAAACTCTATTTTACGTTGAAATGATCAGGTGATTAAAGTTCTATCCAATTGATTGATTAATGAAAGCTGTTTATTATTAGCGTAAATCTTGGGACATAGCCAAAAGCTTTCCATGGGATGAAAGGACGTGAATTTCAGTGCTCTGGGACATTGTGCTGAACTATCAAGTGAGCCAAACATCCAGTGTTTTATAAAGATTGTCAGATGATCCTGTAACATAGCTGGATATTGGGCATAGGCCTTCAAATTCGCTTCAAATTCATGACTTCAGACTCCCCGAAACTATTTTTCCATCTGGTTGAGTGGACCATTTTGACCATTAGTTGTTTGTAACTCTCAGGACCACCAAGGTGATATTTCTTTCAGAAAATATAAATTGTTTCTATTTATTATCCCATGACATGGCATATTTAATCCATTTCAGTCTGACTTCTCAATGATGTTTCAATAATAGATTTTCTTCATTTTCCCAGATTTTGTATTCGTATTTGATTTAAGGATCTTTCTCTAACTATATACCACGTGAAGTGTTCTGCTGAAACGTTTCACGCGTCGAAAGACCTTTTTTAGTTGATTGTCAAAAAATGTGTCGATCATCCCGTGTTATCAAAATTTGCAGATTTTCTTTTCTTTGTATCATCTTTTCAAATTATGGCATTGTGAATGGAAGTTCTTTAACCAAGCCATTGATTTCTCTTTTAAATTTTATCAGCACACTTGAAAAATAAAATTTTTCTCACTTGGCACTCAGAAAATACTTTATATCACGTGATTTCATAAGAAATCGTGGATCCAAACCCTCCCCTTTGATTTTAAGGTAATGCTTTCGCGGAATGCTAGCGCATACACTTTCTAATGATTCTGATATGATGTATGATACGTTCAAGGTGGTTTTACAATTTTTTTAACAGCAACTTTATTTAATTTTAAGAAAAATAAGTATGTCTTAATAAGATTTAATATAGAAAGTTACAATCAGTGAAAGAATGTTTCATTATCAATTTTAAGTACTTACACTAAAAATTTGCATATTAATAGGCCTTCAGAAATGCACAAGTTCGTTAGTTGTCTTACAATTTTTTAATGTACTGCGATTAATGAGAAAGATTTTATACCTCTCCCACATCAAACATAACTCTTCATTTCAGTATCATTCATGCCATATTTTTTTTACTGTTGTAAATGTAACATTCTTTTAATATTCTTAATTGCCATGCAAAAATACACACACACACACGACAATTTTCATTGAAACAATTCAAAATGACGTTTTACTCTCGCTGAATTATTTTCGAAATTTATTTAGGCTACGACCGCTAAAATGTACATTTGCCGGATGGCCCCCCATGTATCTTTTAACCTAAAGATAATTTTCTAGAGATGAGGGAGTGTCTTGAGAGCCTTATGGAGCCCAATCCATTGCTTTCAGCATCAGTAAATGTTTGCATAAGAAGTTATAAAATAATTATACATAAAAGAATTGAATAAATAGTTACACATAGTTTTGTTCAAATTTAAAAATAATCAAGTTTATTCTTTTTTTTCAATCATTCCATTTTTTAGCACCACAGACTAATACCTGAGATTTTGTTGTTGTTTAAGAAAATACCCTGACAAAGATTTTGTCAACCAATTTTATATAGAAGTATTAAGCTTATGTTTCATAATATTGATTTTTCTAAGCAAGTAATATAAAAAAAAAATTTAAGTCCATTCGTACTTTGAATGGATGAATGGAAAGTATTTTACTAACGATTGAAAATTTGAGTAAGATATATACATATATATAAATATATACATAGGGAGACAGTGAACTAATAGTAGGAATTGAAAAAAGAGCATGATTTGTCTGCATTGCTGTAACAATGCACACCCGGTTTGGCTAGTGTGGCTGAAAAACAGGTTTTCGACGCCAACTTTGGTCTTTGTTTTAACAGTTACATTGTTACAACAATAAAGACAAATCTAAGTTGGCTTCAAAAACCAGTAATTAATTTAATTAAATTTAATTAATTAAATGATATTTGAAAAAAATTGTATTTACATCAAGTGTCACCCACTACAAGTTTAAAGAAATGTATTTGAACTTGATTGGATGAATAGAATGTATTTCATTAACGATTGAAAATTTGAACAAGATAAATATATAAACAAATATATAGAGAGAGTGAGGTAATAGTAGGAATTGAAAAATGATACTTTTTAAGGAAAAGTTTAAAAAACCCTGAATTTGTAAAACAGAATGACTTCATGTGCAAATCAATGGACTCATGAATTGGACAACTTGACTTGTTAGAAAATGAGCTGTGACTGAAAACGACGTCTTTGGCTTAGAACAATATTTTGTTTTCAACTAAAAGAAACAGCATGCTTGTCCTTTTTAGGAATTCTATCCTGATGCTCTTTTATTGGGGAGTTGGAGGAATTTTAATCCATGGAAGTGTATCCCTCAATGAAAAGAGCTCAAGAAAGGCCCTTGGAAAGAATCGAAGCGCATCTGACGAGTGTGTTTTTTAAAGGCCCTTCATTCTCCAATGTGCCTCCAGTCAATAGGATTAGATCATGAGAGAGAGTTTCAAAAGAAATAAGCTGCCAAAATGGAAAGCTTTCCAAACTTAGGGTGGATTCGCCTCAGAAGAATAAATTCTTAAGACATCTGCCCAACAGGATGCCACGCAGTCGGTTATTGATGTCAAATAATTTGAGAGACGTAGATAAGTATGGGACTAAATTTTACTACGATTATGTGGAAATTACCGCAAAGCTTAATGTTACAATATAATGATCAAATATTATTCTCATTACCCGCGAGTAATGTTTGAGCCATGAAATCGGAAAAATCTCTTGGGACAGTTGATTTCAGTGTAATTTTATTTAAATTCTTTAAAAAAAATTCGTGTGTAAGCAAATAACAGAATATGAAACTTATTGAAACTACTTTCTTCTTTACTGTTCAAAGCTCAAACATTTTCTAATTTTCTATGCATTTTTAATTCCCAGATTTATCTTATTTTAATAATGCCATATAAAAATTCTAAAAATTGTGTGATTAAAAACTTACTATTTGAAACACTATCTTACTCCCCGTTTCAGCTCCTTTTTTACGATATAATTTAGATTTATAAAATTTGTTTTATTTTTTCCTCTTATATTCAACGTGTCACTTACATGTTATCTCAGTAGCTTTGCAATTATTTCTTAAAACTTGACAAAATGACTAGTTACTTCTGTAATGTTATAATTTACTCTTATTTTTTTAAAAATATATTCATTAGGAATTTTTAAGGCCCATTATAATCGAATCAACTGAACGTTCATGAAACATATAATTTTATTATTTATTAAACATATACTTTGATTCTTCTTTGAACAACTGTATTTAATTTTATGAGAACTTTTAATATTTAATCTATTTTGCGAAAATATTACTGAATAATTGGGCCACATTTGTATAGGGGAGTTTAAAGAAAGACATAGATGAAAGCACCAAGACATAATCTCTATGTTAAGATTAGTCGGTAGGGCCTATACCGACAATGTTAAATTGAGCCATTTTAGGAACTTGTTTCGCAGAAAAAAAGTTGAATATAAAAACTTCAAATTTTGGCTGTATAATAATTAGGCTTTTTTATTTAAATAACAATAAAATGTTTCAAATATATTGTTTACTTTTTTCAAAAAAATTCATCGTAAAGTATCGCTTTAAAATTTGTGAAAATTGTCATTTTTTTTACGATAACTGCTTCTGAGCAAAATATTTTGGGAAAATCTCCAAGAAAGTAGCTCTATTATATATAGTTATATATTATTTATGTGCAGTAAAAAATGCAAGTACATTAATTTTTTTAATTCTTTGAAAAAGGTACACATAGTTTGAAAACAATCATTCTGAGATAATTGCATTTTAAGTGTAAAAAGGCACTTAATTACAAAAATAATGAATTACAACATGTATTTGCCCTATTTTATTAAACATTAGTATCTTCTTAATTTTTAAACATAAAATAGGAAACAAAAAAGCCTTAAAATGCTCAGAAAATACATATATAGGGATTTTCAGTTTTTGTTCAACGAGATTTTTTTTTAGCATTTTGCATCAATTTTCACAAATTTTGTAACAATCTGTGAAGAATTTTTAACTTCAATGCATTATAAATATCAAATTTGACCTTATAACATCAAAAATATAATTTAAACATGTATCCATATGTAAAAGTCATGATTTGGTATTATGTGATTTTACGACGTTAGAAAAATTTAACAATAGATTTGTATGTTTCCATGCAAACACAATTTTTAAAAGTTTCAAAATTCAAAATTTTCTCTAAACTGTACAAAGGATTTCTAAAAAAGTCAAAAATAAAACTGCTTTTATGTTTTTAAATATGAAATTGGTGTATTTTTATGCATGTAACAAACTTCTCGCAACGACAAAAAACATTACACACCTGAGTTGTTGTTAGTTACCTATTATTGAAAAACTTTTGAATTATTAAAGCTTAAAAACTTGTCTGAACAATAAATAAACATTAATATTTGCAATTAAGTGAAACATTTAAAATACATTGTTAGTTTTCTCAAAAACCTGTAACATAAAAATATCACTATGAATTTTTAAAAAAATATTGACATTTTTTTGTCACGATATATGGACTCCAGTCAAATATTTTGGGAAACTTCTCAAAAAACTCACAGGAATATATATAGTTACATATCAGTAACATGAGGGAAAAAATTTTATGTACATTTATACCTTATATTCTGAGAAAAAGGTGAATACAGTTTTAAAAACATCATTTTTGAAAAAATTGAATTTTTACTATAAAGTGCCATTTTATAACAAAAATCATGAATTACAGCATATATTTGTCCCATTTTATTAAACATTAACATCTTTGCAATTTATTTTGCATAAAATAGTAAACAAAAAAGTCTCAAATTGCCCAGAACAGCATTTTTCAGTTTTTTTAACGAGAAAACATCAAAATTTTCTCAAATACTGAATCAATTTTTAAACAATTTGTAGCTTTCATACATTACAGATATCAAATTTGAACAGAAAGCATCATAAATATAATGTGAAAATATATCAATATGGTTTTGGTGTGAATTTGAGATAGAATTTAAAAATACATGATTATACACGACGTTTCTTAATTTTTGGTTAGGTTTTCGTAACATTATCATTAGGTCTTGTTGTTGCAGACAGTTTCTAAGTTTAAAACTTCAAAAGTTACTTTAAACTGGACAAATGATTTTTAAAACAGACAAAATAAAACTGTTTCTATGTTCTTAAACATGAAATTTATGTATTTTTATGTATGTAACAAGCTTCTCGCAAAGACAACAAACATGACATTTAATGTATCATCTCATACCTTTTTCTCAGAAACTATTAAACATAAAGACTCAAATTTTTATTTATATTAATTAGATATTATATTTATACTGAAGTGAATTTTTTTTAAATATAATAATTATAGTTTTTTCAAAGACAAACTTTTAGTTCACCGAACAATTATTATTATGAATTTATTAAAAATTGTAATTTTTTGTTATGATAACTGCTTTATATTTAAATGTTTTAAGAATATTTCAAAAATGTCACTTCAGTATACACAATTGCATTTAAGAAGCATACACACAGTAAATTTACACAATTTTAAAAAAAATAAGTTTTTGAAAACAGAAATTTTTATAAAAAAATCTTACCTTTGTATTGAATTTAATCCAAATTTTTCTATCACATAATTGTAACTTCAAGTATTTTTGAAATATTTTTAGCGTTTTCCTAAGCCTTTTAAAGTTTTATTTAATTATTACTACTAATTATTTAAACTAAATTTAAAGTGAAGAACAGGTTTAAATTTAGGTAAAATCACTAAATATTAAATATAACATTCAAATTAAAACCACGCTTCCAAATTTATCAGACAATTTTTTTGCATATCTAACACAATTAAATTTGCAGTTACTATACAGGTATATATTGCGTATTAATAAAAATAAATTGACGCTTTGCAACTTTGCTCCAGATTTAAAAAGTCACACACACAATGTTTACATTTCTATCTGTCAAATAGGCGTGGTTCATAAGCTGATTAGTTTTTAAAAATCATTTTAAAGTACTTCTAACTCATATAATGGCTTGTATGTTATATCAATGGAAAGCTCCCGAATAGGGGTTTATAGAAATATCAAAATCTCAAAATCGATTTTTAAAAGGGGTCTACCCTACTGACTGCTCTTAACAATCTACATATTAATTTATGAAGGACATCGACTCTCTCTTGTGTATGCCATAGGCCATATACCTGCATTCCACTAATAATAGTAATAGTTGGTTTGAATTCTTTAGTTCATTTCATACTGATTCCAAACAAGATATTAAACGTTTATGCACTTAAATAAATGTACTTTTTTGTTACTACATTGTTTAGTGAAATATATGAGATATATTTGGCATTCATTTGTGAGGGATTTTGGGAATAGTAAGGTCTTTGCCTTAGTATCTTTTTTGCGCACACAACAAATCTAGGTAAAGGAAACAAAAATTTATGTGTCTGGTAATTATTTGTAGACGCGGGGCCTCTTAAATGCACTTAGGCAATAATATTATGCCCGTTATTTGCTGTTTATACCAACCAAAAATCAGTAGAATGAATCCATTTTTTTAAATTCCCGAGAAATAGAATTCCACACTCAATAGAATTCGTTCTAAATCACTGTATTATAAAAATTTCATTGACAAGTGGATAGTTTTTTACACGTGTAATTTTTCTTCTCAAAAGAATTTTTCAGGGATGACAGTAGTATTACCGTGCTAATAACTGTATACCCTCGCGATTCGTGCTAACAGCTGACACTTATGATGTTTTCTGGATGTACACACTAACAAACCACCCCCACGATACACTGCTGCTATAAATATACTTCAATTATATGGTTTCCATGCTTTTTTTCATTCTTAGAAACTAACTTGTATTATAGTGTTTGCATTGTAATACAATTATGTAGATAAAAATCATTTCTTAAAGAAAAAAGCTCTGTGTATTACCTGTTCTTCAGCATCCATCAATATAAAGTGCTGCTTCTTGTAGTCTGTAAGATATTCGGCTAGCTAATAGGGAATCTTAATGCGCACATTAGCCAGCCGAATATCCTGCAGATCTCTTGCTTTGAGACTTCATGGTTTTTACACAAAAACATTAACTGGTTGGGTTTCCTTGATGGGCTATCTTTCTTGATCTTTGGTCTAGGTAATCAGTCAAGATAACTGTATTTTCTACACCTACTCGAGCATTTCTTCTCGAGTTCGAAAATGAAATTCACCATACAAAAATTTCGAATGTGAGTTTCTCCGATACCAACTTGAGCATTTTTCCCAAGTTCGGAAATGAAATTCACTATCCAAAACTTCAAATGAGTTTGTTTTCTTCATCAAATCGAGCATTTCTTCTCAAGTTTTAAAATAAAACTTACCATACAAAATTTTCTATTGTGATGGTTTCTGACGAAGAGTTGAGATTTTTTTCTCGAGTTCAGAAACGAAACTCATCATACAAATGGAAACATTATCTATAGATAAACATCAATACATCACATTAACAAGCTTAAAATATGAACTATGTAAAATATTTAATTATATCTTGAACCATTTTATCTGGATCTTCAGCTGGTTTGATAGCCTGAAGAATCACTAAACAAGTGAGTTGATTTTTTAAATCACAACTTACACAAGTTCAGTGTACTTCAGGCCTCTTGTGAGAAGAGGTCCTGTACTTTATTATTTCAAATACATACATAATTTATGAAAATAATGTATTACAAAATAATCAAAACATCTTTCATTAAATAGTTTCAACATGTAAATGAAACATGTAATGCACATTTTAAGAATATAAGATATTATAAAATACATGATTTAAAACATTTTTCAAATAATAGTTTCAATATATAATAGTAGCATACTTTTTCAAACAAAATTTTCATCATGTAAAAGCTTTTATATAAACATTATTTGCACACATCTTGAAAATCATCATTCTCTTTCAAAAAGTGTCCATACGCAAGAGAACTAATACCATCGTCATTTAAATATTTTTGTCATAATATGCAGATAAACTGGTTTTGTTTTGTGCAATGGTCGTTAGTTCATGCTTTTTTGAAATAATGGAGGCTTGCTTATGCTTCAAAATTGATTCAGATTCTAACACTTCTTTATACATATTTATCGTAAAATTCTTTACAATTGATTTTTTTACACCTTTAGCGGTTTTTTTACAAGTTTCACCAAAGGAAAATGCACACATTTTAGGTTTGAGTCCTATGAACTCTTTAATAGGTTTCATTACCTCGCTTTTGAGATATCCCAATTTACCTTTATTTTTTATATCATGTAAAAAATGATCGGAAGGAAAATTACTGCAGTCCATTATATAAAAAAAAGGAGTTTTTTAAATCTTTGTATACATCCTCAGTATAAATGTAAAGATAAAGAGAGTCTGTATCCATATACAATAGCTCACAATTTCTGCTATATTTCTCTTTGAAATATGAGTAATAGAGCTTATACATATGAAGTTTGGATAGTTCTAAAATACAAAATCCACCATATATAGGTTTATCAAGAATGAGATTAGGTTTTTTTCATTTTAAAAGTAGTAATGTTATTGTTAATTGGTTCAAAGTATTCTAATAAAGGACTAGCCATATTGATTTTATAGTCTTTTTTCCGTTAAAGAACCTTTCACTGAAATTTTCTTACGTTGATTTAGCATAAGGCGACCAAAGAAACTGTTATTCATTTTTTTAAAAAATGATTTCGTAAATTCATCTGTAGCTAAGTTCCGTTTCTTGTTATTAAAATGTATGTAATTTTTTAACCAAGGTTGCTGCTTAAAAGCCAATATTTTATGAATTTTAGACATCACAATACCTTGTTTAACATAATATTTCAGATTTAAATAATGCGTAATGTAATTTTTTTAGGGTAAAAGTTCGGGGTTAGTTTTTTACTAGGTAGTGTATGTCGTAAAGTAAATTTGTTGCATAATTTTTTGGAATAAGGAGAAAGCATTTCATATGTAATTTTTAAATGTTCCATGGCTAAAGGTAAATCATTAGTTTTCTCATGAATGTTTTCGGGATATGTTAGATCTACTTAGAGTATGAAGCCTACATTAGAATTGATATCATGGTTAAATATATTAAAATTTAGAACTTGTTCATTCGTGGGCCATGTAAAATGCCCTACACACAGGCAATGGAAGACTCATCACATAACCATATAAATTATTCGCATCCAATGCTAAACTATAGTTGTGACATTGATCTGGATCATACGTTTCAGTTATATATGGGTTGTTTGCATGCATCTACCTCTTACCTAGGACCTCATCTCATTTGAAACCATATGGAATCGTTCACGTCGCTTAATAGTTGTAACTAGACTTTAGTCAACTGACTTGTTCGAAAATGTTAGAACTTGTTAGAAAATTGTCTAGTTCATAGTATCGCATCGCTGTTCGACGAAACGAAGAAAATATTTCTGCCAGCACAATAGTATCTACAGTTTGGTATTACTCTATTTAAATATTTTAAAAACTAATTTTGCGTATTCATATTCATCTTCACTAATAGGGGAGTTGGTAAGGGTGTTGAAAAAAGCTTCTTTTCATGGCAGTTGAGTGTCTTTTAATTTTGAAAAATCATCAATGGAAGAATAAGGGAAAAACCCTTTTCCTTTTTAATAGATATCGATTTTTTTCATTCTAATAAAAATTATTAAAAATTTTAAAATTGGGATTCGAGGTTTTAAGATTGTTGACTAAAGTATCTAATGACGCATTTAAAAATTGAAATGAAGCTAAAAATTTTAGTGCGCCTAATGAAAACATAGTGAATGTTTCCATATTTAGAGGTATAATATTAATTGCACTTATGAAATCAGATGGTAAATTTTTTAAAATTAAATGAGAGTCATAGTTTCTAGAATTGTGAATTACTACAGATATAAACTATGTAGCTCTATAATTAAGATTACAGGACTGCTGTGTCAAACCTCTAATATAGCCCAATGACAATGATCTCGACCTCTAACATCATTTCGTTGAAATGTTTTCTTGCAGATCTCCGGATCATAAGTAGAGTTTACATTTTAAATCATCATCTCCATTGTTTCATGCATTTTTTTAAAAAGTTTTTTAGAAATATTTTGTAAAGTATTTAAAAAATGTTTTATTACATCTTCCCCAGAGAAATATTCATGAAAAATAATATTGTCATCAACATCGGTTACTATTATGGTATAACTAATTGCTTCATGTCTTTCTATCATTGATGTATACCTCTGTGATGGGCATGGTAAAACCGTTGATACTTTTTTACTTAATGACTCCAAGTCAGCGTATACACAAAGAGGGGGATATAACATTTTTGAAAGGTTTGTAAATTTTAAGATTCTATTGGGTTTAAGAAGAGTAACTTTTTGTGCTTTTATATCTTGACACAAAATACGATGCGAATTTAGTGTGCTCTGTCTCGAGAAAACCCGCATAAACACTTTTTACAGAAAAAATGTACTCCATTCTTTCTGTTCATTAATCTATTAAAATTTTTAATAAGAAAAAAATGTTTTTCGTATAAAAGTAGATCAATCTCACAACTAGTTTTTGATTGTGAACTTACATAGAATGGAAGCATTTCATTTTCTTCCCAACCATATACGTTAATTCTTAATTTGTTTCACTTTTCAAATAATCCTATCATTGAAATTTCCATGGGAAATGATAATCCATTAAGTTTTAATTTCTTCATATATTTCTTATATATTTCTTATATTTGAAAGATAGATTTGAATTATTTTTTACTTTGTATAATTTTGCTAGTATGTTGTAAACAAAGCATTTATTATCATTGCATTTAATATTTAAAACGGACTTTTAGTTTTTTAATTTAGCTGAAAGACAAGAATTACGACATCCACCCCTATGAGCACGATAGTTACCTATATGAAGATCTAGGAAAGTTATGGTTTTTGATCACCCATCCACTTCCATTCCTTAAAAAATTTTCGATGTTTACAAATATTTTTTTAAATGCGGAATCAATTGCATTATAAATTTGAAATTGGGACAAAATGCATTCGGGATAACTACAAAAATAAAAAACACTGGTTAACTCTTGATCGTCAATTGTCTTAAAAAATATTACACTTACACAAATAATCAATCGAAGTCGTAAAACTGCACCAGTGTTTAAAACATTGAATATATTATCCCGTGCCTCTCTGTAGAGAGCATGAAGATCTTGATTCGCAACAGATGCACGTAAAGTTCTTGCATAACCTCTAAATGAAGACACAGTTTCTCTAAATTGCATCATAATAAAAACTAATTTTGTTTGAAAATTATACTATATTATTTCATAAATGTATGTAAATGAAAATTTAAGTACAGTATTTTACATAAGACAACATAGCATCCCATGCTTTTTTTAAGATCTCTAGCTGAGCCAGAGGAATGTTGAAGCGGTTTCGGATAATTTCATTACATTTGCTTCAACCGACATAATATTGACCTCTCAATTCCATACCAACTCCTTTCCCCAAATTTATTGAATAGGGAGAAATAGTTTTCTTTTCTTGAGAGTCAGATCTAAGTCAAACTTCCATTTAGAACGTTTGCTTCTTTTTGTGGTGGGTTTGATTAGGATGTTTTCCTCATCATTATCAGAAAGATCGAAAATGCCTTTTCTGGCTAGGATAGAATAAAAATCTTAATTTTGTAACTTAAAAGTTTTAAGGGAACACAGTGCGATATTCAATTGACAAAATCTACCAAAAAATCCAATCGAACTTTTTTAGCCTAAATTATTCTTTATATACAAAATTTGAAAGCTTAAACTTAAAAAATGCAGAATTATAATAGATTTTATGTTCGTTTTTATTCACATCTCCTTATGACACATCAGAACTTGTTTCCTTAAAAACTTAAATGGCTAGCTTTTTTGTGAAATTTTCAGTGCAGAATCTGTTTTACAAAGGAGGAAACTAAAAAGAATTGAAAAAATCCTTAAATTAAAATTTTTTGCGTAAATCGTACGATGTCCCCTTAAAAAGTGTATAAAACATTTTACCTTACACTCTAATAAAATACAACAAAGGACGCAAAAAGGAATTTAAATATTCATGAGAATTCTGATCGAATTAAAACTATATGTTTTCATTAAAACTCAAAAATATTTGATGTATTTTGATATAATGAATTCTGATTGAATAATAAAAAAAATTAAAAAGTTTTCATTAACACTCTCAAAAAATATTTCATTTATTATGTTATAATATCAAATTTGTCAATGCTACTTGAAGCTAAACTAAAAACTTTAAATAAACTTACCAATTGAGTCCCATAGTGAAAGAGGAGAAGCAGACTATCCGACGATGCCTTGAGAGTTAGTTTCCTTTGATCACTACAGAGCGTTTTAAAGCTTTAAGAACAAAGCCTCCTGGTATTCGAATTTCGCTGATGCTATTTATTATTATATAATGTCACGCAAGGAGCACGTGGGTGTTGTTCCAATTGATATTATAATCAGAGAACAATATTTCATTGTTTAAAAAACTCAAAGAATTATGTGTTTTACTATTGTTAGTTGAAACGTGTCTTAACTAGCAGAAAAGGCCATATTTGGCTCTGAGATAAGTCTTAACATTTGATTGCCTGACGTCATTCATGCGAATACAATGGTTACTTCATCATGATATACTTTTTCCCGTCTCTAAAACGTTAAAATTAATTAGTTGTACCAATTTTATAGAATGTTTTCTCTTTTGTGTTTTGTGTAGTAATGTTCATTTCTTTCTTTTAAGAAAAATAATTAGAAAATCATGATTTAAGGTATACTTTTTTCACCTTTAAGTATTGATTACTAACACCATATTTTTGAATTATAAATATTTTTCATTTAGTTAAAGTACAAATTGAAGCCGCATTAGAAGAAATAAAATATACTTCCCAGTAAAAATTAAAAAATCAATTTTCCACTGACTTTCATAAAGCAATCCCATAACTTTTTTTTTTCCAAAAAAACAAGCATTGTTATGTTTTGAAAAGTGCAAACATACTTTAACAAACACGTAATACCATTAAAGAAAATACAAGAGAAACAAATAGTTCAAACTTGTTTTTATTTAGCACTAGGTTACATGAAACAAAAGCTAAAAGAAATTCTGTTTTACAAAATGTGATGGCTTTCTACAAATTCATGAGGTAACTTTATTTTAAACTAACCAAACTGTAACTGATAACGTGGAAAATCAGGTACACCTGCTTCTGTTTCTCTTGCTGTTAATATACATGTTAGGGAATAAGGTTTTGTTCGAAGCAAACACTTGAAATCTTTCATGAGGATCCCGTCTATGGAGTTGACAATATCCAAATAAATCTTCATTGGACTCCTTACGAATAAATTGAACAATTTCACAGTTGCTTAAGATTTTGAAGTAGACCACTTTTTTGGAGTCGTCAAAATGTTGTCGCACAGCGTTTTGCACACATTCAATGATGTTAGTGAACAGAGCAGGATGAATGTACAAGTAATCTCCTCTTGAACAGCTGTTGCAAAGAATATACCCGAATTTCTCCATTGTCGGTCTTGCATCTTTTATATACTTTTTTCTAGAGACTGGCAATATTGAGTATACAATGGGCGAGGAATATTTGTTAGCTTAAAATATCGTTGCCAAAGTTTTGAACTATTCGTTCATTTTGGCAAGTATTTATCGATTGTAAACGATTAATGGATAATCCTCGGCACATATGCCACAGAAAATAAAGGCAGAATAATCCACATGTGGAGGTGTATGCATGCTGTAACATTCTATCGTTCCATTCCAAACTTGTTGAATTTTTATGTATAAATTTTTGAATGTCTTGTATTGGTGATGTACCGTATGAACAGAAAAAAATACAGTGCCCATTGTTATCAAAATAAATAGCTTGCCTGTGTTGTCCTTTACAATGGGAATGATCCGTATTGACAATGAAAGACCGATGATGTTTTCTTAGTTCTGGAAGCGTATCGTTAGCATACACTCTTCCAAAGTTTGATTTAATTTTATCTCATCACTCAGAGCTAATCTCATCAACGCAAACGTGTCCATGTTTGATTTAAAAATCTGTAAAGGCATTTCGGCTTTTATCGATTTCGATGAGCGATTGCATTTCCATGTAAACAATTAAAGTCACTGTTTCTACAAGGTCTTCTTAAAATTTTAAGTGAATTGATATATCCCCACTTCGTGTTACGTTTGCAAACAAGTCACTAGCAGAGAAATCTTGGGTTAAATCGAACACATACAGACATGTGTTTTCTTTGTATTCAACAAATGTTATATTAGTTTTGTGTTGAGCCAAATCAGTGAATAAACTTAAATAGTTTCTTGCAAATAAATATTTCCCATAACTAGGTGTATATGCTGTACTTGGGATCTGAGTACCATTTTCAGTGAGTGAAATATGGTTCAGCTTATAATTTTTAAAATTAAAGGGGTTTTTCTTCAAATCCCCGGTATATGCAGAATTTGATATTAAACCCAAAACCATGTGTGCAGGAAGAGCGCCGTTATAGCATTCGATATGGTAATGCTTTTCAATCCAGAACTTAATGTAAACGTTTTAGTTCCAGTTCGAGTAAAGGGCATCTGCACCAGTGATTTTTTTAATGCTTTTTCATGAGCTACGAGAATAGAGCTTGAAATTTCACATTTTCTTATACATAAACTAATATTTTCTATTTGAATGCGATAGTCGCCTGCATTCGCTAGTAAGGCAAATTCATTTTTAGCTTTTAACAGTCTGATTCGGATTGATGTTCCATTTATTAATAGTTTAGATTGAGTTCCTAAATCAGTATGAAGAATTCCACACATGTCAAATACTTTGCCATTTTTGACACGATTCCATCTTTTTTTCAATCCTATACTTTTCCCAGCATCTAACAAACTCACATCATCCAATTCACCTGTGGTGTCTTTTTCAAATAATCCTGCACTTCGTAAATTTTTTTGAGAGCCTTATGGATGGAATAGTATATAAGCTTTGTAGGCATAATTGTTTTCTGAAGAAATTTGACGATCATTTAGCGACACATGACATTCTGAAAACATCGTATTTAAGAGACAATTAACAGTTCCACATCTGTTTGCATCTTGAAACGCTTCACCATTTACCTTTAAAATCTTTGATTGAACATGGAGGAAAAGATTTGATAGATCGAAATAAGATTCACCTAAACCCGATATGAGGAATTCAATGGTGTTGCTGTCAGAAATTGATGCAACAGGAGGAACTTCCACAAAGGATGATCTATCTATTGCAAATTGTATAGGGGCACTCGTGAAAAGATCCAATTCACTTTGGGTGCAATAACATTTTTCTATTTTCAGAGATTTGTAAACACGTTTTTCGCACAAGATTTCTTTCTCTTTATTTGTCATTTTGGAGTGTGTTTCTTTCTTTTAATAACTCCTCCACCTCTCAATTTACGAAGAATATCTTGTTTAATTTCATTTCCAGCTTGGCGAAATTGATTCCGTGAGGCCTCCCGAAATGATTTACCTCGTGACATATATTCCAACATGTTTTGACCTGTCATTAGCAGAAGTTTTCCAAGATATTTACCTGCCTTTATCATAATTGCCATTGCATATCTTTTTAAATTACTGAAAAGTCCATAGCCTCTTTGTATAGGGTAATTTGGGGCAAAATATGTCCCCTTTCCTCCTTGCTGGTTGCAATAGTAATCAATACAATCATTAGGATCTAATCTTTGACCGCGCGTCTCCATGGCTAACAAATTTATCTATAAATTTCACTTTGCAAGCTTATTTATACAATTTTCCTTCTAAATGAAAGTACGATATTTGTTTTTCCTGGTAGAAATTTGATAGTCGTACCACTACTTGTTACTAATTCAATCTCGATAACATCGAAATGATGTTTTTTCACGGGGAAGTATAGAGTCACTGTAAACTGTTTTACGATCTGTTCCTTGTATTCATTCGCAACTGGTATTATTTTTAAAATTGGTACCGATACATCTCCTACCAGTGAGGAAGATATAATGTTACAATAAACATAAACTTCGGTAATTCCAGCTCGTAACTAAAATATAATCTGATTTATAGTTTCCTTCCGTGAAAATATTCATCCGAAATCCCAACATATTCGAAAGTTTTTCACCGAAGGTTACCTTGGTATAAGCAGGTACATTCATTTCTACTTTAGAATCGACTAACTCTCGCAAAAGAATATATTTAAGTTCTTTACAGAAATCTGCAAATTGTTGGTTCATGCCACTTCTTATTTTCAAACGGTAACTTTTTTGTACTTTATGAATTACCGAAAAAGTTTCATATTCGATTAGTCGAAATTTTTCATTTAGTGCTTTGTCTGCTAATTCTGAATAATCAAATCTAACAGGAAAATTTTCATTGTGAATGATATATGATTCATTTTTCATGTTCAGTGCATCCATAAGTTTTGGACAAGAATTGCGATTCATTATTAGTTCTACATTAGATTTCAATGTAATAATTCCTCTATTTTTATGTGTTTTAAAAAAAAGGCTAACACATCTCCTGTTTTATGAATTATTTTCTTAGTAATTTGATCAAATATATGTCTCTATCCTCCATATCACGAACTATGATTTCATGTGTTTTCTGAACTTTTGGTTTCTTAAGCGCTATTCTAAATTCCTGATTTTTAAAAATTTCAACATTTGGATCACTATAATTACGCGTAATAATCTCGCCTTCTGAAAAGCCGGGTGTTACATCATCTTTGTTTGGATCTAATTGTAAAAGACGAAGAAAATTATTTCCTTTTTCTGCTGTTATAGTCATTTCCCAATAGGGATTAAGTTTGATTTTTATTTTGTTCTGTATTACAGAAAAAAGTACTGGTGGGTTATTTAACAATTTTTTAATATTAGCATTTACTCCTTCCACAAAATCCGAATAGTCTTTATTATATAATGGAATGTTAATTTCAGATAATAATGTTGTACTTTTTACATCTTCAATAGTTTCGATTGAATAGTAATCATTGTAATCAGGGTGGATGGTAAAATATTTTCCTGGGATTGTTATTTCGGTCAAACAACATTCCCATTCCCCATTTAAAGTTATCGGATAAGCTGGTTTTGTCTGAAAATTATCTGGAGTGTTATTTGGAAAGTAATTCATACTCGCATTTGAAGGTAACAAAATATGAAAATCATTTACATTCTGATTCATTATGCCGTAGTTCGATTTGATCAGCTCTTATCCAAGAATTTTGTGAATCCGGAAATCCAACCCACTTTGCAAACAACCGACGAGATGAACCTCTACCTTTAGTTTGAATTATTTTTTCAATTGCCCAGTAACCATTTGTAAATTTGTCTATTTTTTGCTGCTCTTCATTATAAAAACGACCATCAATTTCTTTGGAATTAAAATCTTGTAAAACATAAGTCGGGGGGAATTGTTGGTTATCTTTTGTAAACGCGAAATGTTTCTTCCAGGTAAATAGGCTTGACGAAAAGTTTTGCAAGCTTTTGAAACTCTGACAATATCTCCCACCGCAAAACGGACCAAACTAGAATGATATATATAGATACGTTTCTATAGCTCAGGTTCATCGGCCGTTGTCAACCCATGGTTCAAAACCATGAGCGCGATGAGTGGAATGATTGTATGAATCTACTAGCGCCGGTAAAATATCATAATATTTATAAGAATTTTGATGCATAAAAACTCTATATAATCTTTCTCGAAGAGTTCTATGTGCACGTTCTAAAACTGCGCATTTATTTTCGCGTTTTGTAGAGTAGTGATGAATTTTATGTTGCTTTAACATATTGCGAACATTTTTGTCGTAAAATTCTGTTCCTTTATCAGTTTGAAGATTCATTGGATTGACTTTTTGAAATAGTTTCCGAAACAATTGGGTGATTGTGTTTGCCTTTTTATCTTTGATCGGAAAAGCTCTCAAATATCTAGACATCACATCAATAATAGTTAAAATATAACGATATCCTTTGTTGTAACGAGATAAATTTTGCATATCCAATAAATCACTTTGCCACAACTCATTAACTCCATACGCAATGGTATTACGTCTTTGAAATTTATAACGAACAGGTTTGTGTAGTGTGTACACAGCTTGCTGTGAAAGTCATTTCTGAACATCACGTCGACGCAGTCCATTTGCATTCGAAAGTCGTTCCACTCCACGAAAGACCCTTGTTCTTTTGGATTGAAGTATAATTTTCTAAAGCGTTCAAAGTTTCCCATTTTGTTACTTTTGGTGATTGTGAACTTGGCTTTGCGAATGCAGGATTCGCATCTGATAGATGTAATTGCTTTTGTAGTCTTTTATTACCAATCCATTGTAGAGGAATGTTATTGTCATGTATAGCTGTGTAAAATTTATTAAATCTTTTTGGAGGAGTTAGTACACTTGGATCATTTTTCATTATATAACTGAAGAGATCTATTGCGTTGCTGCGATATTCTGGTTTGCCATTCATTTCTAATTCGTTTTTATCATTGAATGTGTAGTTAGCATCTTTCAATTTTTCCAAAATAGGTAAAATATATTTTTTCTGTACCTTGGGTACAACATATCCAATGTATTTTGCGATCATATTGATTCTCCGCGGTATGCCAGGTATATTTTGTATTGGAAGATCTGGTTCTGCCAATAATTCAGGGGGAATCTCAAACGGTTTCGGAGGTGGAGAGGGTTGCATCGCTCTCTGGTACTTTGGAATGAAATCTGATAACAATTTAGCCTTTACGTCATCAGGAATTTCTTTTTCGTGCAACAAACTCGAAATATTGTCCTCTAATCGGACTTCGGGTTTGCTTAATTGGTAATATTCTGAAACTAGTTCGGGTGGTACTAAGGCCATCTTCTTAGCCATACTTTTATTTCTTTTTCCTATTGATTTATACCAACTAATCCACCTATCCAACTTAAACCAGCTGGAAGAACAAGTGGAAGAAATCCGCCAACTTGTCTGTTTGTGGTGAACAGCGAGAAAGGGGACCACTCCTATCAGCTAGTAATCGTATCACTCTTTTGTAACTACACAATTTTTTTTATATTCTTTGTTGCTATGTTTCCAGATAATAAATTTTGACAAATTTCACACACAGTTTTGATTTGGTCGTTTGAAGCGTTCTTTAAAGTAGCTTTTCGTTGAACAGGACTTGCACCGGCCAGCACATGCAGCAAGTGAACGTGTCGATTAAGTTGATTCATTTTTCTACTGGAATTAAGACCCAATTATTCATTCCACGATCTGGAAATAAAGACTGGCGGAGACGTTGTTCTTCTGGTGTTCTTGGATAGACATCTACGAGAAAATAAGTAAACAGGTTTTCGGTAGCTTTTTTATATGCATCCATGAAATACTTCCCCGTCCCGGAAATACTTGTCTACCAAAACACAATGCCTGCGACGAATCTCAATTGTTACGAAACAAAATTATATAATGCGAGTTTAGACTTATATCTCTCATTGATTTTACTCTCGGAAAAATATTTTGTGTTATGAGTATTATACTATATTTCTCTTATGATGCGATCTAACAGTAAACATTTGTGAGATTTCGCTCGTAACGTTATTCATCCTATCATCCAACACAATTAAATTACAATCTTCTTCTGATGGTAGCCCTGAAACAAATTTAAAATTTTTCTCGTTCAAAAGCCATGGTTGCCAAACAGTGTAACACCAAACCACCTTTTTTATAGGATTGTCGTAAACTTGTTCAGAAATTATTTTTCGAACGAGTTCTGTTTTCCCGCTTTGAGAGGGTCCTGTAATCATACAGGCCGAAGGATGTCTCAGTTTAAGCATTTCACATGCACTTAGCCACACACGTACTCTAGCAAAATTCACAAACTTTTTGAAATTCTGTTCTAGATAATTGCACCCCAATTATTTCTGGTTTTAAGGTTCCTGATAAGGTTCCTTCATACACGTTTTCCTCATCTTTTTTGCAAACATGAAGGAATATTTTTCTGCCAATATGTTTTGATATTGTACAGGATGTATCAGTTATATTAACCTTTATCTCCTCATTCTCTGAGCACATATGAACATAATTTAGAAAAAGTACAGTTTCAATTGTTATGGATGCTAAAATAATGAAATCTCGTTTCAACATCCTAAATGTGACATAACACTTGGAAAACTTGTTCCTATATGAAGTGTTTTTGATGTGCCATTCCATTTCGAGTTGCTCCGGCACGAAATAAAACTATTTATTTTTATTTTCTACTGATTTGTATTTGTGCGTTCACTTGTGTCGATATTCATCTGTTACTTGATTTGGGTCCTTAATAGTTTCAGAACTCTTTTCTTGAGGTCACGTTTCAAACACTTTCAACAACGGTCGAGGGATCTTTCCTCATTATTCTGTATTCCTACAGATTTGGAATTTTTTTTTTGTTATATCTTGCCAAGTTTATATTTATTGATATTGAATGGTTTGAAGCATTACTTACTTTGAAATGCTGCGAGGAATTTTGAATTCTATTGGTTGCAAGCCAAAAGGAACCTTTCTAAATCTAGCTTTGGAGGAATGGTTTCTGCACGCACAAATCTGAATAACGCAGCACGCAATGCTATTGATTTCTGAAACAACCAAAGAACCACTGGCCTTGTGGAAAATAGAGTAAAATGTTATTCCATTTCCAAGAGATGATACATTTCTTTCCAGTTAATTAAACTTTTTAACTAGATGGAATATTCCTTTCTTTTTAGAACTCAAGCATTTAATAAAATGAAAGCTTAGTAAAGATTAAATAGAAATATATATATGTAAAAATCAATTATAGGAACTGAAAGAGAGAATAAATAGCTAACAGCGCCAACTTAAAATACACGATTAGACAAAAAAAAATCAATTTTTAACCATAAGAGCTATGTTTATCTCACTTAAAATTTTGTTCTCTAATCGTCTGTAATTTATCACCAAATGAATGTAAGATACAAAGAACGGAATGAGAATCAAAAACAAAATTTGACCGATTCCATTGATTGTTAAAGTCGAAAGAATAAAGCGTCTTGGGTGACGGATATTGGCAATTTGAACCTTTGTTAAGTAACGAGAATGACACTTGAGCACGCTCTCCAAATTTCCGCACCACGTAGGGTCTCTGAGGTGACAAATTTAACATGCATCATCCCTTCTACAAGGCCACAAGGACTCGAACCCCTGACTCGATGGAAATATAAATAATAATTCAGAAATATATAAAAATGATTTATAGTAAAAGATTTTGTTACTTGAAATGATTTTTGGATGAAACAATGTATGCTAAAAGCTTCGAAGCGCAAAATATATACTGGAAACTTATTGTGACAGGTCCTATTCTCACCCTTTTACCAATCCTCTTGGCGAAAAATACTTCTTTAACTGTTGTCTGAGTTTAAAACCGCCTTCCTTAGAGAGAACTTTATTTTATGCTGAGAGCTATTTGAGTGTTATTTAAACTCTAGCAAAGTGAGTGTCAGAGTTAGTCGTTAGGCTGCTATTAAAGTGAGATTGAGTCAGGGAGTGAATTTTCTTTATTCGGCTATATTACTAAACTAAATTAAGGGGTCACATACCTTTTAAAAAGTTGAAAATGGTTAAAAATAGTGAGCTCTTTAAAGCTCTATAATTTTTTTATTATTGTTTCCTGGAATGTAAATTTTGGAGGAATAAACAAATAGATATTACTTTACTTAAAACATAACCAACAAACACACTGCTAATTAGGATAAATTTTTAATTAGATAATTACAAAAAGAAATTTTTGTTTTCTCTTCGCAAGTGATATGCATTACGCGCAGCTTTATAAAAAAAGTTACCAATATTTTTTGATGAAATTTTTGCTCAGTGTTGGAAATTGTGTTATCTTTAAAATGACGAAGCATGAAACACTGATTTAAAATTTTTAGTAAACTATAACAATTTAAAATTTAACTATAAAACTTTTTAAAAAATTTTGCTATTTTATATTTGTAATTTTAAATTTTTTCATTAAAAATTCAAACTGGTTCGTTATTTTAAGTACAGATATGATCAGAATCTACAGTAAAAATTTTATCATTTTCCATAGCACGGTTTTGAAAATATCATGCGCGTAATGAGTAAAAATGACGTTCTGAGAAAATTGACATCAAACGTAAAATTTACCACAGTTTTATATATATATTATTCTGGTTACTCAAACAACAACTAAATTTAAATTAAAACTAATGTGAAGTTTTTTTAGTCAATAAACTTCAATTTATTAAAATTATTATAACTAAAAACATACATTATACCAATGCAGAACAAGCATCGAAACGATATCAAAAGCTACAAAATAATCAAAATGCAACAAAGTGATTCATTTCTCCAAAATAAAGTTAAAAATTTATAAATATTACTTAAAAACAATCAATACCTTAATTAACAACTACTTATTATAAATATTAAACAATTTGTGATATGAATGCAGTGTATTACTATGATTCTAAAATGCTAAAATTCGCCACATGCATATGATGTTCCCTCTTTTTCAGTTAATTTCTTACAAGTAGTTTTAAATTGCATTCTTTTAGCCTGTCGTACTTCTTTTGTGCGGAGATTAAAATGTACTTCTGCAGTCTGAATTCTTTTTTATATCTACAAGTGTAACAAATTTATGTGCAAATTGACCAACAGTCAGACCAAGCGATTGCATAATTTTTAGTCTGCCTTGATTGCCATCATTAAAAATGACAATTGCCTCATTTGTAGATATATCAACAATCTTTCTACCACAACCTAAAGTTTTTGGGCATAATTTCCATATTAATGAGTTAATGGATTCATTATTATTTTGGGTTTTACCCCCCAGACCTTTTTGTGGAAGTTTAGGTTGTGATAGATCATTAAACACAGGTTTTATGGCATTCATTACTGCCACTGGCAATTTGTTACTGTGTCTAAAAGTTTCCACACTGCCCTCTACTACTTGATTCTGATATTTACACTCAAGAATTAGGACCTACGGGACAAAAACTGTGCAATGGTTCTTCGTCGCTTGAACGTATATGGAAATATACAGCCCAAATAGCTTTTCGCATATCTGACAGGCATGTTTTATTTTGTCGGATTGCATTTCCATAGTACGTTGTAATTAAGTCGATCATTCTGTTGGTCAACCTTCCCTTTCCCCCAATCGACTTCCCATCACTGAGTTTGGAGCTCATTTGTTTTAATTTTCGTAAACGAGTTCCCATTCTTTTTTGAACATGTCCAACACATTCAATTTTTGAAACTGTGATATCTTCTCCATACGGATTCTATGCAGTAATAGATGAGAATGTTTTGGAATCGCCATCCCCGATGTAAGATGTATATCTCACAAAACGATGACTTAATGAACGCTGAAATATACGAACCATTCCCACAGTCTCCATCATGCCAGCTGAACCATTGTGGTTCTTCAAACATTCTTTAACGTGAAGAATTTTCCACTTTTTGTAAGCAGGTGACCCCTTTCTTCGTTTCCAAGAATCACATCCTTTACAGAAAGAAGACATCACTTCCGCATCAGTACACTTTCCTGTTTTGTCTCCTATAACAGCACACACACCAACACGAGAAGAATAGCCACGGGTTTTCCATGTTCCATCTCCACTAATTATTATATCGGAAGAATTTGTCAAAGTTACCTCTTCCAAAGCTGCACTTTGCATTGAAGCTTCTGCGACTTCTTTACTACACAATTGTAGTTTGTTTATATAATGTTATTATATGATTTTTCAGCAACTGGAGGAGGAAAGTCCATGACACCACAGAAAGTTGTCATTGCTGCATGACCCTGTCCAATTGTCCTCATTGCGTATACAAAACGTCTGTTTATTTCTGGAATATTTTTTCTTTTACCCAGCATTTTTGAATTTCTAAACGAACACAAGTCTTTACAGTTCTTGCATTCAATCGAAAAAACACTAGACAAACCTCTAACACAATTTTCTGAAAGTTTAATATCACCACCACATTTTTTGCAAGAAGCAAAGTTTTGAATGTTTGTAAATATGATAGTTTTATCAAACACTCTATAGCCATCAAAACAGTCATCATGTTCAATAAAAGATGAATGAACATCTTGCAGCTGAATCTTTTTTCCAGATGCACTGTTGTTTAGTGATTCATCCACACTGTGTACAGCTTTGCATCTCGTATGCATATTACCAGTAAACTTCCTTTTCTTAGGACGTTTACCAGATGGTCTTTTAGCAGATTCAGTTGAATTCATCCTTCAAAAGTTTATAAAAAAAATAATACTTTTCCTAAAACTTATCTTAGAATAAGATACGGTATGAAAATCAAAAACGAGCGAGTATAAATTCAAGATTCACTTTATCAAAACAAAGTAGAAGTAGAAGTTTATAAAGTTAGTAGAAGTTGTAGTTAATATTCAGAACAACAATAATAATATTTGAGGCTTAGATTCAAGCATTTGATAATAATTAGAATGAAAATATTAGAAACAGAGAAACGCAGCTGTCACCAGCGACATGACAGCTGTCACCCTGGAGCCAAAATGTAAACAATATGTAAATCGCCTTTTCTACTCTTTTTATTTTCTTAATAACGTCCGTTCTATTGGGAATATCTGCATGCGGTTTCTTTTAGAATACTCAGAAAGGTTTACTCTATAAAATAAAATTATAATAAAAAAATCGATTTTCAGGAAATTTTAAAAGGTATATGACCCCTTAAAAAAGAGGAGAAAATAAATTTTTAAAATTTTCTCAATACTAAAATTAATTTGTAAAAATCTAAATCCTCAAACTCTTAAATATTATAAAGTAATGCACTTATTTAGAAATATATAATAAAATTGGAGTTGTTCAAACTATCTTGTAAAAACAAACTATTTCTAACCAAAAGCAACAAAAAGTAGTATTAAAGTTTTCTTTGAGGATTCAACTCACGGCACATAATATTTTAATCATTTGAACTACTATTAGACATTTTATATAGAAAGTTCTTTTTTTTTAAAAAAAATAATACTTTCTTAAAAAATTCATTTTAACTTTCTTAAGGACTCCTAGACATTTTGTTTCATCAAATGATTATTAAACTTGAACTCCATTGCGATGGAATTATGCTGACTGAAGCAGGGAAAAAATGTTTAAACATATAAAAAATGTAAAACAGCTGTTAATTAAGCATTTGTATTATTAAAAAAATTGCAATTTAAGCTTACACTGAAGCGCCACTGTACTAAGGATACTTACCTAGAAACGAGTTGGTCCTCCTCTGGCCTAGATAGCGGCTGCCATACGACGAGGCAACAAGTTTTTGGAAACGTTAAACGGGAATGACTTGCCAAATATAGGCTGAATAATTTAGTAAAGTTCATTGGTGCTGTGTGTCGGCCTTTCACGTCTTATTCCAAAACATCGCAAAGATGCTCAGTAGGATTTAAGTATGGGCTTCTAGGTGGCCAGTTTATGACAGAAAAGTCAGAAGAAGGCCCATCCAACCAGCCAGTAGCCAACCGGGACTTATGAGAGGTACAGTTTTTTTGCTCAAGATCTCCATTACTGTGAGGATAACAGAGCAGCATAAGTGGATAGAGGTGATTACTCAGCAACTCTACGTACCGAATTGCATTGAGGGAAGTTGATGCATACACCAAAGATCCCAAACAGTGGCACGAAAAAACACCCCTTGATTGAGCCACTATTCCCTTGTACAGTTCCAACCTGGCATGCAGGATCCATGGCTTCATGAGCCTGATGCCCTATTTTCAGCTTCCCATCAGAGTTCAGTTGTTGAAAAAAATCGAGACTCATTACTGAATACTACTCGTTTCCAGTCTCTGTGCTCTCTTGCCCAGGCAAGACGTACAGCCCGATGGTGAGTATTGAGCAATGGTACTCTCGTAGGTCGACGTCTCTTGAAACCCATATGGTGAAGCGAGCGTTGCATAATCTGTTTACTGACTGTACGACTGACACCGTCATTCAACTGGGTGGTAATTTGAGCTAATGTTTGGCTTCGCTGGCTATGTACAATACGCCTGAGCCGTATCTCACCATACAGTGTCAAGACTAATTGTCCTTTTTAGTTTGTCCGATCCCTAGTTTTTTGTCCACCACCCATATATTCTTGGTATACTCTTGACACGGTTGACCTTGAGAATCCTAGCTGTCTCTGAAGATTTCGGAAATTGAATGTCCCATGCGTCACGCACCTACGCCATCGGAGGAATCTAAATCAGACAGTTTACCTACACTGGCACAACAAATTCAGAACAACCACAGTACGCGCTACATATGCATCTATCTCAGCGCCCTCACTTATGCATAAATGATGCGCAGTGCGACACAATTTGGATAGTCATCGCTATCCCTAATTTAGTGGTACTTCAGTGTATATTACTTGCTTTATTTGAATAGAGAGTTCAAGTCCTTGTTTCATTTATTTGCTTCCACTTCTACTGCATTAAAACGCGTCATTATATGGAATTGATGAAGATGCTTCTATTTCTTAAAAACACGAATGTTTTTGTTGTAGATGGTATCAATGAGGTGTCTGCCGAATGTCAGCTGATTGTGCAACATGTGACAGATTCCATGATGTTCAACAGCGCTACCTTGCGTTTGCAACGAATGACAGCAATTACTTTTCTTTCACATGTTTTTACTGATTTCGTCGAAGGTCTTGCTGCAATAATACCTTGCCCCAAGGAAAATCTCTTCATCTTCAGTATCCAGGTAAGATAGTTTCACTTTTTTAAATATAGTTTATGGAGCATTCAAGTACCGATTACAATATAGTGTGAGATAATAAAAGCTTCTACACGTTAAACGGAAAACCCTCTAATGTCCGGAAAATGCCTTTCCAGGTATCATCAGTTGACTCAAAATTTTGAGGTCGATCGACAGTTACTTTCAAGCTGCTCTATGTGATATTAATTTGCCATTTCTTCTGAGAAGATTTATCATACTTATATTTACTTTTTACAACTTTTAAATTTAATTATAATATTCAGAAGAATATTCGTTGCTAAAAATATCGATCGGCTGCAAATTTTAAATTAAATTTATAGCATGTATCGGAGGAAATAACTAAACGTGCGCATTTTAAAATTATGAGGTCCATTGGAAAATACATCAGAATTTGTGTTGTTGTTTCGTGTTGTCTCTTATGCCACCTGATCTCGACTGTCAGATCCAGGCCCACGAAATTCATTATGGCAAGGGGCGCTTATCGTTGTCCTTAGCCCTGAGCACCATACAGGTCAGAATCAAAATACATCAGAATCCTCAGCATTTTTGAAGAAGACGAGAAGAAAGGAGAAGGAAATTGAAGTCTTCTGAGGAACTGTCGTACAAATTTATTATATGAAATTTTCAGTTCTCCGATGGAACTTTTTGTTCAATATCTTGAATATGTTGTGTTTGATGAGAGGTTTTAACTATTTTTTTTAGACATATTTTATTAAATAATACTTCTTTACAGTTGGGAAAGAAAAATAACTGAATTTAGTTCTAGGAATTAATTTATTATTGTTTTTATAACTAAAAATAAAAGTTCTGTTTTTAAAATGAAGGTACTACTTAAATACAATAGTACTTTAAAAAAAACACAAGTAAATTTGCTTTTTAGTGCTAAAAAGCTTCATTTAAAGATCTTTTACTGGAAGTTCTAAATAATTTGCTTACATTTTGAATTTTTCAACTTAGTTATTAATGAAAAAGGAGAATATTCCCGAATTATACTTATTTAATGTTTATAATTATTGGGATATATTATTTTGAAGAATGATTAAAAGGAGTTGAATCTACACATTTATATTTAATTTTAACTCGTTCGTGAAATTAATTTCCCAACTTAGCAATCCAAAAATTAGCACCATCTTTTAATTAAATATTTAAGTTAAAACGTATTTTCTTTCTTTTTAAACATAAAGAGGGGGGAAATATTCGACTCAATTAATTAATTTTTATATTTTCATGAATGCTGTAATAATTATAATGATTTATGCGATATTTTTACTTCTATCGAAATAATAAGATAGTTTAATAATTAATAAAGCTATAGTAATCTTTTATCTTTCAAACATTTGTTATTGGGAATTATCTTACTCTAATTAATCCTTTCAAGAAGACTTCTTCTTCCCACCTCCATTATTCTGTGCGAGGTTTTCTGTTTTTGAACATGTCTAGATATCTATAAATCGTGCATTCCAGATTACAAGACCCTGTCTTGTAGTGATTTTTGCTGCCAAAGACGCCTTAGGGTTTATTTTCAGGAGATTCTTTTTTCATGAGTAATCCTTTACATTTTATTTTTGCTCAAGAATCTCATTCATACTCAAAAATTTACTTCTTCCAACAGCCAAGTCGTTTTCTGAAACACCGCCCATTCCACACAGCTCACACATCTCTCTCGCTAAAGAAATCTCTATCCAGTGTTGTCATTTTTTCTGGCATCTGATAGGATGAGTCGAACTGTAGAGATTTCCGCTATTCGAACACTTATCTATTCACTGACGGTGTCTTCCAACTCTGGAAATATAATGGTTCAAGATCTATACATACACTTTTTATGAGTTCACTAAGGTTCTAATAGCCCTTTTTTTTCGGAGCATTCCTAGATTCAACTTCGCTGTAAAGAAAGCTGTGAAAGTCTTACTTGTTAAGTCTTGTAGAATTTGTTCCAGTATTGGATGAAACCCTCCGAATTTTTCACATTTTTTTTTTTGTACTCGACGAAGGAGTTTGTGGTAAACCTGACCATGGGTCTTGAAGAGAATATGGCCACCCCCTTAAAACGTTTTTGAGAATCTGTTCTGGCAGACGGATCACCAGATGTAAACACATTAAGTCGATGTGTGACGAGCGCTGCATCGAAGTAATATAGAACTCAAAATGCTTCTTTCTCTATAAGTTCTTCCTTTTTGCTCTCAAATTATATGAGGATCCATATTATTCCTTTTCAATTCCCTCAAGTGCTAATTGCTTATTGCAGCATATCGACGTAATGGATAACAAACATTCTAATTCTTCACAGCCATGTAACTTATTTATCAGAAGTGTACGTGTGTTATACCGAAATTGGTAATTAGACAATATCTAGCGTCATTTGATCTGAAAATCATACGTTTCTTTTCAATTAGGTTCTATATTGGGAGGGGGATGCGATATATTTGTACTGTTGCTTATTAAAAAATTGCAACACTAGTAATGGAAGCAAACAGCGAATTTTTACTAAATGCTCGTGCATAGTAGGAAGAATTAAGTTAGAAGCAATTTAGAGGTATACAGGGTCCAAAGTCTGTATACTTTGCTGCTATCTCTGGCATCTGAAAAGGCTCTATCCCGGTTAGGCATTGAGTCGAACTGGGCTTGGATGACAGATACGAGCAAGACATTCTATGCTTCTTTGTCTTTCCCTCACTCATTAATCGGAGGGGTCCAGTCTCTCAATAAGCCATGACTAAAGGTTTTCGATGGGAACATTCTGAAGAACGTGTTGGTCACGTTAACACAATCGAACACCTTTTGTGTCGAAGGAAGTCAGGATATATATGCCGAGAAACATGCGGTCTTTTGTAATTTTATTGAAAGATAACATATCCAAAGTCTGGAAGATAGGGTACAACTACCGGCCTTAAGTTCTAACAAGTGTAAAGATGGCTGTTCAAATTACGGACAATACGAACAAAAGACGCTCGTGTCGTTTACC
Source organism: Trichonephila clavipes (assembly GCA_019973935.1). NCBI lineage: Eukaryota > Metazoa > Arthropoda > Arachnida > Araneae > Nephilidae > Trichonephila > Trichonephila clavipes. Next base: position 277,366 of record BMAU01017824.1, on the reverse strand, counting down.
TAATTTCTACTCATAAGCATCACACCAGATGCTAGCACCGTATGATGATAACGAATGCAAGTAGGCCATGTGCGTTTTTCTTCGTGCCTTCAAACATGGATACATCCATTATGATGCTGCAGGCAAAACCGGGACTTAACTGAAAAGACGACGTGGTGCCTGTATTCAGTTTTGTCGTTGGACATACCAGTGTCGCCACACGTCTCTATGCTTCAGTGTGAAGGGAAGTCAATTAATAGTCACCGTATAGATAGTTCTTGCAGATATTTGTCGTGGTACAACTAAACCCATTTCTGGACTCAAGATCTGCAATGTCGCTTTACCATCTTACCAGACAACATGTCTGCACTCTCGGGTGTTAAAGGCGGGCTATTTCACGGCGTTCATTATGTACTTACCGATTCCATATGCATATGATAGTTGTTGGATTCCTGCCAAGGCGAGTAGCACTATCGCGGAACAATAAAGCCACACTCTCAATAAGCCACGATCCTGCCGCTATCAAATTCCGACACATGCTGGTAGCCTTTTTCCTTCTTAAATGAGGCATAACATCCTCACAAACAACCAATATTCAAATATGATTTCCGAATGAGAAACGCACTGCGTAACTTTCCTTTTATACAGAGTTTGAAATGTCGTTTCCCCCACCTGCGTCGTTCGATCATTCCTCCTTCATAGTGATTCGATTTTAAGGGCTAGCGATAGATATGTCACAGGAAAATAATAAAATTAGGGATTTGATCAAATCCCTAAGATATATGATAAATTGATGGAAGATTTTAAAATAACAACTCTTTGGGTCATTTCCCTGAAGTGATTTCATCAAATCCCTGAACGGGAAATAAAGGGAATAATATTGTTAAAAAATTTAAAAAGTATTTATTTAGTAAATTGTTCAATGGATATAATAAGTAATACACAATAGTCATTGAAAAAGAAATTATTTATTCGAAAATAATTAACAAAAGGGAAATAGATACTTAAGTTGATAAATTTTTAAAAGATATTTTTCGTAAAATTTTAAACTTTTTTTTTTCCGTCAGCGTTATTAGTTAGTAATTCAAAATGTGTTAAATCAATTTTATTAAAACACGTTGTTTATTTGTGGCATCTTGAGTTACAAAATGCGTTGTTTTTTTTACAAGCAAATCTTTGTGTTTTACATTGTAATTTGGTTTGCACACAGGAACACTTCTTAAATCCTTGGTCTTCAAATAAGAGTAATTTTCCTGCAATCTCATGCCTCTATTACGATCCTCACAATATTCCGATATAATTGACCTCTTTAAACATTAGGTTCCATGTACCAAAACTGTGTGGAATTCACTAACAGATATTTAAATTTCTTCAAAGAAATTTTTATCCCTTATTCAGCTGATCCTTTCTAGTGTTCTGCGGCATTTCCCCTTTGGTCTTTAACGCTTTCTCTCTTTATCTTTCTCTTTTTTGGCAAAAATATAGAGTTTTCGATCCGTATCGTACTTCTCTTATTGTATTCCCACATATTACATGGACCGAATTTTTACAAATTTCACATGAATGGATTCCACTTGATTTTATTCCCAAAATACAAAACATGCTTTACTGTCTCTCTCTCGTCCTGCCCGTCTGATACTAGTAACACTACAGATGTTTTAACTGTTGAAGCATAGAGTTGCTTACTGGCACGAGTTGTCTCATTGTCGATAAAAAATATAGATCCAGTTTCTGGTAGATCCTCTAAATCAGTGGTCCCCCCCCAAGATGCCCCAGGAACATTGAATTATTTCTATTCTATTTACTGGGGTGTATTTCTCTCGAGGGTTTGTGCAATTTTCCATGGAAATCACTTTATATTCATTTTTTGGTGTAACTGTGTTATATTTTGAAGGTATATTAAAAACACAATTAAATTAAAATTATGAAGTCAAAACAATCTGAAATATAAACAATCAACGTCACCCCCTGAGTGAGCTGCGGTGAAATTATCAAAAGTTAACCGGTTAGTGGGCCGGTAGATTGTGTGACTTTGAAGTGTTATTGTTAATTGATTTAACGATACTCTTAATTGTTTTTGGTTTTCCGTTCCAAATAAAGCCTTGTAAGGTAATCGTTTAATGGTCGAGAAACTCTTTTAGAATTGATCAAAGTGACAACCATAGCCCAATTTTTTGTGTCATTGCCAATTATCCGAACGCGTGACACGGTTTCAACATCTTAATTTGATCGCTCAATGGATACTTGATCTGGTGGCTGGATGTCTAGGCCTATCATTTACAGTTTTGCACGTTGGCCACATGCTGGTTAATTCTTGTATGACAACAGCTGTAAACTCACGACCGTAGTCGCTTTGTTATATATATGAGGGGACATCCTACTTACAAAAATAGCTCCATTGCTACTTCAGAAACTCTTTGTGAAGTCAACAATCGAAAAAACTGAATTTCGGTGCGTGGTCCTGTTAGTTTAATAACTATTTCTAATTTCTATCTTTTTTCAACAGTGAGCCATCTAAATTAACTTGGCTACGTTGATTTAAGTTGCTAAATGCAATTGGGTAAACAATGATGCCTTTGTTTGGAATTTTTTTTCAACCTTGTACAGCTTTAAAAATTCCTGTACAACTGAAGTAGATATTAGGTATTTCGATTTCAAATTCTATAGCATTTTATCTCTTCCTCCGAGGTAGGTTGACTGATGTGTTTTCCGAAACATGTGTTCATTGCGGTTTAAGTAGTGGTGCTATATAATTTAAATTATTCAATTATTGTGGACTCGTGAAAGAATAGAACAAAGATTTTTCTTTTTCATTCCCGTTGTTCAAAAACGTTTCATTCAACTGTTCTTCAGGTACAAATTCGCTCAGGTTTTTCTCTACATCTGAACTCATTTTTAGATAAGTAGGTATTTAAAAAAAATCGAAATACAGAAAGCAACAATAAAAATGCAGGCAATCTTCTTCGCGTAATGTTTGGGCACTGGCACCAGAGGGAAGCAGGGTGGTAAAGGGGGGTGATAGCAGTTGTGAAAATAGAGTTGTGCGAATCTTCTAACTTGTTCATTTCATCTTTTCACTAAGTCAGTTCAAGGATATGATCAAATCACTTACTTTCTTCAGGGAAATGACCCAAACAGTAATTAATTTCATATCTTCTGTGAATTGATCACACCCTTTAGAAATTTGATCAAATCCCTAATTTCATAATTTACCTGCGATAGATGTACCATTTGTGAGCGACTTCCCCCTGAAGTCGCTCCTTCACCATCTTGCCTACATAAGAGTGTGTGTGTGTGTGGGGGGGGAACAAAGCAGGACCAGAAACTTCCATTATAACTATTATTTATTTTTACTCAAGCACACTAGTCAACAACAGATTAAACCATAAGTGAATGTCCTAGGAGGGGATATAAAGAAAGCAATAAACCCTAAGTGAACCAGCGCAAGTAACCACTTTAATTTAACCTAGTCTATCTTTGACTATAAATTCCTAACCCACTAATTTAATGCACATTGCTCACTTAAGCTGCGAAAATAAACTTTATTATATTTCATCTTCGTAGAGCCTGTAACAGTTCCTCAGCACCTTTTTTTTACAATTACAAAACTCTAACTTTATATAGTCGAACTAATCTACATATCAGGGTTTCTTCTTGAGAGGGATGGCTGTGAATTAAACACGAATGCTAGCCCAACGACTTTCCAAGAGGATTAGTGAGAAGATTCTGTAAAGAACCGCCATACATTTAACTCATTAGCTGCAGATATTGATACTTTAAAGCACAGAGATGCTATGGAGCAATGCACTTGGTTTCGTAAAAATGTGATGAAATGTTTTGTTTGCAGCATTACTAACAAAAAAACTTTATATATTTGCCCTTTTTATCTTTTTAGTTGTAAATTCCACTTTGTACAACTCACTGTTGAGCACTTCATTCCTTTCTGCGAACAAATTTAACCAATGACCGATTTTAATTTTAAATGAACTTACCATTTTTGAATTTATATATTTTATAACAAAAATGTTAAATTTACTGTACAGCCACTTAAAATTCCTTCTTACATTCAGAATTGCTTTTGCAGTTATTTCGATTAAATTAAGGACATTTCTTTCAGAGAAAAAACTAGCGCAAATAAAACACGAGTCTATCTAAATTGCAAGTCTTATTTGCAAAGTAATTTCGTTGAATTTGCAAATTTCGTGGCATGCATTTATTTTTCTATTTATTGTCATTCTTATAATTTTGATGCATTATGGTTCAGTATACATTGGAATTAAAAATGATTACTTTGTTTTGCTTCTGTTCATTCGAATATTTGCTGTGGAAAGGCTCTTCGTCTTAGCCTTAATGATATCCTTTGATATTTTCAGGAAGACAACTCTTCGGAAGACCGAATTCTCAATGTGAGTTTTTCAGCCAAACCCTCTGACTCTCGCCATCCGGAAACATTTTTCTCTTCTCAATACTTACAAGAAAGAGTTTATCTCGGACGAGCGATTCTGGCGAGGTTAACTCATGTTCATGTAAGTATTTCGAAATTAGTTGAAATCGCTCTTGAATGATTATTTTTTGGGATAAATGTGTCCGAATTTTAAGACTGTTTATATATTCTTAGTTTCAATACTTCAATTTTTACATTCATTTCGATGACCCCCTCGCTATATAAGCTAAGTGTTTACAATAAAATAGATGTTACGCATAGGATTTTGTTTTTAATCTTTATACCCTTTTCTTGCAGGTATTGCCGTTTGAAGATAATTTGTGTGTTAGGGAACCTTGCATTAATTTCGAGCAATGTCTTTCTGTTTTGAAATTCGGCAATGCATCCGACTTCATTTCGTCTGACATGTACTTCTTTCGGTCCATCATTCCTATCAACACATTTGCTTGTCGTTGTCCACCTGGATTCACAGGTATTATATTAATTAATTTGCGACCACCGTGAATGCAACAACCTGAAGAAAGCATGCAAATAACATGAAATTTACAACAGGCATTAGTGAAAGTGAAATATGCAAATGGTTAGAATTTCAGCGCAGACACACATCACGCGCGCCTGTGGCGCTACCTCAAAGCGCTGTTTAAGGCTTGGAGATTTCAACGATTTCAAGTTCGGCAATCGTGTTTTCTTGTGTTTTTTTCAAAAAATGATCAGTTATGTCTCGTAGAAAACAGCGATCAGCTTTTGATCAAGTATCCGACTTCGACAGAGGAAGGACAGTGGCCTACCGAGATTGTGGATTACCTTTCAGGGAAATCGGTAGACGTGTTGGACGAAACCAAACAACTGTAATGCGGATAAGTGACCGTTGGATGCAGGAGGACAGGCAAATACTGCGCATAGCAGTGACGGATCTCTCAGTCCCATCACGAACCGTAGCACAGCACATTGAGTCTGTAACGCATCATTCAGTGTCTGCGCGTACCATTCGACGCCGTTTACAGTAGAGTGGTCTGTCCGCAAGACGTCCATTGCTTGGTCTACACTTGACGCAGAACCACAGATATCTCCTCCGCCAATGGTGCGATGAAAGAAGGACGTGGGCGGCTGAATGGAATGAAGTTGTCTTTACTGACAAGTCACGCATCTGTCTGCAACACCACGATGGTTGGATTCGAGTCTGGAGACACCGTGGAGAGAGGATGCTGAACAGTTGGTTATGCACCACCACACTGGTCCTGTACCGGGTATTATGGTATGGGGCGGTATTGGATATGACTCTCGCCCTCCTCTAGTACGCATTGCTGGTACTTTAAACAGCCAGCGCTACATCTCCGAGGTGTTGGAGCCAGTTGTCCTTCCTTACCTTCAGGGCTTGGCCACAGCCATATTTCAACAGGATAATGCGCGACCACGCGTGGCACGCATTGTTGAAAGGTTCTTCGTCAATCACCAGATTGAATTGCTTCCTTGGCCGGCTCGCTCTCCGGATCTTTCACCGATAGAAAACATGTGGTCCATGGTTGCTCAACGATTGACCCAGATTACACCCCCAGCTGCCACACCAGATCTACTTTGCCAACGTGTGGAAGCTGCTTGGTCTGCTGTACCCCAAGAATACATCCAAAGTCCCTTTGAAACAATGCCGATGCGTGTGGCAGCGGTGATCTCCAACAATGGTGGCTACTCTGACTACTGATTCTGGCAGGAACCACACATCACAGAAGTCTATAAATTTAATCATTTGATACTTGGTTAACATGTTATCTATAAAATAAATTTTGCTGTGTTATCTCTTGTCTTACTTGGTGTTGCATTTACGTTGGCCAGCAGTGTATTTTAGTTTGCATTCAACAGCCCATCAACCAGCATTTATCGGTAATCCGCATAATTCAGTGCTTCTCAGACTTTCCATGTTTACGACCCAATATTCAGTCACAATTTGCATCACGCCCTCCTTCATACTGAATTCAATAATATGATACTTTGACGTTATATAAACCTACAGTACGATTTTACCCCCCCCCGACGTTTATAAACGTCTCACTCAACCAGTGTATTAATTGCCCCAGGCGTATATGTACGTCCTTCCGAAACACTATCTTTTTTGTTAACTGCTATCGATAAAATTATTCCGAATGCTTGGAATGCAAAAAAATGGCCTTGACGGTGTTTACAACGGAATTACTTATTTATTACTTTTTTACCACCACTCAACCTCAGTCCTCTACATGCGCTTAGATGCGTGCTAAATGGTGGCATTGGGGAAAAAATCGCGTAATTTTTAATCGTTTTTTAAGGGATTAATTATAAACCCTACAAGTTTCATGATAAGTATTAATTTTGGCATATACTTTTATACATGACAAATCTAAAGAGTCATTCAGTAAGTTAATAAATATTTTAAATAAACTTTTGTTTTCGATTTTTGAATAAGCTCACTCCCCTCGTGGGGTTATTATGCCCCCAGGGGGCGCGCCCCACCGTTTGAGAAACACACACACTGGCATACTTAATAAACTCCAAACTAATTTGCCTCGCAAAAAATACCTGCCTTCCCACAGAACTTGGGTCTCTCTAAATTCTTCTGTCTCTTTATAATCGAATTGTTGCATTCACTGTGAGTATTCTAATGACACTATGAAATGTGATTGTCGAAAAAAAAAAACTAAAAAACACAAAAAAAAGAATCCGCTGCTATTTTATGTTTTGATAATTCAGGTACCACTATATTATTTATTTTTCGAAATCGGGAAAAAAAATTTCGCTATTGGTATATAAATTTATTACCTTTAATTTTTAGTTTTTTAGTTCGAGGCAAAATAGTTTTCTTTTTATTTCTGAGAAATTACTTTCGTAAATATACACGTTTTTTGTCTTTCAAATTCTTAATTTTACTCCTCACTGTTTTCAAAAAACTTTTCTACTTTACAAACTCGTAATTTGAACTTTCCCTCTCTATTTAAAAGACTCGCTCATCTCACATTCAAGACAATTTGTTCTCAAACATGCCATTTCAACATAATTTCGATGCCGAATTGAAATATTTCGAAAATTGTTAAATAAGAATGAGTATGTTGAGGAAATATTTTAACGGGGGGAACATACCGACTCCTACATGCCTACTAATATGAAATGTTCATTGTTTACAAGGGAAAAATGAAAAGACAGATGTTCTGAGACGAAGCGTATCGGCGAATTTTGCTAACAGCTGCTCGCCACCATAGCAACATCCAGTAACGGAAATAATTAATATCCGTATCTTTCAAACGATGTATATTTTCAGCAGAATATTTATACGTTTTGAAATAGCTATGGGATATAATACCGTAGTCTTTGATTTCACACATATGAGTATACTTCTCGTTTCTAACTTTAATTTTTTCTATTTTGAAGTCGTTCTAGCCTACAGAGTTGTATCTAAAGGAGTTTTGGGAACGAAAATTTCAAGATTCAAAACCTATCGTGAGGATGAATATTTGCTATGAATTAAAATTCTTGTGAATTCATTTTAAAATTAGACTGTTTAAAACAATGGAATGATTACATATTGTGACCATTAAAACATTCTTATTAATTTAATGATTTTAAACCCTCTTTTTCGTTTGTTTGTTTCAGGAATGAATCACAAATACGAATGTGATACTGAAGTCAATCTGTGTTATTCGAGCCCCTGTCTGCATGGCGGTTCGTGCGTGCGCAGAGAAGGAGGTTTCTCCTGTATCTGCCCTCCCGGACACACAGGTGAGTGTCTCCCCATCTTTTTTCAATTCCTACTATTAGTTCACAATCTCCCGAGATCTTGTTTCAATTTTTAACCGTTAATAAAATAAATTTTGAAGCAGTCATTTGAGCTGAAATTTTATATACACGATTAGATTGGATGACAATACGGTAATTTAATTATAATTAATAAAAATTAATTGATTAAAACTAATTATTCAAAGAATTACAGATACAATCAAGTTTGGCATCATTTTTTGGTGACGTGTCAAAACTTGAAAAGTTTTTTTTCTCACATTTTAAAGCACTCATTTGAGCTGAAATTTTTTATACACGATTGTTCTAGATGACAATACAAGAATTTAATTATAATTCATTAAAATTAATTTTTTTTGACTGAAACTAATTACTTAAAGAATTACAGATACAGAGTCATGTTGGCTTAATTTTTAGGGACTTGTGTCAAAACTTTAAAAGATTTTTTTTCTCGTGTTTTAAAGCATTCAGTTGAACTGAAATTTTATATGCACGTTTGTTTTGGATGACAATATGATACTTTAATGATAGTTAAAAATAATTTCCATTCAATATTGTGATTCTGTCATATATATATATATATATATATATATATACATATTAATATTAATTTTAATTATTTGATAAAATGTAACTAAAATAAAATTTTTCTTTGTTGACCTGAGTAGGATTTGACTTTAAAAATTCTTTCTTATGTTACTTGTTTATCCCTAACAAAATGAAAAATCCAAAATGAATATCCAAAAGAAAGTGTAATGTTTGTGTTTTCAAAGTAGCGTTGGATTGAGAAATTACTTTTGTCATATTGTAGTAAATCTCAATTTCAAGGTTCATGGAATCAATTTTTAAATCATTTATTAAAGCTCGTAGTATTAATTTAAACAGTTTAACTTATTAAAGCAAGCGTTACTTATTTTTCAAATAATATGCTCATTTATTAAGCTATATTCATGTTACTTCGTTCAACTTTTAAATTGATGCTCAAATCTGATTTGATCTTACAAGTGAGTTACTGTGTAACGCTTTTGTAGCCTCACCACCATGTACTTCAAACCATCCAATCGCCATAAGTGCACCACACACACAAACTCTCTCTCTGAAGATATTTATCAGTCAATTCTTTTAAGGGGAAAACATGGCAAAGCTATTTTTTGTGTAACTTCTCAAAGTTATCATTATTCTCACCATTTAATTCTTATTTATGAAATGTTTATCTTTTAAATTAAAATGCTACCACATATTTTATATTGATTCAAGTATTTTGTATTTAAACCGTGAGTATTTTGGTAGTTTTTATTCACTACACGTATTTACTTAAATGACGTATTTATTTATTCGTTGACTTAATAACTATTTTAAACAAATATATAACGTGAATCGAAATTGTAATTCAATTTGAGGAAATATTATGTATTGAACTGCTCAAAAAGTAGAAGGGTTTGTAAAAAGTACTTTTTCCCCCCAAAATAAACTAGTGTGTGAGAGAGTTTATAGATCATTGTTTTAAAAAAAACCCCTCATTGTACAGAAATTCATCTTCTAGTTATTTTCCCTGTATATTTCAATTATTTTTATAGTTATAGATAAAACTTTCTATTTGCTTGATTCTCAGATTTTCCACTGTGTAGTACTGTATTTAATTATTTATTTTTAAGGCTATTATTATTTCAAAAGAAATTCAGAGATTTAAAAATATCTTTTTCAGAATGACACTTGACTTGCGAAACAAATATTCTTTATCAGAAATTTATTGAAAATTTCAAGAATACTGTAGACATTTTCAGCTTTAATTTCAAAATGCTTCAAGTTATTTTTTTTTTCTGTAGCCAAAATGATTTCATCTTGTTGTTTCTAATTCCCACCTTTCAGATGGAGGCCCATGAAATTGATCATAGCAAAGGGTTAGGTCAGGGGTACTCAACCTTTTTTTCTGCCGGCCGCACACATATGTTAGCCATTCCACACGGGCCCCATACATCGGAGGGCTTCTTCACGTGAGCCGCATCATCAAATGTAATGGGGAGTGAGAAATACTTTAAGACCAAGATAACATAGAAAATTTAAAATGTGGAAATTGATTAAAATATAAAAACTGCTATTTTGACTTTTTTTATTATTTATTTTATTTATTTTTATCACTAACTTTTTCTGAATTGTAAGCGTTTAAGAATTACTCTTTCTGAATTTCTGCATCAGTAAACGGTTTCATAGGACTACCCAAACAAATTTTATAGGATACTTTTGTTACCACTGTGACATTACCACAGACAAAATACTTTTTTGCTCTTGTAAAGACTATTCAAAAAAACCTATTTATCATCTCCTGAAAGAAATCTACGAGGAAAAGTGTCATTGAATGTGTGCGATTCCTGGTTATTGGTATTTTTTAAATACAACACTTTCGTGACAAATTAGACAATTAATGAACCCTGCATGTTTTTCACTACAAAATAGTCAACATCCCAATCATCTTGAAGCAATCTTCGAATATTGTTTTCTTGTAAGATATGAAAGATAGTTAAAAATTAGTTCCACCCATAAAATGGTCGCTACTCCACTGTCTATTATCACTAATCAGAAGAAAAAATATCACTCCGCACCCATAGGACATGGACAGAAAAAAGCCAATTTGATAGATTTGATTTCATAACAAATCCACCCAATGTTCATAAATCAATCTCAGAGCAATGAGGTTGAGTATCGCCGTGGCTTTGAGCCACACGATTTCCACCCCAAGTTTGAGGGAGAACATCCTGAGAGAGTGGTGAGGGGCATCCCACCTCCTTTCACCACAGAACTGGGGGCTCGACGGCTATTAAGAGTACCTCTATGCCGCATTAAACTCGGATCCATGTCTTCTCTGAGGTTCCAACCTACGCCACAGCTATACCGGAGGGGCGGCTAATTTCCTCTTAGAAAACACTTAGTTAATTTTATTAGAAAAAGTTGCATATTAGTTAGATTATTAGCAGAAGTTGCTTTTTTAATTTCTTGCAAAAATATTTAGAATGCACCGCTGGTGTTTTTAATCTTTTAGTTTTAATTTTTTTTTTATTTTATTCGTCGAAATATAAATTAATAAAGCAGAACCAACGTATTTCTTTTAAAGAGTTTCTGAAGATTTTAAGCTATTGGAGATGTTATCTACTTAAAAAAAGACTGATGTGCAAAAATATAAATAAACGAAATAAACAAATACACACATTGCTATATAAATTATTAAGCTGGTACTAAGAAGAAATAATGCTAAAGATTTTTTTATTAAATAATGTAGATTTTTTTTGAAATTATGCGCATTGTTTTTATGATATCATACACAAACTTTCTTTTTTTTTTAAAAAAAAAATAGTTCAATTTGAAAATCTTTTTTTAGATTTCTGAGAATTTCCTTTAATTTAATATTTTAAAGTTACATGGCTGAAGAAGTTTTGATTATTTCTTATTAATTCATATGTGTCACAAATTCATCGAACGAAATAAGTTTTATTTCTTGCTTGATAAAAAAAAAAACTAGAAACTAAATTTCTGATAAAACATGAATTAAAACACATTTATTTTTCTAGAATATTGTTTAAATTCATATTAAATGGTATCTTATTTTTTAATTTTAATGAAAAAAACTATTAAGTTTCTTTTTTGCCGTATTTTGATTTTTTTTATCATTGCTTTATCTCTTTTGAAATAATGCAGAACTCTGTTAATATTTTAAACTTTTTTTTTAAAAAAAAGCAAAATATGATTACACATCGTAAATTTTTCTGTATTCTTCCTTTTCTGTAATTTTCTTTTCTCTTAATTTTCTGTATTCATGAAACTAAGTCATTTCAATACGATATCTTAATTCATTAATTTAATTAATTTAGGAAGACGTCATTTAGACGAAGTTAATGGCGTCAGACACCATTAATTTATGAATAATTCAGAAGTGTATAGTTTTCTTTTTGAAGATTTTTCTTTTTGAAAAAGATTGAGACGACTTCTCTCTCTTATTAGATTTTTTAGATGGTGTTAATACATTTTAAATAATTCCATCCAGTTTAAGCAAATTCAGGAAAATATTGCGGTTGGAAAATTTTTCAGTTGTTAATTTTAATCATATAATTTCAACAATAAAATCATTTAAAAAATAATAGCTCGATAAGTTAAAAACTCGAAACACAATTTCATGAGAATCGATTCTATCCGAGATTTCTAAGATTTAAGATTTTTTATAAAATTAATTTTCTAGATTTAAGATTATTTTCTTTTCTTCAATAATTGTCTGAAAATTGAAATATTTATTCACTAATTTATCTTTTTTTTTCCGTTTAAGTTTTTTCACATTGGTATCACATAACAAAAGTTTAATTAGAAAATTTTAGCGATAGAGACCTCTTACTGAGCACAATTTCTTATAAAGGAAAGAAAAAATAAATAACTGAACTGAACTTGAACTAAAATTATGTACATGATATTTTTGTATAAAATTATTTTATAAGACAATCTCACCATATGAGAACAATGATATCAACAACAGTATCCATTATTTGTTTTTATTTTGTCTACATATAGATTTTCACTCTTTCATAAAAGTTAGTTTCCAATTTTTATATAAATAAAAAATAATTGCGTTTGATTAATGTATTACGTGACTTTAAAAATGAAAACCCAAGAAGGAATTAAACCAGAATATATTGGGAATTTCAGGATAGGGACACCTCATCGAGTATCGCCAATGGTGTGGAATGAATAGCTCTCCAGCATACATTGAGTAGGATATAAGGAAATAGACATGTAGAATGGGCAATATCCCCGTGCCCTTTATTTCTGCCAGAGCTCACGTAAATCCACGTACAAACGCTAGCTAGTTGTGCCACTTTTTCAGCTTGTACAGAACCCTCTCGATGTTCCCATGGTGACTAAAATCATTGCCGTCGATCGGTTGAAGTGGTTGCAAGGGTTTCGTGCTATAGTGACAAGAACGACGGAATGGAATACAGTCGGGTTCTTAGACGTGTCTGTCTGCACTATGGCAATCGTCATGTACTAAAATGGGACTTGAATGGGGTGACAGGTCCAAAATGGCCGCATCTGTGGAACGATTCATTCTGTAAAAACGCAGCTTCATGATTTGGTGCTCCTGTGCTTGCGATAGCAGGCCCCTTTGGATTCCTATTCAGGGCTCGACGATACATGGATGATGTGCTGTGGCTAGTGATACTTCCTTTGGAGGGGAGGGGCTAATATATTTTAACAACCGGATAACGTCCAACCGTACTCTTCTTGCACTTGCCAAGAAGATCTGCAGTATCTGCAGGTACTTCCCTCTCGTACCATTTTCTCCTAATCTCTAAGAAATCCAGCAAGTCTGTGAAATGACTGGAGGCCACTGTTATGTCTTGCTGCATTCAGAAGACGATGACTGACAGGAATGGAGAGCCATCCCGTAATACTCCATCCATACCCTCATTGATTCTGTACCTGAACATGTATGTAGCTGTCTCCGGTGGCCCACAGACTTAATATTGCTCTTGTCCTGTATTACAAGTATTTAAAAATCTTAATTTGTGTTGCCATCTTCTGTTTGCTAATTTTCTTCCCCACTCCTTCTTGATGTTGCGCTTTGAGTATTATGTAGTGTGCATTTTAGATTGTTAATTCACTTGAAACTGTACTTGATGCATAGAAAGAAGTCTAGAGATATGTGTTTGATATAATTATATCTATAAATAAGAATACCTTTTATTATATATAAGCAGAACCTTTTAATACTTGTATTAATTTTTATGTGTTTTAGATTTAATATTTTCACTATTTTTTCACGTGTTGAAATATGCATGCTTTTAATTATCTTTAAAACTGATTACGAATTTTCCGCTGCTTAAAAATTGAAATATGGATAAGTTAATTTAACTTAAATCTATGAGTAGAATATAATAACTCATTAAAACAAATTGGTTTATGAACAGTATATAGATTTATTTTTTAAAACATTTCCTTGTGTGCAAATATTTAAAAATAAGAGATGAAAAGGATACTATTATACACACTTACACATACAACATAATATAAGCAGGAAAATCAGTCATTACATCAGATTAATTTTGCGCATCAAAAGAATTCTGTAAGAGGGAAGTGAAATATCTTTGTAGGTACAATTATAAAAATATACTTCAGTTCACATTTCAAGTATATTTGGACTAAGAAAGATATTCTGTGCATTCTTTAGGTTAAAGGCAATTCATTTGCAAATGGATCAATCTAGCAATCACTTGATCTATGCCTGGAAGATTAAATTTTTTTTTTGTTTTAGACCATCATCTCTCTGTCAGTACATTAGAAAATTCTTAGAATTCCTTTCGGTATAGTAAAAATCTTTTTGATTTCCCAAAATTTTTTATTTTTGAAATAAATCCCTTGAACTTTTTTGCATTCCTGACACTATTAAGAGAGATTTTGCAACATTTTCTATCTTTTCATTGGATTCTAGAGGGAAATATTGGGTTGGGAGGAAACAGTTTCGGAACATTTTGGGCAAATGAGTTATTTCAAAGCATCTACGCAAAAGAGGCCATTGCAATGCAATGGAAAAGTGCAAAAATAAATTACTTCATTTCCAGAAATAACGAGAATAATCCTTTTCATAGTTAAAATTTGAAATGGTTGTATTCTAAAGCCGTAGACATAAATTGAGAAAAATACAGAAATGTCACTAAATCATACTCAGTGCTCATGATATCGAAATACTCCAAAGTATGTTTCCCCAAAGTTTCTATCCCAGACGTAAAAATTAATCCCACAAAATATACGCATATAAGGCGTATGAATTATTTACCGATCAATTACGAAACCAACTATGTTTGTATTGATTTCAAGTTCTACAAAATCGATGCTATATAGTATTGATGAGCAATTTCTTGACTTGGTTAATAAAATATTTAAATAACTCTTGGAATATATATATAGAGAGAGAGTGACAACGGCCAGATTGAGTTAAATATACATTTATTAAGGGGAATTATTTACAAGGGAGGGCTAAAAGTTAGTAAAAAGTAATCGAAACATCATTAGATCGTTGGATTCCACGAGGCGTTTCGTTCCAGCGCCCTCGTCATCGTATCATCGCCGTCGCTTCTCTCGGTCGTCTCTCGCGCAATCGTTCTATTCCAGTCTGGTTTACTCGTTATCCTCGAACCGCCTTGTCAGATAGGTGGCGCTCTCTTGGCATTACGTCATTAATGAATATAGGAGGGATACGATATGTGCACATCCATTCCTACATCGGCCATCATGACCAAGCATGCGTCCTCGCATGTAAAATGCAGTGTATTTCAAAATTTCATGAAATAAAACTGAAAAGCTAGAGGAAATAAACTTACAAATAAAACAATTATTAAAACAGACAAATATGTATCAGAAAATCAAAACTAATAATAAAGAATAAAAAAAATAGGTATACAGATGGAAAGAAGACAAACAATACAAAGCAATCTTGAGTATGGTGATAATGTCGAAAAAAAAATGTTAAAGTAAAAGTTTGCGTTCGTAATGTAACATTCATTTGTTAGGCCATGGTTTCAAGTATTCGGCACAAGTACTTGTTTTGGTTGGGCCATCAAAATTTCCACATTTTTCGACGTTGTAGGTATCGTTAGGTTTTACTTGTGTTATTTTATATGGACCAATAAATTTATTGCAGAGTTTTTGTCAGGTCCTTGTTGCGTTTTTTTAATAGCAACTAAGTCCTTAACACTGTATAAATAAGGAGATTTTCGTCGAAGATTATAAGACTTTTTGTTTTCATTTTGCACTTTAAGTATTTGCGTTTTTGCCGCTTTACGTAGGAGTTCTCTGTTTTTCATTAAATTCGAGTTGAAGTTGTTCGTCGATTAATTGTTGAATGCGCAAATCAGTCTTGTTATTGATTTGTGTTCCAAAGAGTAATTCAAAAGGAGTGGTGTTAATGCTTCGTTGGAATGTTGAGTTTAAGACTTCTTGTAGTGAAGGAACATGTTTGAACCATTTCGTGGGATCGTCTTCTGACATCTTAGATAAGACAGGAATAATTGTTCGATTAATGCGTTCTACTTGACCATTAGCACGTGGCAAACCTGTAGTAATATGGTGAAGTGTAATTTTTTGTTCCGAACAATAAGTGTGGAATTCGTCAGAAGTGAAAGTAGTTCCACGATCAGTGATAAGAAAACGAGGATTTCCAAATGTAGTTTTTTGAATGTCTAATTTTTTTATTACCTCAGAAGTAGATGTAGTTTTTGTGGGGTATAACCAAACAAATTTAGTGAAAGAGTCAATGACAGCTAAAATGAATTTGTAGTTTTTACTTGAAGTTGCTAAAGGACCAAGATGATCGATATGGTATGTATTTAGTGGTATATCATCTTTGACAAGAGGATGGAGAAATCCTTCTTGTTTACCAGACTTTTTATTTTTCAATATACATGTTACACAATTAGAAATATATTTTTCAATTTTGGATTGAAGTTGCGGTATAAAATATTTATTTTTATATGTTCTAGAGTTCTTTTAACTGAAAAATGTCCTTTGTCGTGAGCATTTTTGATAAAGTGATGCTGCATCTCGTCGGGAATAACAAGGACTTCGGCACCGTCAATAAATTTATATAGTATATTATTTTTAATACAGTAGTTATCATATGGACCATTTTGAAGAATAGCTTTTATGGAAAGAATGTGTGGGTCCAGCTCTTGAGATTCTTTTATCCTATGCACAATAGAATCATTACACTGGTTTGTTAAAACCTGTATTCTACTTAAAGCGTCGACATGGGCCATTTGTGAACCAGAGCGATGTAAAATGGTGTAATCATAATCTTGTAAATTCAGGGCCCAACGCGCGATTCGTGTGTTTAGATCTTTCTTACTCATAGTTTTTGTAAATGCATTACAATCAGTAATTATTTTGAAAGGCATTCCTAAAATGTACACTTTAAATTTTTTGAGAGCTTCTATGATTGCTAAAACTTCGAGTTCGTAGCTGGTATATTTTCTCTCCGTTTCGGACGTTTTTCTAGACATGTAATATATAGGATGTAAGGAATTATCATCGGGAATCTTTGTAATAAAACAGCAGCAAGTCCGTCGATTGATGCATCAGTATGTATTTCGGTTTCACAATTTTGTCGATATATACCTAAGACAGGTTTCTGACAGAGCAAACGTTTTAACTCGTCAAAGGAAGCTTTTTGTTTTACATCAAAATTGAAAGGAGTATCTTTACGTAAAAGATCATTAAGTGGCTTAGCAATTACAGAATAAGCAGGGATAAATTTACAAAAATATCCAGTGAGACCTAAAAAACGTTGAACTTCTTTAGTTGTTTTTGGTTCGGGGTAATTGACAACTGATTTAGTTTTAGAAGGGGAAGGAAAAAGTTTATTATTTTCAATAATATGGCCTAAAAGTTCAATTTTCCTATGCAGAAATTGACATTTATCAAAATTTATTTCCAATCCGTAATCACTGGACACTTGAAGAACTTTTTTGAGTCTATCAATAGCCTCAGATTCATTTTTTAGCAAGGATAACTATATCATCCATGTAAGGAGAACAATTCCTTGAACAACTAAGTCACGAAAAACTGTATTGATAAAACGTTGAAATGTTGAAGGGCATGTAGAGAGTCCGAAAGGCATTTTAAGGAACTGAAATTGACCATTTTGTGTTACAAAGGAGGTATATGGGCGACTCTGTTTGTTAACAGGCACATGGAAAAAACCATTACGTAAATCAATGGTACTGAAAACTCTAGTATCCTGAAGTTTATCTAAAATATCCTCAATGAGGGGCAGAGGATAGTGATCCTTAACTAACACACGATTTAATTTTCGAAAATCAATGCAGACTCGTGGACTGCCGTCTTTTTGCGGACTACTAGGACTTGGCTAGCATAAGCAGATGAACATGGTTCAATAACACCATTTTGTATCCATTCATCTATTTGTTTATCTACTATATCACGTTCAGTAAAAGGTAACCGTCTTGGAGAATGATAAATTGGTTTATCGTCCGTCATGGTAATGCTTAACTCAATATCCGTCGTTTTAATTTTATTCGGCCTATAACATACGAGTAATGCCTCAACATCATTACGAGTTTGTTTTTGGAATTTCAGGGCCAATATCAAATTTAGGAATGTCGTCAGTAATTGCGAAAACAAATGGTTGTGGAGAAGCGTCGGATACTTCGATTTGTAGCTTAGAAAACATAACACTATCAGGGGTGATAGTCAAATTAGCTTGTTTAATTAGATTACAACCAATAATAATATCAAAGTTCATTGAGTGGTTGGGGACAACATTAATTTTAACAGGAAAGTCTTGGTTGTCAATTGAAACAGTTGAGTTGAACGAACCAATTACATGAGTTTTTGAAAGGCCAAAACCAGTTAGTATATTACCACTATTTATTAAAGAAGGGGAGCCTAATTGATTCCATACACTTTCTTTCATTAAGGTTACTTGACTTCCGGTATCAACTAAAGATAATATTTTTTAGATAAAATTTTAACTTCTTTACACATAGTAGTTAATGGGGTAATTTCATCAACATTATTAGAAGAAGGGATATTTTTTTGAGGACAAGCATCAGATTTATGGCCAAAATTTTCGCATAATATACACTTTGGACCACGATGTTTATCTGGGCAAAATTTAGAAATATGACCGGATCCCGAACAATTAAAACAAGTTACGTGATTCCTATCTCTGAAATTTTTATTCTCAAATTTTGAATTAGGCTTTGGTGCATTGAATTTTGGATATCTATCATTTCGATGTTTATGAAGTGTACTTTCAACATCATGGCGTTGGCTACTAAAGTTTGGACTACGCGACGTATCATAAGAGTGATTTTTGCTTTTATTTTGAAATATTTTGTCATAAATTCCTAATTTTTCTTTAAATTCCTGAATTGTTGTACATCCATATAATATTAGCTTATTTGAAGGAGAATCGGGGATTCCATTAATACAATATTCCATAATTGAAGTTTCGTCGAGAAACCCTTGACCTCGATTCGCTAATTCCCGAATAGCGACTAAATATTGGAATACCGTTTCATTAGGCCGCATTTTTCTATGTTGTAATTCCTTATGCAATTGAGCTTGATTTAATTTTTTTTTCCGAATTCCTGAATAAGTAATGTTTTTATACAACTGTAAGAGTTTATACCACGCTGAGATTGAATAAATAATTTTGCAGTTCCTGTCAAAAGCCGTTTTACAAAAACAATTTTTTGTTGTTCGGTTATTGGGCAAAACGTTAAATTTTCTTCTACATCAGAAAAAAATGTTCAATTGAGTATGAGTCATCTGCACTGAAAGAACGAAGAGTTAGAAGTAAATCTTTAACAAAAAGCCACGATAAATCGTTTTTCGAAATAGAGGAACAGCTGACTCATTAATTTGGTTAAGTGCGTCAGCCGATTTCCTGTCTGTAGAAAGTGGGGGGAAGCAAAGGAATTCTCTGCATCCCGCGGGGGGCATTCTTCTACATCTCGTGTATTTAATTTATTATGAAAAGCGGATAAATCAGCTAGTGAAAACAAAATATTATTACAAAGTTCTTCGGCAGTTCCATTTGTTTCTAGTTGTAAAAAAAAAATTAGCTAAACAGATTAAATCGGGTAGGTTAAATTTTTTTAAAATAACGGCGGAGTAGTCTTCAATATCAAAATCTTGTGCGAAACCCGTAAACTTTCGCAATTGTTCTCTAGAGGTCCTACTGAATGGGTGATCGTTAAAAACAACAGAATACAATAATTTTACATTTTGCGTATTGCCAAATTTCAAAGCTTGCGCGATAACTGGGATATCATTCAGTGTTAAATAAGACATAATAAATCACTTAAATTGAACCAAAATACGTAAAATATACAAATATTTGCAGATCACTTAAAATGATATGTGAGTAAAATATTTCAACACAGAAAAAAAATTAATACGCTATGAAAAGATTAAAGTCTAAAATAAAATGTCACTAGTAGCAGTTGTACAAGTTAAAAAATATATATCGTATCACAGTCACATTAGCAGTTTCAAAATATATTTTCACAATCACTGAGAGTTTGTAAAAAAACAATGGAAATAAAAAACTCACGGTAAACTTTTGCACACAACGTCTTGATTGTTGAATATTAACTTTCATGAATGTATAATAGTGTTGAAGAAAATCTTGATGTGTCGGCAAAATTATCGAATAAATCTTCACAATCGTGAATTTTCACACAACACTTGAAATTGAATGAAATCGTCAAACACACGTTGAAAAACGCTTTGAAGAATAAATGCACTTGAATTTGAATAAAATCGTCCAACACACATTGAAGAACACATTGAATAAATTCACTTATCTTGCATCGTCATCGTCCTTTTACTTCGGTTTTCTAGGGGATTTTAAGTTAAGGGAAAGGCCGAGCCTCCATATAGAGAGAGTGACAACGGCCAGATTGAGTTAAATATACATTTATTAAGGGGAATTATTTACAAGGGAGGGCTAAAAGTTAGTAAAAAGTAATCGAAACATCATTAGATCGTTGGATTCCACGAGGCGTTTCGTTCCAGCGCCCTCGTCATCGTCTCATCGCCGTCGCTTCTCTCGGTCGTCTCTCGCGCAATCGTTCTATTCCAGTCTGGTTTACTCGTTATCCTCGAACCGCCTTGTCAGATAGGTGGCGCTCTCTTTGGCATTACGTCATTAATGAATATAGGAGGGATACGATATGTGCACATCCATTCCTACATATATATATATATCTATATATATATATATATATATATATATAGGTTCGAACTCACGTCATATTATTTTTGCTGCTATCTATATTTAAATTACAATTATCACACATAAAGGTATTTGTGATATGAATTTATTTTTAAGGGCTATTTCTTGGTGTAAATATTTTTAATTGAAAAATTATACATATCTCCGAATAAAGTCTATCCCTTGAATTTTAAAGTTAGGAACCGAATATTTTAAAAGGATGGCGTGTTGAAATCTTTTACCACTTTATTAGATAATTCATTGGCATGATAAGAAAATGACGCTATAATATACATAAGTTATGGGATGGAAGAATGCTTCACGTACCATTGCCCAAAGATATTAAGCGTTCTTATATAAATAAGTTTCGAAAACACTCCAAGATTGTTTTTATTCAATTAGTAATGATTATTACTTTTGACAAGTAATATAATTTCAAACCCATTTTTAATTGAATTGTGTTCCAAATGAAAATGTATCGAACACACACACAATAGCCAATTATTAATTTTTATGTTTATTTCAATATTATTTTTTGCATTTTAACTGTAAGATAATTTAGGGTTTGCAATCCCTTGTTATATTTTCAATCCCGGATTTCAGGATTACATTATCCAAATCCATTGGTAGCCGCCTGGCCTCGCTGTGAACTTAGTTCATTGTAAACTGAATATTAAATGCAAACAAATTAAAATGCGTCTAGTAGTCTAGTACTCAGGGTTTAAAATTGTTCCGTTAGGTTATTTTTTTCAATATATTTATCAATACGAAAAAAATAATTGCACAAGAAATATTCTATGTGTATATTTCATTTAAAAAATGTCAATTTTCTGAGTTTTTCTATAGATAAAAAGAGATAATACCCCAAGCCGCGGGGTATCACAACCGTTGTAGAGTATATTATTAATTCCTTCCCTTTCCCTATCGCATTTCAATTCAAATGATGAGCCAAATCATGAAAATTTTTCTAGATATCTCGTCATGGTAAAAATCGAAAGGAATATTTTTTACTCCAGAAAAGTGTCTGTACACCGAGCATTATCAGGTCTAGAGACACTGATAATCTCTCTCACTCAGTCATCTTCTTTTGAACATAATGACCTGTCACTTAGTCGAGTATTATTATCACCCATAGGTTCTTTATTGATGAGACTAAGTACATCTAATTTTCTATTAGAATCTGACTATCTTTCGGTTTTTTATAAGTCTTTTTTTGATTCCTCTAACGATCGCAATTTTTCTTGTTGATTTGTATTTTGACAAAAGTAAAAACACTCTTTGTGTAAATAGTGGTGGTTTGTTTCTTTATTGTAACAAAATGAGACGGGAAATAGTTAGGCGTTTCATATCCTGGATATATATTCACTGAAGTGCCACAGAATTTGGGATACCTACGTAATACCGAGTTGGGCCTCCTCTGGCCTTGATAACGGCTGCCCCACCACGAGGCATAGATTCAACAACTTTCTGGAAACGTACCTCAGGATTGACTTGCCAAATATTGGTTAAAGCTGTCTACAACTTAGCAAGGTTTGTTGGTGCTGTGTGATGGCGTTTTACGCCTTGTTCCAAAGCACCCCCAAGAAGCTCAATAGGATTAAAGTCTGGACTTCTAGGTAGCCAATTTATGGCTACCTAGTCAAGGTCTACCTAGAAAAGTCAGAGGAATGCTCATCCAACACCAGCCAGTAGCTAACCCGGACAGTAGCCAACACGACCAGTAGCTTGTGAGAGGTAAAGTTGTCTTGCTGGAAAACTCCATTACTGTGTGGATAACATAACAGCATAAATAGATGGAGGTGATCACTCAGCAACTCTACGCACTGAAATGTATTAAGGGAGGCTGGTACACGCACCAAAGATCCCAAACAGTGCATACCTTTATTGTGCCACCATGCCCACGTACAGTTCGAACCTGGCATGCAGGATCCATGTCTTCATGAGTCTGATGCCATATTCTCAGCCTCCCATCAGCGTCAAGGAGTTGAATTCGAGACTCATTACTCCATACTACTCGTTTCCAGTCCTCTATATTCCAGTCTTTGGGCTCTTTTGCTCAGGCAAGCCATAAAGCTCGTTGGCGAACATTGAGCAATGGTACTCTCATAGATCGATGGCTCAGGAATCCCATACGGTGAAGCGAGTGTAGCACAGTCCGTTTATTGACTGTACGCCAGGCACCATCATTCCAGTGAGTGATAATTTGAGCTAATGCTTGGCTTCGCTGGCTACGTACAATACGCCTGAGCCATCTCTCACCACGCATTGCCAATGCTAATTATCCTTTGCAGTTTGCTCGATCTCTAGTTTTTTGTCCACCATCCAAGTATTTTTGTTATACTGTTGATACTTTTGACCTTGAAACTCCTAGCTGTTTGACGATTTCGAAAACTGAATGGCCCATGAGTTGCGCACCTACGAATTGTCTACGATCGAAGGCATCTGCACCAGGGAGTTTACCCACACTGCCTATTCCAACAACTTATTCAAAACAACCACAGTACGCGATATATATGCCGTTACTACAGCGCTCTCACTTGCGCATAAATGATGCGCAGCGCTACACAATTTGCATAGCTTTTGCTATCCCTAATTCAGTGGCACTTCAGTGTATATAATTATTTTATGATAGTGTTTCTTTCTGCAGTGTTTCTTTCGTCTCATATCAATAGTGTCATCGAAAATTTTCTCGCACTTTCTCATTCGTAGCAGTATGTGAGTGGTTATGGTCACAAGCTCGTGGCCTGTATTTGCTCTGTTGAGCCATGGGCTCAGTGTCACTAAGGATCCATTATGTCGTTTAGAAGAGCTGATACATGTTAAATCCGTCGAGGCTCTAACATTGGTATGGTGCGGAAGTTTGGAGAGTAGGTTGACCAGTTTGGGCATTATCCTCGCATCTTGACCAAGGTTTAAAATTCCGAGGTGTGTTTCAGAGTGTGACGTTAATAAGCGATCACTTACCCATGTTTTTTCATAGCGTTATTCGTTTGTATGCCTTTGTAAGGTAGTGGATATTAAATGTATTTATTATTCAATATACAATGTGTATGTGTAAAAAAAACAATCCTACCCATACTTAGTGTAAAGACGGTTGTATTATTTTTTAAGGTGTATTTGCGGATTCTTTTCAGGGCAAAAATGTGAAGTGGATCTCTCGAATGGCAGTTGTTCTCCTGGTATTTGTCATGGTAGCTCACAATGTACCAACAAAAACTCTGCCATCGTTTGCAAAAATTGCTCCTTCGAGGCTTGGAGTACTGAAATATGCCAACTTAAAACTCGAAATTTTGACAGAGGAACTTATTTAACCTTTCCAGCTTTACGGCAGAGGCATAGACTTTCAATTTCCATCAAGTAAGATTTTATTAAAACAGCATTTCCTAAAATATGTTCTTGGTTCTTGTTTTTAATTTATATGCATTTGTATTTTAGATTTGCCACCCAAGAACGACATGCTCTTCTTTTGTACAACGGCCGATATAATGATGAACATGATTTTATTTCATTAGAAATAATCAACGCCCAACTAGTATTTTCTTTTTCTCTTGGCGGCCAAGTTTCTCAAGTACCAACTTTCGTCGCTGGTGGAGTTAGTGATGGTCAGTGGCATACAGCCGAGGTTAATTATTTTAACAGGGTGAGTACACATTTCAATAAGAATTTCATTTTTAAGATTTTTATATTTTTTTATTACGCAAGGCGAATTTTCGAACGAATTAAAAAGGGCTAAATTTATTTTAAAATATACTCATTGTCATAAAAATTTAAGCACCTAGATATGGTTGTGGGATCGTAATGAAACTTGACACGAAGGTACATATCAGGCAGATATGCAAATATTTAGAAATACAGCGAGATTGCGCATTGCGTACTGCCATTAGAGAACGTTGAACTTCGTTCGTTCTCCTTGGAGAATAAAACAGGTAAACAGAGCTTGTTTGAGTGTACTTAACCTTTTACAAAGGAAACGCTGAGGTAGACATGCCGATACGCCGCCATCGAAGACAATATGAGCAGCTTTCAGAGTTCTAGAGGGGAAGAATCAGCCACATGTTGGAATATGGGTGGTCAGCTCGGCAAGTATTTCGTCAAGTAGACCTTTCTAATTTGACTGTGTGGAGGCATTGGGACCAGAGGGCAGAAGAGAACATCATTTACACTGTGACCAGGCTCAGGACGCTTTCGACAGACCAGTCATTGAGAAGACCGTCGCATCATTCGACACGCACACGTAGAGCCAACTGCCTCATTGGTCACTTTCCTGACACAAGAAGCACCTTCACTTCGGGCCCCTGTGTCTTCCCGAACCATAGCAAGGCGAGCAGTGTCCGTGTGTGGAGGTCCCGTGGTGAACGCCACATTCCTGCCTTCGCTTTACAGTAACACACCGCTCCCACAGCTAGTGTGATGGCATGGGGTGCCATTACTTACAATACACGGTCACCCTTAATATTGATCCATGGCCCATAGGCACGTCCATGACATCCTTCAGCCACATGTGTTGTCACTCAAGGTAGGGCTTCCAGGAGCTATTTTTCTACAAGACAATGATCGTCCACACTCAGCAAAGACATCACAAGACTGCCTCCGCCACATTACCACGTTTCCCTGGCCCGCTCGATCCTCAGATTTGTCACCAATCCAGTGTACATGGGATCATTTGGGACGGCAAGTTGGACAGTCTACGAGCTTGGTTGATTTAAAGGTGCATTTACACTAATTGTGGAACGAGATGTCTCAAGACATCTAAGGGAACCTGTATGCCTCAATGCCCGTTCGTATCGCATCGTGCATTAGCACTAGAGGGGATCTAACAGAGTACTAAAACTTCCGTCCATTTGTACTTTTTTCTGCATTAAATGATCCTTTTTCTTTGATTTTCTAATCACTTACTTATATCTTAAGTAATACTTATATATATGAAATTTCGTTTTATTTTGATGACTTTTTCCGGGTGCGCAAAATTTTATGGCAATGATTGTATAACGAAATATAATACAAAAGCTCCACACTTGATTTTTTTTATGTTTTCTGATGTAAACATTATATTCTTGGTTAACAGAATAAGATTATTCATTAAACGTAGTAAACACGTAAAGAAAACTACAAGTGAATGGTAATTTCATAAATTATCTGTAAAATATAAAATCTTTTTCTTGCATTTTCATAAAAATATTTTGAAAACTTGACTAAATATACTCAAAGTACATAAAAAGGAAATAAAATATTGTAGATGCTAGACCAACATTTTTCTTTTTTAAAGCGAAACAATTTATGTGCAACTGTGATTGGCAAATGAAAGCAAGCAGTTACTTTACTTCGAAAAATATTTGAGGAAAAATGTTCTTTTATTGATTCATATCTGTTTTCTTAAAAGAAAAAAAAATCTTTTCATATTTAAACGGAGACTTTATTACTATTCTAAGGAAATGCTGCTTCTGTTTTTAACTTGACTGTACAATACAAGTTAATTGACTAAACTGTATGATCTACGTTTTTGGAATGAGTTTTAAAAGACTGTTCTTACTGTAAATAATGTAATTCAAAAAATTGATTCACAATGCTTGAGTGCCGATGATTGTTGAAACCCGTTGGTATAGTTTATATTGAATTTTGTTAAATTTTTACATTTGATTGGTAATTCATTTTTTCTTCAAGAGTGCTGAATTGAGTGTTGACGATTGTGATGTTGGCATTTCTCTCAAGTACGGAAAACATCTCAGGAATTACCTTTGCGCGAATATCACAGCACAACAGTTAGAGAAAAGGTAAATGTTTCATTTTAATCTTTATTTAATCTTATTACTTTAATATTTACATACTCTCTTAGAAACATGCACACCTCCGAGAGAAACAGGAAGAAGTTGTTGTTGTAGAAACAATTTTTGCTGTGATATCAAAATAAATAAATTAAAAGAAATGCAATATCTTAAGAAACTGAAATACATATTCCCTGTTATTCATACACGTATTTTTAGTAAGTTGAATGTATGTAACACAGTGTTTCTCAAACTGTGGGGCGTGCCCCCCTGGGGGGACGCAATAACCTTACGAGGGGGCACGAGCATATCGAAAATAAAATATTTAAAAATAATTAATTTATGGGAATGAATTAAAACAAAATACTTTCAGATATAATAAAAAATGCACTTTTACTCTGATATAATTTATAGGCGCGCGCAATATTAAGTCATCAAAAATAAAAACTTCTTCAATACCTAATCTTGATCCTATAACGAAATAAAAAAAAACTTTTATTTGATTTTCTGTAATCCCATGATGAGAGATTTTTTTTACTACGCTTTCCTTTTTAAACCTAACATACTACTCTTTCAGAGAAAAAACAGATCCTAGACCAAAAATCGAAAAAATTTAGGAACACTGCACATTATAGCTGTAATCTGTTTGACCTTCTAAAAAATAGGTACAGTTATTTATGACCCCACTTTTTTGTGTTTGTTTCTCATTTAGGGAGGTTGTAAGTATTGTATTTCTCTGTTTCTCTTTTTTCCATGCAAAAAAGTTTTATTATATTTGGAAAACCACGGAAAGAATTTTGAAGGATTACTCGGCCAAGCTTATTTTTATGAGTATTCTCAAACATATAAAGCATAACGAAAAACGTTTTACACAATTTTTTAGCAGTAACATACATATTATCATAATGAATACACTTTTTACCCGAAAGTGATCGCGCGGGACACACAGATTACGAAATCGTCAATTCTGGCAAAACTGTTTATTTATTACCAAAGAAAAATTGAAAAGTCCTTGAAAGTAGGTAAGTAAACTTTCTCTTAATTAAATTATTCACTGGAATCACAATTTGTATCGTGTACAGTAAAATAATTATTAAAAAAAAGGATTGGGGGACTTAATAACCCCGCTCGGCCGTATTGAGTGCGCGCCTGCTCCCGGGTTAAAACATGTTGAAGTCTTTTCGCTTTAAATATTAAAAATAATACAATTATTCTTCATCGGAATTTTATATTATTGTTCATTATTCAACATCAATTCTAAATGCTAATTCTGTGAGGCTTAAAATTACAGTTCGCTTAACACTAATTATAATTTGAGCAACCATTTTAAAAAAATCATTTTACATTTTTGTAAATACTGTCGAGCACTTGGCTTTGCTCTTCTTACAATTCAATAATGTGTTTTATTTTCTTATAAAAGAACTCGGGCACTTGAGCCGGTCTACTTTGAATGTATCGGGGCTGAACAGAGTAGTTTATAACGAATTAATTATTACTCAATTAAGAACAAGTTGAATAAGTATTAACGACTTCCAAGCACTGATGTATCACAATGTCCTGAGAGTAACGACATCTTCTTACAATGCAATGGCAATAAATAAGTAGATTATCTGTACTAATTTTTTTCTCATTTTAAACTATTTCAAAGAGCCTTAAATTAAGAATACATTATTTTATTAACTATTTTTCACCTTTCAAAAATTTGTAATTTTTAATGTTTTTGAAAATAAATAAATGAAAAGAAACCAAAAATATGTTCGTAGTTTGGGGAAAGAAAAAAGGGTTATAGACCTTCTTTAATCATATAAGAATGAAAAAAAAATTCTCCTGTAAATGGTCTTTCAAGAAATATGTAACAACTCATCATTCTCTATTGAATTAAATGAATCTAACTATTTGCGCTTTAAAGATATTTGTATTAAAAACATTTTTTTTTATTTATAAGAAAAACAATAGCAACAAGAAGGATTTTTAAAATAATGATGAAGGACTGAATATATATATATATATATATATATATATATATATATATATATATATATATATATATATATATATATATATACTTGCATGTCATTTTCGATGTATTCATGTCTAATACGGCTTAGGAAGGCATACTGACCACAGATTTATTTATGTTAGATAGTTTGGAGACACAGCACATTAAATGGAAACAGTGGCGCACACAGGAACTTTTCAAGGGGAAGGGGGATCCAGGATTGAAAGTCCACCATTCTCGTATCATACCCGATACGACCCAAAACATATTTTTTTGATTTTGTCTATTGTCGGGACAAAAAACAATAAAAAATGAATTATTGGATAAATAATTAGCATTAATTAATAAAATAAATTATTAATAACAAATACTTAATTAGATTTTACGTACTCTACACATAGGATTATAATGAATCAAAAAAAAATCCATGGATGATGGGGGAGGGAGTCCGAACCCTTGTGTGCGCCCCTGCATGGAAATAAGAAGATATTCAAGAAACACATAAAGGAAACACGAAATGCGTGGGATAGACTTCAGGCATAGACCAATTGGACCTGGGTCTACGCTTTGGCCTCGAGGAGTCCTAGTCTCGTTTTTGACTCGGCTTTAGTAAGATTCTAACTTAAGTAGAGTAACTTCTAGTAGTTGTTCCTGGAAATATTCTGGAAAATGTGGGCATTTTAAAGTATATACCAATTGGCAAGTGACGAGACAGTGATGCTCGTCATCCTTGTCTTGAATCTACTCCTACCACCATACATCTTCATTAACCTTCAGTCTTGTTGGTTTGTGAGTCGCGGACATTGATTTGTTATAGGTTGCCGTAAGGGGTGCGTTCTACTTTTGCATAGGGGCCCAGAGCCTCAAGAAGTCCTTTCTTGAAGTGTTTTTCTTTCTTGAAACAAAAAAAAAAGTGTATTCAAACCTGTGAAACTTCTAAAACGTTCTAATATATCGCATGATTTAATCTTTTGAAGCTCATTGATCTAATTCGGATGGATTGCATGAGCTCTCTGCAAAAATTTGACAACTTTTTTGAGAAACAAAATTAGTTAGTATTATTTTCTTGTTGATCTGGTAATTAAAAGGAATTAAGAATAATGCGATGCCTTAGAGGGCTCATGATTAAAACGAATGAGTTAAAAATCCTCTCAAGAGAATCGTAACAGAGAATATTCGCAGGCCCTCATTCCCTACATATGCTTATTTTGTTTTTCAGATGCTCCGATTTCATACAAACTTGCTATAGATTCTTAGATCTTACCGGTCCACTCCAAATTGGGGGCCTACCTGCATTACAGAGTGATTTCCAAGTTCAAAATCAACATTTTGTGGGTTGTATTCAAGATTTGTACGTGGACAATCAACTCGTGGACCTCAACAGGTATAAGTCTTGAAAAGGTATTTGATAAATTATGTATTAGCTATTCCAAAGTTTGAAATCGAATGCTTGTTTTTCTTCCATCCACTAGTTATGTAGCGAATAATGGGACCAGGATTGGATGCCCTCCGAAAGTTGGTTTCTGCCACTCTTCTCCGTGTCACAATGGCGGCACCTGTTTTGAGGGATGGGGATCCTTTTATTGTACGTGTCCAACGGGGTTCAGAGCAAAAGATTGTGGGGAAGGTAGGAAACATTTTATTCTCGACATTAGTGCGAATATATTTTTTGAAAATCTTTTTCAGAACGCGATTTGATATTCCAAGAATAAAGATGTTTGTGTGAGCAGGAAATCCATTGCATGTGTACATTGCATATCTATCCATGCAATGGAATATTTTCTATGCAATATGAGTACTTAGAATCTGAATTCGCATAAAAAGCCGATTCGTTTAAGCCAATTTTCTATTTTTAGAATCAAGTCAGTTTCTTTCTTCTTGCGAAATTCAAGATTCAATTAAGGACTTCCTCACCGAATTTTCGACCGATGCTTTAACAGCTAGTTTTGAAAATAAGTAATTTAAGCATTCTTAATTTAATTTTGACAGGCATTTATTATTCAATAAATTTGTTATTTTGAGAATATTTTCTTGAAAATGAAGTAAATTTCTTTTTCAATTCCTACTATTAGTTGACTCTCTCCCTATATATGCAGTCGAACCTCTACGTAACGAACCTCTATATTGCGAATTTTTCTATGTATCGAACTTTTTCCTAGAACCTTGAACATTTCACGATTTTCTTCGTATAATAACATCTCTATAGCGAAGTGTATTTTCTATATAACAAACTTTTTTTGTGTGATTCATTTTTTTCTCCCTATTTTTAAAGTATTTCTGAATATTTCAAGTTATTATCTCTTTTAACACATTTTATGGTGGTCATAAATTTTGAACTGATTTTATTAGATCCTAACTAGCCGAGAGCAATAGAGTTCTGGTCATTTCATCAAAGAAGTGCAACCTTTAACCCCCATTGTCCAGTTCACTAGAAACATCTTCAATATCCCCTTTCACGCTCAGTGCAGTTGTCCTGTGTCCCATGTTCTAGTAACAAAATTATGTATGTTTAATATTACTTGTATGCTTTAAATTAGAAAATGTCCTTAAAATTCATTAATTTTAATATGAAATTATTTTCTTAATATTAGAAATATAGTG
The DNA here is from genome assembly GCA_019973935.1 of Trichonephila clavipes. Taxonomy (NCBI): domain Eukaryota; kingdom Metazoa; phylum Arthropoda; class Arachnida; order Araneae; family Nephilidae; genus Trichonephila; species Trichonephila clavipes. The sequence continues at coordinate 246,044 of BMAU01017824.1, read as the reverse complement.
TATCCTTCCTTTGTCTTGTTTTGCTTTTTCTTTCAATCTTTTTTGATAGGCAAGACATATAAAATAAACATTAATTTCATTTGAATTCCCATTGGGACAGTGTGTCCCTGGAGCGCAATGGATAGCGCATTGAACTTCTAATTCGAAGGTCCCACCTGGGATGGCCTAATTTCTGAGAATGGGATTTCTTTTTAATATACTATTTTATTAGAATAATTAAATTGAATTAATGAATAAATAGTAACAAACAAATAATAGTCCCTATATAGAAAGAAACATGGGAAATATTGCAAGGTAAATCGCTTTCTATTTTGTCATTTAATATTGTGATTCTGCCCTTTGTCTCTACCTATTGATATGAATCGTAACTATTGAATCAAATGTTTCTTTCTAAGTAGGATTTCCTTTTCTATTCCTTCCTTACTTTTGATCTCTTTATTTGAACGCTTTAGCTCTCAGCAATACAATTAATATCAATATTTTCAGGCTCATTCTACTGCTTCAATATTCAGTTTCAAATGATTTCAATTAAGTTGAATTTATGATGATTTTCATATTTGGAGAATTCCAGTCATTAGTTTTCATCATTTGTTTTCGTCCTATGCAAAGGTCAATCTCACAAGATGCCTGTGGTTTTTAAATCTATTTTATGTATGAAATAAAAAAAAAACTATTGATAAATTTCTATTTTCTTTTTAGTCTGCATTGGGAGTAGGACAAATTTTATCATAAATTTAAGACATATTTTGTGTGTGTGTATCGAAAAATATAAAAACGTGAATGGGATTTAATATCTAAAGTAACACAATTTGCTTTATAAATTCAGGTTTCCGATAGAGTGGTTAGTGACGCTGATTGCGGTGGCATAGGGTCTGGGTTCGAATCCCGGGTAAAACATGGATGTGTTTGTGTTGTAATCCTTCTTTTCGTTGGGATGTGTACTTCATGTTTATTCTATGTAAGCCCCCGTGTGTCATTCTTTGGGGTGCACAGGGTTATAAATGTTCTCAATTAAAAAAAATCGAGTTTTTACAAATTTCTTTTCTACAGCAAATTAAAGAATTTTACTTCTTTTAGAAATATTTGCATCTGTTCGAATTTATCAATTCTGAGATGAAATACCTAAAACTTGGGAACTCTTCTATTGTGGTAAGCCTAAGCCATACAAACATATGAATTATCATCGTGTTCTGACTTGGCCTAATGCTCTTTATGTAATATAGAGGAACGTATTGTAAATTGTTGTCCTGTAACATTTGTTTTAGATTAAAAGATCAAGCCCAGTAAACAACATTTTTCTAGTTAAAATCTTCAATTTAATTGTTCCATTTCTCGACTAACTCACAGCTTTACCAAATCACGTAAGTCAACTGTAATACAAAATCTGTCATGCGAACTTATTTTTACATGAGCAAATACTGTAAGAATTGGATACTTTGAATTAGTATCTTTTGGTTCGTGTGTTTTGATTTATATTATTTTCCTGCATTCGCAGCAATAATAGCATTTGCAGTGGGAAAATATTTTATTTTTGAACGTTATTTTCACCTCAGTACCAACAAATTGAAGGCTAGTTCCGTTACAACGGAACGACGACTGCAGTGTTGGCAGAAACTTATGCAGCACGAGGAGGGGGGGAAAGTAGCAATTTTCACTCGCAAATCCTAAATATAGATTTTTTTAAATTTTGGTAATTTTGTAAAATTATTTTATAAAAAATACGTTAAAACACTTTGATTATTTAATTCATTTAACCACTTCCCAGTTTTACCCGAATGCCATTCGGGCACTTGAAATGGCATTTCCCTGACGGGCAACATTTTTTTCCTACTCTAATCCTCTTATTTGCCCGTATTTTTTGCTCGTTTAGGGTGCAATGTTTCTAACAGTTGTCTCTATCACAGTCGAGTAAAGTTTGGATTACAAAAAACAAAAAAAAATGTCTAAATGGTTTCAAGGTTAGGATTTACTACATTCTTTTAGACAAGGACTAGACAAGAATCTTCTTTTTACTAGATCGGTGCACCCCAAGCTACGGACACTATTTCTTTTAAATTTGAAGCTTAAAATAGAAGACAAATGATTAATTATGAGAGGCTCATAACAGAAAATAATTCTGATATTGACTCAGATAGCGAGTCTGAAATTTCTGTAAATGATTCTGGAAGTAATGAAAGTTTGTTATCGTACTTCTCTTGTGGTGTAGATAGAATGCATCAGCATCTCACAAATTACCCAATAACAACAACAAAAAAAAAAGGCAAGAAATAATACAAAAAAATATTCTCCCATCTTTTAGATAAATCATTGTGGACCATCGTTTTACCAGAAACTGGGAGGAAAATTATCTCATTTGAATTTCAGGCTTGTTATTATTAATCGCCTTATTATAAGACATGGGACGGTAAATGAGGAAAAAAAGAAAGATCAGGAATTTTTTCAGTCTCTTACGATTGACAGAAAAAAACTTTTCAGAAGTGATTCCTCCCACCGACAAAAAATTGAGACCATGTTTTGTGTGTTGATCGAAAAGGAAGGATTTTGGAAAACGGGTGAAAAAAGAAACACGATATTTTTGTCCCGATTGAGATGTTGGACTATGCTTGCATCCCTGCTTTAAAATTTACTACACAAAAACAGAATTTTAAGAGAATAACTAACTGTAAAAGTACAATTTTTATCTTTTTAAATCTAATATACATTTTTGTTAAGTGTTCTTTTGAGTTTGCTTATTTCTTCAGAAAAAAGCCAATTTAAGGAAACATGTTTTTACAATGAAAATAAAAAATTAACACAATTTTTTAAATTCAATATTTATAACATCTCTGGTTGCTGATATGAGTTTATGTAATTGATTTCGTCTTAAAAGTGTTTACAAAAAATATGCTTATTTTTTGACATATGACAGAAAAAAAAAACATGTTTTTTTCAACTACATTCAAACCCTTCTTGCTCAGTATCGTGTGTGTGTGATCTGCTATATCTTTTTTATAAACTGCTGAAATACATTAAAAATTTTTGGCGATGGAATAAAATCAAAGCAACAATTCCTTTGTTCTTCCAAAGTCATTTTGATTCTGTGAATTGAATCCAACAGTTAAAGGAAGATTCAGTTATCTCGAAATACTCTTCAATCGAAATACTCAGTCAATCTCGAAAATACTCTTTCCACTGTGGCTCAAACTGTTAAACCTTATAGCAAATGTAGCTAAATCTCTTAAAATAAATTTCCTACTGCGCCTTTTATATTAAAAATGTGACACCCAAAATAATGCTCCATTATTTAAAAACTCAGATTCCGAAGTTAAAACATATTTATGTTAAAAATTCATCTCCATTGATTCTTCTTAACATCCAAACTTAGATTTTGGTTTGCTAATTCTAGAGGAAGATAAAAAAAATAAAGACGATTTGAGTTTAAGAAAATATCAGGGGGTATTATTTATCTTTTTTAAGATTGCATAACTTGAAGGGATTCGGTTTAAAAGTTGCTCACGTGAAGTCTTAAGAAACTTATGACATCTTTGATAGATTTCTCTTTGTAGATTCTAGAGAAATTATTTTACTTTTGCTTGTCAGTTTATTTAAAAAAACATACCCAAAATCAACTTCTTCAATTGGCAAGTAACGGCTTGTTAAACTCTCATGTCAACTTCGAGATTCACGCATTTTTAGGGTAAATTATTCTTCTCACAAGAGTAAGGGTGAAATCTTCTAATTCTCTCAGCTATTTGCAATGGTCAGCAGGATCACTTTGAAAGAGCAAATTAATCCACTCAAATTCTGCTAAAATTTGCAAAACAAATGTGAGATATAACTCATTTACCGGATCCGAATACATTGTGTAAAGCTCTCTAGCAAGATATTTGTCTCACATCGAGGAAGTAAGAGGAAGACGAAGAGCTTTTAGGAATCCCAATTGTTAAGGATTCTTTTAATGCAATTGCTTCTTGTCAGCCATCTGGTTGAGAAAATTGGAATCAACCGTAATTTATTGTTTCCATCGTTTAATGTCCTATATAAATCCAAACAAGATTTTCTTTTTAAAGCAGATCTATGGAACCTATTTCATATACTCTTATCGTATAATCTAAGTTAGATGGCGGATGTTCATAGGCATATGAACTCACTAAATGAGAAGCGGAGACAAATGTATTTAATTAAAATTTGGTTTGGTATGTCTTTCTTCATTAGAGTAAAAAAAGAATGATTTTTCCCACAAGCTCCATCAATCTCAAGGTCGATTTCTACTTTTTTTGAAAAAATCTTTCACTTGTTTCATCAGAGTAATGTGTTTAATTAAGTCACTTTTATGTGCTCTCAATTCAGATCTGCGTATCTTACAGTACGCCTTAGTCTTGCCTTTCACTTTTTCGAGCCACAATTCCAACATGGGAGTTGCAAGCCAAGGTTTTTGACAGGAAGATATTTTACTTTGTTCATGATGACTTTTGTGTGTGGATAAAAAACACTTGAAATTAAAAATAAAATAATACTCCCAAATCACAAAAAATAAAGTAAATGAAGTTTTCAACAGTACTACTAGGTATCGTTCATCACAATTAAACAACATACATATGGCAAGAAATTACTAGATGCGTTTTAGAGGGAGAGTAACAATTTATGAATCAATCAGCAATAATTCGATTATTTATAAAGAATATATTTATAATAACAAAGTAATATTATTAAATTTATCACGATGTATAAAAAAAGAGAGAAGAATATCTGAAAACACATCTTTTATATTGACTCTTTTTTTTATTGAAGATTCAGAAAAATTATTCATGATTGATGATTCAGAAAAGAAATATCAAAATTTACAATAAACAACAGACACAAATGAACCACATTTTTTTAATACTGGGGAACAGTAATGAAGGTTGCGCAATGTCTAGTTCCGGAAGTGGAAACTCTCTGAAGGAAAAAAAATTCATTTCAACAATATTATTCCGATTTAACATAGAAGTAAAATTTTACAATCAATTTCGTCTTAACTATAGCTGGATACACATATGTATACGTGAAGTTACTTCACTTAAATTAGATTTTAGGTTGATCCAAATTTACGTCATACAGTTTTTATTAAGAAATATTTTAATGTATGGCTGAAAGTAGCAAGATCATCAAGTGACGTAGCATAAAATTCGCGAAGTTACAATATGATAAAAAAAAGTAGCGGAAAGTTATGAAAAGTAGCAAAATTCGCCGAAAGTTGCACGATCTGGCAAGACTGTGGACTACTCAATAAATGAAGGAAGATATAGATTTCAGGAGGGGATTAAGACAGCTCTAATGCACCCAGATAATTTTTAATCCAACTCTAGCGCCATCTGTTGTCCAAAATGTTATTTATTTTTGTGAATGTATCTCATGATTATTTATCAAACCTCAGTTTAATCTGTAATGAATTTAGTTAATGAAGATAATTTACTGTATTATAAAATAAATATGACTGAAAAGGCCAAATATATTGAATTATGTAAATTTGATTAAAATATTTACACTTTTGCTTTGCCTGAAGAAAAATTATTGCATATATAAAATATTAGAAATATAAAACCTTAATTTATATATAACATGTAAATTAATTCACCAAGTTTAAAAAATTCTATTCTCTTTTCAAAAGAATTAATTAAGATGTCAACTTATCAAGTAGTTTTTTAAAAGTATCCTTTAACAATAACTTTCTGAACATAATATAATATTAATACTTATATATATATATGTACATGTATTTATATCATATTAACATAGCATTTAAGCTTTTTTTTCAACACACACATTACAATATATTGAGATAATATAATCACTAGGATATCATATTTTAATTGCATATTTTTTTCAGTAGTTAAATGTGAATGACTTGAAAGAGAGACCGTAGAACCACAAAAATGAAAATAAATTAATCTTGTTTATTTACTGAACTGAGAACAGGAACCTCCAGTTAGAGGAACTATTTGTTTTGATTACAATAAGTATGGTCGAAATCTGTATTGATGGATGTAATTTTTTGTGAATTTAACAGTAATCTTTTAATATTGTTTACTTCTTCAGTAGTTGGATTTTTGAGTGTACCGGCAGTGCACATCTTTTTCTTCGTGTAGAGAAATATCCAGTTTGTTTTTCAATCTTCTTTTTTATGTTTATATTCGAGGATTTCATCATTTTATATAATTCTTTTATTACTGTGCTCCTTTTTATTATAGAACATATTTAGTATACTATCTAGTTTCCTATGAATTTTACTTTCTTCTTCTGGTGTATACCAGAGTTCATCAATAAGAGCAAAAATGCTTTCAAATTTTCTTTTTTTTTTTTGGATTCATGGCCATCATTATTAGCAGATTTAAAGCTACGCTGTGAAGCATTGAATGTTTCTCTTAAAATATCATTTTGATTTAAATAAATGTCTTGTATTTCATTATGTGTATCATCCTTTAAAAACATTTGGGCAACTTTATGAAAGTGTGTGCTTGCAAATATTTCCTCTTATTAAACTGTCTACATAAGTGCATGTATAGGAATGGATACAAATTTTGCAGACAGTACACGTTATGTTACGTAATCTATGGCATTCTTCTTTCTTGCATATTAGGTAGTTGGAATGATTGGATTCAATTTTCCACTCGTTATCTGCTCCATAAATCTCTAGGTTCAATCCATGGCTATTGACAATTTTTCATAGTTTGTCAGAGGAAAATGTTTGTTTTTTTGTAATTTTTATTAAACGTTGAAATATTAAGTCTCTGAGAAGTTTTAAGATACCATCGATTGCAACATCTAATCTCTTAACATGTTTTCCATCAAAATAATGGTACTTCATTTTTTTATGAAGGGACTCCAAATACATGTTTATATTTATGCCCAGACCCTTTTTGTAACAGTAGGTCCATTTTTCAGGTCTCTGAGCATAATTTTGCTGAAAATATTTTCCAAATTCAGAAGTGTCTGGGTCATTTAATAAATCTACTATGAATTGCTTCATTAGGTTAGAAAATGTTTCTAAACGTATAGATCGTCCACTGCCTTTAATACTTTATTAACAATTTTTCTCTTTTCAGGATTTTTAATTTTGTTTAAATTTTGGTGCCAGTTTCTTGTGATGTGTCAAGCCCGCAATAAGACATTTTTAACTGTGCCCATCACATAACTCCAAGCATTGTAAAATGCTGGAGTTGTCAGACATAAATGCTGTAGTTTCGATTTTACCCACAGCATTTTTAATGGCACTAAAGTTAATTCTGAACAGATCTTCAGAACTTCTATTGAAAAAACAAAATGCCACAGGTATTCCATTTTTATGTTCATCAACTACCAGAACTGAGTATAAATTGAAATCATAGCTGTGTTTAGCCCATGTGTTCCATCATTACAAATTTTGTCCTTTCCATATTTTGTTATCATTTCTTTCTGAAAGTCTGTCATTATTACGAAGACAAAATCTTCTTTTAAACCATAGTTATTTTCTGATTGTCCCTGCTCTTTAAAAAAAACAGTACAATTTTCTTCATTATTTTTCATTTCTTGAGCCCATAGCTTTGTGAGAATCCCCCTGGATTCCACCCTGGACACCAAGATTGATTTGAGGCAAAGAACGACCAGACGACATTTTTACAGTAACAAATTATATTTATTCACTTGAATAAATTATCAACCATCTAATTACAGAGATTAATCAATATGTCTACGTCAATGTGATTGACCCTTACTATCAAATTAAATCACGAAATATAATATTAATCAACTATTAAACTAAATTTTTTCCGTGTGCAAAATTTTGCTGGGGTCACAGGGGTGTTAAATTTCTCTGGAGGTCTGAAAATATAAACAATTTTCAAACAGGTATAATTTCTTTAAATTTAAGTTAAATAATTCGAATCTTTTACATATTACTTATAAAGGAATGGGGCTTCAGAAATGTATAAAATGTTTAAAATATAATTATAATTTAAAAAATTATAAGCATATGAACATAAGAAACTTTTCTATAAGAAATATTTATTAAGTTTTACGTCACGCATGTTATTTTCTAAAAGAGTAGGTTTAATTACTAGCTTTCAGTTGATTTATAAAGACAAATTTATTCTTAATACTTTGTAGCTACTTTTATATAAATAGAATAATAACTTACATATTTTAATAAATAAAAAATATGCATTTTTAAAAAATATTTAAAAAATTGCAATATTTTACAAATATTTTGAAATACAAAAGATATATATTACTAAAATTAGGTAGGGTTTAAAGAGTATGATGCATTGTATAATTCTATAAAGTTTTATACATCAGAGGCTAATATTTTAGAAAATAGTGCGCACAAAGCAAAAAATACTTAATATTTATTATAGAATTTTCATATGCTTATGACTTTTAAAATTATTAGTATATTTTAAATATTTTATACTTTTCTGAAGCCCCATTCTATTTTAAATAATGCGTAAAAGATTCGAATAATTTCATTTAAATTTAAAAGAATTATACGCGTTTGAAAATCGTTTATATTTTAAGACCTCTAGAAAAATTTAATACCCCTGAGACCCCTTACAACTTAAAACATAGATGGCAGTAGCAAAGAATTTTTTTTGTTTTATTGAGATTATCGTAAAAAATATTATCACAGATATTTAAAAAGACGTTTTATATTAAATTTTGTTTTCTGTACAATTTCTTACTTCTATTTTTAACTATATTGTGTATTTTTTATCTTATGTGACACTTATCGACATGTTATGTTTTGGACTATTCGTCGTAAAAACTGCCGCGGATTATACGGCGCTTCGGATTATACAATGTTTTTTTTTTTACTCGAAAAAAGGCTTTGCGGATAATAAGCCGCCTCGGATTATATACAGGAAAATACGGTACATGTATATATATGTATATATTGTTCAAATTTTCAATCGTTAATAAAATACTTTCTATTCATCAATTCAAGTTAAAATAAATTTTTTTAAACTTGAGTGGAGGACACTGAATGTTAATACATTTTTTCAAATATTAATTCATTAATTAAATTGAATTAAATTAAAGTTAAATAAACTAAATTAATTACCAGTTTTCGAGGTCAACTTAGATTTGTCTCCATTGTTGTAACAATGTAACTGTTAAAACAATGACAAAAGTTGGTGTCTAAAACCGGTTTTCAGCCAAGCTAGCACTATAAATCCTCATAACCAGTGCATCTGACTTGTGTCTAGAATCAATTAGAACTTTGATTGCATGCGCCTCCATCAGGTTATCTGCAAGTTATTTTATGTTGGAACATATTGTTCTTTTTGTATGACAATTTTATGATCAGCTACAAAATCAATTAGTCATTTTTCAATTCCCACTCTCTATTAGTTCACTCTCTCCCTATACATATATATATATATATATATATATATATATATATATATATATATATATATATATATATATATATATATATATGTGTGTGTGTGTGTGTGTGTGTAATAACTCCCTCTGGTATCCTTTTTATTAACTATTTGTACTAATATTTAAAATAATTTTAATTCTATGGTTTAAAATTAACATTGTAATCTTAATCGTAATCAGCTAGTCCGAGATCCATGTCCCGCCCATTCTAGCCAATCAGAACTAATATTACGTAATAATCACGCGCTTGCACTGCTGGTATAAAAGCAAAAATTTTGTGTAATCGCCCTCTTTGTCTGCTTGCCTTCCTCATGTAAGATTGTAAATAACTGCAGCTCTTTGTCTTTGTGTCCTTCAACATGCCGCTGCCTATTCAATGTGAAAATGTACCGCAATTGTGTTTTAATCTATTGTGTGTGTGTGTGCTTCCTACTAATAAGGGAGGACAAGTTATTCTGAAAAGATGTTTTCAATAAACCAGATATGACAACAAACCAACACCGGCCAACGCTACTACAATACATAACACACACACATATATATCTTGTTCAAACAAATTTTCAATCGTAAATATAAAATACTTTCTATTCATCCATTCAAGTTCAAATACATTTTTTAAAACTTGTAGTGGATGTTAATATAGTTTTTTCAAATATTAATTCATTAAGTAAATTAAAAAATGATTTAATAGTAACAAACAATAATAATAGTCCAACAGCATATATAGAAAGGACTTTTTGTTGTGTTACATATTTATATATATATTTATTTATTTACATATAACTACAATGAAATATGAGAGTTATTGCTACGGATTTCGCCATTCTGACCCACTGTCAAGTAATGATGATGACATCTGAGCAGCCAAGTTTCCACATCAGGCCAATAAGAAAATGTTCACCTCGAAAAACTTAACATGCACCATCCCCTGTCTGTACATAGCGGGTTTTGAGTAGCTCCAGGAATCGAATCCACGACTGCACAGAAGCAACGCGCGCCGTGAGCTTCTTGACAAAAGCTGCAACTGTTGAATGGAATATTCGTATTTGTAGTTCACTGCGAATTTTACGATGATACAGAAGCCAACAAACGTTAACTAGTTTGTTATACTTTACATGTAAAATAAGCTGTGGTTTAGCTGATTGCTTCGCCATAAAAATCTGATAACAATACTGTTTTCTGCTGTTTTTCTTCACTTCATATCAAAGTGGGCCAGTCCCTTTGAAAACTCTTCTTGGGTAGCTTTGCTATTTTTCCTCTTTCCTTAAATTGTTTTTCGAACTGAGTTCAATTTTTCACGAATAGCTGAAAGGAGAAAATAATTTAATGAGAACACAGGTCTGCGAAGAAAAATTGTTGTACATTTAACTAGAGGGTTTAACTATATTTTTTGTGCTGATTACGGGAAAAATAGTGAAAAAATTCCACCACCCTTAGATAAGTCACACATTTCATCTGAAATTTTCTTATTTTCAGGGGGTTTCAGTCCAGTATGCGTACGATTTTTCAATATTATAGCCTATATAATTGGTGAATTTAGTCTGAATTATGGATCTTTTATGGTGAATAGGTTACTAAACAATGTATGTTATTTACAAACACAGTTTTATTCTATTTATTTGCTATGACAATGAATCTAAACTTGGAATACCAGCTCCTACTGGAACGAGATATGTCTCATTCTGTCTGCCCCCTCCTCAATCCTACTGGCTGCTAGGCGTCGTGCGCCGTGACCTTGGTTGCAGTCAGTGACTCAGTGTGGAGCTAGCCACTGTGGTGTAAACATCTAACAGTTTTGTGCTACGGTATTTAAAAGAAATGGCTACTGGAGGATGTGTTAACTCTCCTAACTGTTTCCGTTATATTTGTGGGTCTTACACCGTCAAGAAGCAACAAAGGAACATTTCTAATTTTGTTCAGAAGGTGTATTTTGCATACTTTGGTATTAAATTAGGGGGCAAAGATAAATCTTGGGCATCCTATGTAGTGTGTTGAAGAACTGAGACAATGGTTTAAAGGTAAGAAGTCATTTCGTTTTGCAGTACCCATGATTTGGAGAGAGCCTAAAAATCACAGTGATGACTGTTATTTTTGTTCTCGTTCAGTGCAAGGTTTCAATTTAAAAAACAGGAAGAACATTTCATACCCAAATATCATACGTTCGGCTATTCGCTCTGTACCTCATGGACCTGACTTGCCTATTCCTTCACCTCCGGATACTCTGGACAATATTTTAGACGATTTAGACCAAATATCACATATTAGCAGCGACAGTGATGATGGCTACGATCCAGGTACAAATGACCCTGAACTTTTCTCTCAATCAGATTTGAACGACTTAGTACGAGATCTGGGCCTTCCAAAGGACACAGCGGAAGTTTTAGGGTCTAGACTTAAAGAAAGACATTTGTTAAACTCCAGTGTTTCATTTTCGTGGTACCGATTTAGAGAAAAGGAATTTGTCCCTTTTTCTACGCAAGAGGGGGACCTAGTTTTCTGCAACAATGTACCTGAAATTTTGGAAATGTTCAAAATTATGTATGAACCAGAGGAATGGAGACTTTTTTATCAATTCTTCAAAAAGAAGTTTGAAAGCCGTACTTCTTCACAATGGTAACCGATATGCTTCTGTGCCTGTTGGACACTCAATCCATTTGAAAGAATGCTACGAAAATCTTGAGTTTATTCTTAATAAGCTCAGTTACTCTGACCATAAATGGACCATTTGTGGTGATTTGAAAGTTATTTCTATGTTACTAGGTCAACAAAGTGGTTACACAAAGTTTCCATGTTTCCTCTGTGAATGGGATAGCCGTGACAGGAAACAACACTACGTAAAGCAGACGTGGCCAATCAGAAAGGCTCTTATTCCTGGAGTTAAAAATGTTGAAAGGCAAAGTTTAGTAGATCCTAAGAAGATCTTGTTTCCACTACTTCATATAAAATTGGGGCTAATGAAACAGTTTGTGAAAGCATTAGACAAAGAAGGAGAGTGTTTCAAGTATCTTTGTGAATAGTTTCCTGGTCTATCCGATGCTAAGCTGAAAGAGGGCATCTTTGTTGGGCCTGACATAAGAAAACTTTTAAAAGATGAAACTTTTGTCACTAAAATGGAAATGAAAGAAAAAATGCATTGAATTCATTTAAACTTGTTGTAACAGGCTTTCTTGGAAACAAAAAAGATCCAAACTACAAAGCTTTGGTTGCTGAATTGTTACAAAACTACAAAATATTGGGCTGCAACATGAGTGTCGAAGTCCATTTTCTCCACTCACATCTGGACTACTTTCCAGAAAATCTTGGGGCTGTAAGTGAGGAACAAGGAGAGCGTTTCCATCAGGATATAAAAGAAATGGAGCGCAGATACCAAGGTCGTTGGAATGTCAACATGATGGCAGACTACTGTGGGATGTTAAAACGGGAAAATTCACAAGAACACAGCCGAAAAAGTACTAAAAGCAGCTTCGATGGGAAAAGAAAACGTTTTTACAAAGACTTATAATAGCATTTTCAACACATATGTATCACTATTATTCTTATTTAAGCTATTTATCTTTGTTTTTCTTTCTTTTAGTTTATGTTAAAACAATAAAAACAAATCCAAAATTTTCGTTTTTTTGTACTTTTTTCAAATATTTTACCTTTATTTTGTAGGCAAGCCTTACGTGATAGAAAAAAACCCATGTCATTTTTTAAATCAGCGCAAATAACTAAATAAAGATCAGTTAATAAAATCAAAACAATTTAAAAAAAAGTTTTTTTTGCAGACCTGGGGAATCGAAGCATTCGCGATAACTAACTGTTTAACTTATTCGCCTTACAGTTGAGGTTACCTGGTGGACCAAAAGAAAACTAACATTGAGACATGCATCTAATACATAAATGAGTAGTTTCTACGCGTTTTTATTCTCTTTACGATAGCGATCACATAAACTTTCTTAACTGCGAAGGAATGGATCGAGAGAGCACTAATGCAACCAGATACTTTTTTAATGCAATACTAGCATCATCTGTTACGCAATATGAGAACTAAAATAATTGAATAGCTTTACTATTTTTGTATCACTGTATTAGTCGAACGATTTTTGCTGAAGTTCTTATTGCATTTTATTTACATTTTGGATAATTTATACTTTTGGTTTCTTGTTATTTTATTATTTTTGCTTTATTTTGTTAATTGTTTTATTATCTTTCTGGTTATTTTAGTTATTCAATTTGTTTTTTTTTAATTTTCTGATATCAACTTTTACACACTTATTGTTTTCTTAAATGGAGGCTGAAATGAATGTGCATAGTAGAGACTGAATCTGCTCATTTTGTAATCAAGTCTTCACTCGCCCTTTCTGTTCGAAAAGGCATTTAAAAATGGAGGAGCATAATAATAAAAGAATTAAAATGATGGAATACTCAACTATAAATATTAAAAAGAAGATTGAAAAGCAACCTGGATATTTCTCTACACGAAGAAAAAGTTACACTGTCGGTACACTCAACAATCCAACTACTGAAGAAGTAAACAATAGAGTAAAGAAGGATTACTGTTAAATTCACAAAAAATTACATCCATCAATACAGATTTTGACCATAATTGTAATCGAAACAAATAGTTCCTCTAACTGGAGGTTCTTGCTCTCAGTTCAGTAAATAAATAAGATTAATTTATTTTCATTTTTGTGGTTCTTTGGTCTCTCTTTCAAGTCATTCACATTTAACTACTGGCATAGATATTCAATTAAAATATGATATCCTGGTGATTATATTTGATCTCAATAGATAGTAAAGTGTGTGTTGGAAAAAAATAGCTTAAATGTTATATTGATATAATATTAATACATGTACATATGGATGTATTAATATTATATTACATTAAGTTATTCTAACAGGATACTTTTAAAAAAACTACTTGATATGTTGACATATTATATATATACTTAATTCTTTTGAAAAAAAAAATGAATAGAATTTAAATCTTGGTGAGATAATTAATTTACATGTTATATATAAATTAAGGTTATATTTCTAATATTTTATGCTTAAATTTTTCTTCACGCAGCAAAACTGTAGATATTTTAATGAAATTTACATAATTCAATATATTTGGCTTTTTCAGTCATATTTATTTTATAAAACAATAAATTATTTTTCATCAACTAAATTAATTGCACATTAAACTGAGGTTAGATAAATAATGATGAGATATATTCACAAAAATAAATAATATTTTGAAGAACTGATGGTGCTAGCATTGCATTAAAAAAAACTCTCTGGGTGCATTAGCGCTTTCTCCTTAGATTTCAGCATCCGACACACACAGATACTGAGAATTTTCGTGCAGAAAAAGTCTTTTTCCCATGCTGCCATCTGTTGAGCTAAATAGTTCACTTAAGCTACGCAAAGTAACTTGCCAATAATATTCTTAATTTTCTTTTCCTTAAAAAACCACTGGAGTTAGTTTTATTTTTTTTTCTAGCTTTCTAGGTAGTTATGATTAGAAAAAATGTATTCATTAACATTACATAATTTCAATAATTCCCAAAAAACATTGGTAAAATATATACAAGTATATATATACATATTTGCCAAAATTAAGATTCAGTTACTATAATTATGTATTTTTTTTTACTTTTAATATTTAATTTCAGATTATATTTATCTAAATTTTTTATTGATTTACTTAATAATAATAATTTTTGATATCCGAATATTATAACTAATGTTTCATTTCCCCCTTGTTTTCTGCTCAATTTAGACAGTAAATTACCAGTTTTACTTTGGATACAATTTTAATAGTTTAGAATTATTACTAAGATTCGAAAAAGTAAAATCATACTTTAATGTAAACTAAGTACTTAAAACTTTTTCTTTTCAATTAAATTTATGTAATTTCAAATTTATAAAATCATTTTCTGTTTCCGTTTTAAGTGACTTGTCTTCTATAGAAAAGAACGTGTTAAAAAAACCCAGTAATGCAGTCTTAACATCAAATCAATTTCAAACAGGAAAGCTGCGCAGAGAAAAAAGCCAATGATCAGTGATGCGGAAAAACTAATTTTAAACAGATTTTAAACAGACAGTAATTTTTATTTTAAACAGATATGTGTATATAAATATGAATAATTAATTGTTTTTGAGTATTAAGATTATTAGGTTACTTATTAATTCATATGGTGGTTTGCAAATCTATTTGGTCTTATTCGATTGATCTTATAATCCACAGTTTTAGAGTAGGTTTACCCATTGGGGAGGGCGCCCAGGGGCCCAGATAATCTGAACTTAACCGAATCTAAGACTTATCCTTAGATTCACTATCCTTAGTTCGGAAAGTGGCAAGGGATCTGTGCCCAGAGCCCGAAATGAGTTTAAAAATGCGATGCACAGTATGTTTCCGAGTTGTACACGCTGAGTGGCCAAATTATTATGACTACCCCTTCAAAGCAACATTGGACCACCTTTTGGCCCAAATACTGAAGGGATTATTCTTAGTATGGACTCTGAGATGTTGGGAGGTGGCATTAGTGGCGTAATGGAGAATATTAGCGCTCCACTGCAAAGTCGGGTTTTGGGCCCTGCCGGATCTTAATACGGATTACAAAACTATAACATAACATAGGCTTTGGGCTCCCTTGAATCCTGTCCCCCTACGATGGGGCGTAGCGGGGGTGTATGGCCACTGGGTGGTATGAGAAACATGAGACCATATCCGATGATTTCAAATGATATCAGATTGGATGATATTGGATCCAATTGCCTGATGCCCCGTTCGATCTCACCCCATAAATTCTCAATCAATTCTCTTGTGATTTTTCAGGCTAATTAAGCAAGATAAAGTGTCTGTCATGCTCTTCGAACTATCTGCAGCCACTGCCAGCTGAATGATACAGTGCTGAAAGAATCCATCCCCGGGAGATTACACTAGCAACATAACAGGATGTACTACATCTGCGATAATCCTTAAATACCCTTAGGCATCCAGATGTTTTTACACAGGAATCAAAAGACCCTGGCAGTACCAAGAAAGCATCCCCCAAATAATAATATCGACTCCAACAGCTTAAAGAGTTGGGGCAATGCAGGTGTGGGGTCAATGCTTTCGTCCTGTTTTCTCCTTATTCACACTCTATAATCTAAATGGTGTAGTTAAAAAGCGATTTATCAATCGCACGCTTTTCCAGTCATCTACTGCCCAACCCTTGTATTCCTTTGCAAACTAGAGACATCTACTTTAGTTCAAGGCTGATATCAGAGACTTTCAAATAGGTATTCGGTTGCCATAGCCTATATCAGGAATGGCGAACCAATGGCACGCAGCACAATATTTTGGGCACACCACCGATCAAAATGGTTTGCACTTTAGTTTAGAATCTATATTATTACACGAAACCCCAAACTTGAAAAACTATTTCAAAGATTAAGATCTATCTACATGAGAAATCAGACAAAGAAATAGTTATTGAAGTAATTTATTTCCCTTCTTCTCTCCTTTCCATTCTTCAATCAAGGAATTTTCAGAGAGATTTTCTCAGTTCAAAGAATTATCAGAAACGCTCAAGTTTATTATGTACCCTGATGAGACATCATTTGATAAACTGAACTTGCCCTAATTTGATTGGCTGGAAATTGAAGAATTTTTGAAATGCAACTTAGTGATTTCTAGTCTAGTTCAATAAGGATTAAAAACATATTGAAACAAGGAAAAAGTGGAATTGATTGAAACAGAAAGATTAACAAGCAATATAAGTAAAAATGCTAATAACGAAATTTTGGAAACATTTAACTCTGTTCAAGATACATTGAACTGTGTTAAGAACTGTGTTTTCAGTGACCAATGCCTACAAGTCATTATTTTCAGAGATGAATAACACTAAAGCCTCGTTTAGAAACCGTTTGGCAGAGGACTCCAATTCAGCAGGCATTCTGCTCAAAGTGTAACATCTTACAATCCTAATACAAGTTATTTGTCAACTATTTAGATAATATGCAACAACAGAAGACACGAATGAATGAATATTAACGTCACACTGTTCAGCTACACGAAGGCTTTTGGCGACGGACCACGTAAGTCAAGTGACGTGGACACCTGAGCTGGTACCCCCTCTCCTAACTACCACACCAACGGGAGGGTTTCAGTTCTCGACAGATTTAGAGTGCATCGCTGCCCTACACGGCGGGTCTTTAGTGGTACTGGGCTCGAACTCATGACATGCCTGCCATGATCCGATACCCTGACCACTGGGCTACCACAGCCCACAACAGAAGTTACACTAATGTTACTTAAGTTTAATTGCACGAATAACTCAATCATTTACTATTATAAAGTGCGAATTGTATTTTTTCGTAGTAAAGAGTTTTGTGTTGTTAGTATTTTGTTTTATTGTTTTCCCAATAAACCCAAGTACAAATGATTTGCCGACCCGTCTATACATCGTTAAGCATTATTGATCCGTAAAGGCTACCCCCTCCCCCTCCTGGCCTGTAGGGTGTAATGTTCAGAGGACATTCGCACAGATGCTCTCTGATTAAGATTCCCCACAATTTGACATTCGGCTGCTTTTCTGTTGAGCTGGACACAATCCTTTATTCCAAGCGAGCCTTCAGTAGCCTGTAACGATCACAAGCCTGACTTGGAGTCCCGGTTTTTTCTTAATTATCCACTATCTGTAAACATCAATAATTGTTTTTCTCAAATACTTGAAAAATGCAGCCGTTTTGATGATATTGGTTCCGACGCTTCGAGAACCTGCAAACATCCTGCGTTCAGACTCAGTTAAATCACGTTTTTTTCTCATTTCTTCGCAAGCAAAACAGGGCAGTTAACTATTCCAGAATTCCTATTCAATAGCTATCTCGCCCTCTAGAGGTAACAACGTAAATTTATGGCTGAAATCCTTAGATATCCACTTAGGGAATTACTTTATTAATCTATATCGCGATCCCATTAGAAACAAATAGTTGTCTGTAAGTACATTCAATTTTGAAAGGTTCAAGGAAAAATTTACATCTGATTTTTTTAATGCAAGAAGCTCGTACTTGAGAAAGAAATTAAAAAAAAAATCCCTTTGATTTTACAATTCTTTTATAATATAACGAATAAAAAGTACATTTTGTTCTAATCAAGATTTTATAAACGGGAAGGAAGCCGTGTGATTCCCTTTTAATTTCCTATCAGTAATCTTCTTGTAAATTTGTAATTTTCCACTTGATTATTGTTGAATCTATTGAAACACCTCATTTCACATGAAATGCTTTCAGGGTTCTAGAGGTTATTATTACTCTGACTGGTCATTTAGGTTTCGCTTCCTCAAGTACTGTTGCATTGGGTCCCGCCTTGTAGATGGGTGGATGCACGTTCAGTCAGTCGAGACAAACTCCTCATGCAATGAAGAGAGTACGGTGCCAGCTCAGGTGTTGTCATTGAAACGAGGTTTAAAATGACGCGTCACTAATAGCCCTCGTATGGTTTTAAAATATGACGTGAATAATCAGTCTAATCAAATCTAGTATTACATCCTCAGCTGAGTCCCTTAGAAACACATGCATATTCCTTTTCTTTTTTTTATAAGTTTTTTTTTAATCTTTATTTATTTTTTTGTTATAAAATATGATTCCAATTCAGAAAATTAAAGGAAATTTTTAGAAAAGAGACATAATTTTCTTATTTTTTTCTCTTTCTATTGAATAAACACACGAAACAAAAATGGAATAACAATCATTCGCCTTTCTTTAGAAATTAAATTTTCTAAATTAGGTTTTGAGATAACAATTATTCCTATGTTTATTTCTTAAGTGATTTCAATCTGAAATAATTGATCCAGGTACTGCTTTAAAAAATTAGTATTTTCTTTAAATTGTAATCTTTAAAGGGATGAGAAAGGTTTAACCCTTTATCGACCGCATTATGATTGACTGCAGTTTTCTTAATGCAATATTTTTTTTTGAATCACTACATTGAAAACTAAGGGATATACATAAACAAAATATTCAACTTTGGGAAATTTAATTAGTTAGAGCTAATTAATTAATTAAAGATATTCAACTGTAAAATTAATTACACATACTGTCCACTTAAAATAAATAGTCAAATCGTTTTCTAAGATCTTCATTAATATACCAAAAAATACGGGTCTTACCTTTTGATATTAGCTATTTTTTCTGAACAAAAATGACAATCTTCGCTATCCGCTGAAAACGCCATCAGCCGAAAACGCAATTTCTGCTTAAAACTATTCACCTTCACCGCTAAAATTCTCATCATAGAACCCGTGGTGCCATATATCTCGGAAGAGTGGATTTCAAACAATATTCCTGCCAAGTATCGTCAGAGTATTCGTAAAAACGGTTATTCTGTATAATTTTGAAGTGAGTGGTACTTATAAGTACCATCGGTCGCGCGATAAAGGGTTAAACGTATCAACTGGAAGAGAAAGATGTTTATTTAGTGATTTTTTCAAAGACGTGCTTGTTTCAAGAGCTTATTAATTATTTAAGAAAATCCCTCGTTTCAAATTCTTTTTGTTTAAAATTTATTTTAAGACGCGTTTTAAAAATCTGTGAAGCGGTATTTGATGTTATTTAAATTAATTATACATGTTTTGTTTTCAGAAGCATTTTGTGATTTAATATTTAGGCAATTTTTATTACATTAAATAAATGTTTATTTTGTGGTATTTTTGTAGGTGTACAGATATCTAAACATTTTATGGGTGATGGTTTTATAGTATTTATTCCACACCTCCATCCTATACAGCTACCTTGGGTACAAAGAGTATCATTCCGGACCCATCACGACCATGGGCTTTTGTTACAGATTAAGCTTGGCCACAATAGCTTAATTATTGTAGATGTAAGTAATACAAATGGATAATTTTGCTCTTTTTTAAGTATAAGAGATAGAATCTATTTACTATAGGGTCATTTAAACACTTAAATGTTTAGTTGAAAACTCCTTTTCTTTTTAATTGAAATTGTAATCTACAAGTTATTATTTTTCTTTTCTTATGTTTATAACTCCAGTTTACTTATTTTTTAAAAATAAAAGTACTTTAATAAAATTCTTAATTCACACATGAATCATTGAAATCAGTAGTTTCGGTTTTGATTATATTTCTGAATGCTCATTTAAAACTTAAAGCTTAAAATCGAATACATGTGATGTGTTATATAACCCGTGGGAATACCAATAACCCGGTTAATAGAGAAGCCATTTAATTTGGCAGTCAATCACACAAATTGTAGGAGTAATTCTTAAATGATAAACAGGTAAGAAAAAACTTGTTATTTGCCTACTTTCAAATGGGATGGACGGTGAGTTGATATACTGTTCTTAATTAAAAAGAAACAACTTAATTCAAAATGAAAAGCTATTTGAATTTTAAATAAACTATATTTAAACAAATTTGCAAGTTTCTGAAGCTAGCAGGTGTACAAGTTAAAGTAGAATTACGTTTAAAAATTCTAACAAAAGAAAAAAAAAAAACGAAAAATTCTTATCCGGTCTTAAGACCCACTGACAGTTTGCCAGATGGCGCTGGTAGTTAAGGCTCTCGTAGATGTCAGGTTTCGAACAATCACATTTAATTCCAGAAATATGTGTTTATACCGAGTGTAAAGAGAGATTAATTAGTAGTTTTATATCAAAAACGTGTTTATTCAACATTTTTGTATTAGGACAATAAAAAAATGCTTCTTGTGTTGACAGACAGATTAACCGTAGTGGCGTTAATGATATATGAGCATTTTAAAAAGTTATGATTATGCCATTTGGCAAATTAAAAAAACTAATGACTTGTACATTTTGTCTCAACAACGTAAAACAAAAAAAATGATTAAAAAAAATATATAACATAACTAAACATAAGTAAAAAAATCGTTATTGTTTTAAGTTACATATATAAAAAAGCCTGAAAATGGAAAAGTTTTATTTTTTTACGACAAAACTGTTTTCATAATGCATTCACTATTCCTTTCAGATTGTGGACGGCTACATACGATATCTATTTAATAATCAAGATTTGGTTTTGTCGGATGTCACTGTAAATGATGGTAAATGGCACACCGCAGAAGCTACTTGGTTTCCTAATGGGATGCTTTTGTCCTTAGACTATGGGCAGTACGCAGTCAGTAAAATTTTTATTTTTCTATGATTAATGCTCAAATACATTATTAAGAATTTCAGAAAAGTACAATTTGAATTCAAAAAGAAAAGATGATACTGTTTGGAATAAGGAAATATTATACCTTCATTTTTCATTAAGTATTGTCTATTTGTAACAAATCTTTTCCCGAAATTATATAACTCCCTCAATATAAGCAGTATTTCATGCAGCTCATACATGAAAAATTACGGGTACTTTTGAATCTGAGCCATTGTTTTGTTTTAAAGCAATGCAAAATAAATGGGAGAAAAGATTCGGAATTCTTAGCACAAAACACATAAATAATTTTGTTTCAATACAAACAATTTTTTTTCGAAATTCAATGATGAAAATAATATACTTTTACATACATATACCAACTATATATATATATATATATATATGGCCAAACAAAATGCTTTGGGTTTTAAAACTTTTTTGAAAATGTTACGTTAAGATTAAGCCGAATAACATGTCATCGGAACAAATTCTATCAATATTATGCAAAAATATATTTTGAATTAATATTTTTTTTTTCATTGATATTTAATTAAAGTAGTGTTTTAATGTAGAACATACATTGGAAAATTGCATATTAAAAATAGAGCTTTAAGTGTATGTAAGTGTTTGTTTTATGCCTTTACAATACCTTTAAATGCGTTTTTCTCAGATTTTCCTTTTTCTAATCCCTAAGGCTTTTTTTTTTCTGTTCAAGATAGTCTTGTAATTTGTTGTATAAACTTCCAAACGTATGTTCTATAAGAGTTAGCATGGATTTATGGCTGAGATCACTAGTTATTTTTTAAAAAATGCTAAAGTTAAAATTTTAAAAACTTTTCGCATTTTTTCCAGGTTTGGCTAGAAAAATAATTATTAAAAACTAACAAGGGAACACATTTTAAAATCCATGCTATCTTTTGTTTTCAATAATCTAAGAAACATAAATCACTTTAAATTACTAAAATATTTAAAAAAAATTGAGCATTTTATAAAAATCTAAAAAAACTTCAAAATTTCTTTATTTTTTAAAATTGTAAAATAATGGCTGGTCAAATGGATTTTGTACTTTCAGAATCAACTTAATTATGTCATCTGAATATAAAGCATAAATCATTTTTACTTTTACAATCCCCAAAATTTGTTTTTGAAAAAGAGTACTCCAGTCTTAATTTAGTGTCTTGAAGTGAAATTTCAACATCCATATTGTATACAGAAGGTTGTCCAAACGATTGAAAAAATACTGTGAACAGTCCTATCAGGAGGAGGGCTTGCAAACTTGTGATTAGATGCTGAATTGTTTTAATTTGTTGGGCAATCAGCACGTACGCGGCAAAAACCATTGCAACTCTAACATTGCTTCCCATGGCACTTATTGGTTGATTGGGTACTCTTATGTGACTTTTTAAACCACAAGAAGAACGAACCAATTGTGAGTTTGCTTTTGTTCAAATTTCGTATTATGGGTAGAATAGTCAAATGTTGTTTCATTGCTTTGCCTAACGTTTCTTGGAGCATTCAACAGTTTCTGAAAGATTTTTAGCTTTTCTTTTCATATAATTCAGGGATTAATATAGATGAATACCGCATAAGTACAGTTCCAAAAGGCTTTACGCAAGGAAAACATACTATGGGGCCTGTTCTTAGGGAGATAAAGGGATACATTGAGGGATTTCCTACAGGACCAAACTATCCAGGGCTACTTCGAATTTTTTCAAAATGGGGCGCTCTACCCAGTCACGTAAGTGGGGTGAGCTAAGAAAAGGTCTACAATGTTTATTAGAACTTAAGGTATCCGACTACTTGCGACAACTTTTTTTTAAAAAAATGGAGATATGGAGTTTTTTTGTGGTTTTTAGAATTATTTAGTACATTTTAAGAAAAAAAAAGGCTAAAATTTAAAAGAGAAAAATAACTTAGTACTACTAAAATGGGAAAAATTTGGAAAAAATTTACAAAAAATTACACAAACGGGGCCCCCTCTGTACAAAAGGTTTATGATCAAATTCTCATTTTTTAAATTTTGATGTATTAATTTGCTATTAAATTTTGAAATAACCTTCAGGATAAGAGATATTTCATTTTTTACAAAAACTAGAGCACTTTATCTTAGTGATTATATGAAATTGCTTAAAAAAACAGTGATTATATTCGCATAAAGAACTGTAAATTTTGTAATAAAACAATGATTGATAATTCTGAGGGTTAAAACACGTCTACTGTTATACAAAACATACACAACAAATTTCAGCAAATTATTTTCAAAACGTTTTGAGTAATCACTGTCCCCTTTTCGAGAAAAAAAAAACATTTCGAGTAAAACGCATTTTAAAGTTAGACATCTTGTGTTAAGATATGGTATTTGCTTTTAATGAAACACATGTAGTTTTTGTCCTAGTGAATGGAATATAAAAAAACTTGATATTTTTATTAAGCTAATAAGATGGCCTATAAGATAAAGTCATAAAAATATCGTCATTTTTTTGATAACAATCATGATTTTAGGGAAGTCGAATACCTTAATAATAAATACGGAATATGTATTTACCTACATATTTACAATAAAAAATCTTACACTTTTAAGAGTGCATAGAAAGTAAAACGCAAAATGCAAACATGATAATAATAGCCACAAATATAATAATATGAAATGATGCATTGAGTATAAAAAACATCAAAAGATGAAACATTTGAATCTCAAGTTAGTTTTCGTCAGTAGAAGACTTAGTCTGTTACCCCCCTCAATCTTGAATAATTCGGCATATAATTAATAATCTCAGGTGGTTACCTCAAAATGTCTTGGCAGGTCGACTTAATGCTCTCTCCTGTTCTTCAGCAATAATTACCCAAGTATTTTTGTTAAGAGACTGTGAACACGGCTTAACGATATATTTTAATTATTAGAAGCCGTAAATTAGGCGTAGCACATTCAAATCTATCGAATATGTTTTACAAGGATATTATGATTTTTCTTTCACATGACATTTTGTACATTTGTAACGGTGCATTAATCACATTATGCTATTGTACTGCTAACTATGCCAGTGTTGCCTAGTTGAACTGATTTCTCTCATTTATTTATGTTAGACTTGATTTAAAATGAACAATTGTTAATCTAGGAGGTATTGAAAAAAAATTAAATCAGATTTTCATTCCCGTGTATGTTTTTCGTTTCATTTAAGCACAATAATTATTTTAATATTTTTCTGCTATTACCAAATCCTATATTGTTTTGCTTTGTTAACTGTTTACTTTTTACTAAAGATTTTTGTTTTTTATCCCTTAGATTTTTTTTTATTTATCAAAGTAGTTTACATAAAGTTTATTTAAAATTATAAAAATCTTTTTCTCGATATTTCTATTTCATTTGAATTTATAATAATGTAAAATTCTTTCAATACAAGAATAGTTTAAGGATCTTTATCATAAGTATTTGTTGTTTTTACATTTTCAGGATGGGTTAAGTAAATGTGTATCATTTATCAAATCATAGAACTTAAATAATTATAATTTTTATTATACAGCATCTATTAATTGCACTGTGTGCCGCTGAAATGTTTTTAATAATGTGAATGAAATAACAGAAAACATTTTTCGTCTATTTTATAGGTAAAAAAAGTTATTAAGGCAAATATTAGAGGTATGTACATAGGGAAAGTTTCTGTTGGTGGCGTTGAGAATCCTGATGATGAAGGCAAGATTGCATTCTTTATTGGTTGTATACAGGTGAGATTTCTATTAGTATTATGAACTCCTTTAAAAATCAGATTCAAATCTACTGAATAATATAAGAGAAATATTGATTTCACTTTTCACCGCTTCGAATGATTGGAAATCTCTTAGACTCGAGCCAAATCAGCAGAACTAATTGATAGTTTGAATGTTTTAGGATGTCCAAATCGGAACAAGTCAAGGCACTTGGCTTCGACCAATGGTAGAAGTGAATGTGCGAGACGGATGTTTTTCCCCTAATCAGTGTACATCGAATCCTTGCCCATCGAACAGCAAATGCATGGACCACTGGGGAAATTATTCCTGTAAATGTTTGGATGGTAGGATTATTCTTTTTTATAAGATAATTATTTGCTTTCATAGGGAGTTGTATCAATTGAACATAAAAAAATACCTTTTATTTTGACATCGACCTATTCATTAGAACCCTGATGAGAAAATGCATATTCTCTAGGAATCGAAATCAAAATAGGCGTATCAATTTAGTAACTTCTTCATAAAAAAAAGGCTTTAGTTTTGCTTACCTGTTGATACACTACCACGCAATGAAAAATTTGACATGAATGTACATTAATTTTACCAGATATTTTTGTGAGTATTTTTTATTTATTGGCAATTCCCCTGAAATCAAATCTTTTACATCTTTATGTTTGATGTATTATTTTCAGTTATGTCTTGAAGCCGTGGAGCCCTATGGAAAAAGAGGATACGACATTTTTTCCGATGACAGTATAGCATACGTTGTCAAATACTAGTAACTCATATAAAATGTGCGTGACACACAATCTCACAGACTAAATTTAGACTTAGACACAGACATAATATAATAATACCATCTTGTTATTGTTGCCAGTTGGCATACATTTCAAAATTCCCAGTTTTCTGTAGAGTATGTCTGGGAAGGATGTTATTGAAACCGAGAGTCGAAAACGGGGACGCCCCTGATGCCCTGAGCTCAGCCATCCCTGATTATTCCATGTGTAAATAAATAAAGCATTTTTTACTCTAATTTTGACTAGTTATTATCTTACAGATAATTAAAAATATTATATATTTTAATTTAAATCCCATTCTATCGCAACACAAATGCTGTTAATGACGGATCTCGTAATTTAGGACCTCGGTCAAAAGTGAAGAGGATTACACCCTGGGTTAGAACACCCCATTCTCCAAACTTTTCTACCACGCCAACATGAGGACTTTGAGCTTTGACAGATATAACGTGCAGCTATATACTGCGGGTATTCAGTAGTAGCGGGACTCGAATCCACGAATTCGACACCAGCGACTACAAGTTGTCCACTATAACCTCTAGCCTACCGCGGTCATGTATATAATATATAAACATTCATACCCGTTGACTGAACGCGTCTTTTAAGGTGATGGCGGGCCATTAGTTTAACACCTTACATGACATCTAGATGGCGCTGGCTATTGCGAAATTTTTGGCACAAATATATTTGTCTCAAAACTCCCAAGATGGGCAATAAATTTCTCTCTCGGGTAACCTTTTCAATGAAATTCTCCCCTTCAGCGAAAAGGAACACGCGGGGGCTAAGGGAGGGGTGACAGTCGTAAAACTGGTAAAATAAATGTTAGCTCTTTTTTTTTTCTTTTAGGGGAGGTTAAACCAGCAGAGTTAATCTTGACCATGAAAGACTTCTCATTTCTGGACATTGGTCAATCATCAAATTTTTTCAACTCTTGGAACCCCTAGAACTGTAACATGTTTTCGAGGAATCCCCTTCCTCGCTGAAGGGAATATATCTTAAAATAATATTTAAAGTATATAGATAAACATATTTTTGATATTATATGTAAAGACAATTTAAAAAAAATATATTTTTTATTAAAAAATTTTATGATGTAATTTTAATGTTATTTACTCATTGATAATATAAATTTGTGATCCAAATGTCACCTACGCATGCATTATACTTAGTAACTGAGATATGTGTTCACAATTTTTTACACAAACTATCGACGTATAAGTTTTTTGAAATTATCTGCAGTAGCATTTCATATTCCATGTTCAATTCGTTTTTGTTGCCTATCGCGTTAAAAATATTTTTCACTTTCTAAATACATTTTTGTGAATGGCATGAAAATGTTCATAGCTGTGTGAGAAATTCTGCGTATATGGCATGAATTGGTAACCTAAGATATAGGTCTTCTAGCTTAAATTTAAATTTTAGCATCGAATCTGTTCATATGTTGATAAATTTTTTTTTTCTTCTTCATTATAGGTGTTTTTTTTTCCCCACAAATGTAAAAGGTTTCAAAATATTGTACTAACTAGTATAAAATTACTTCGTGGAACTCGGGATAGCAAACAATAGTATATTCACAATCTACTGCATAAAATAAAGTTTTAAAATTCATTTATTATATTACAATAAAAGTTTAAAAAGTTTTTCCAATTATGTATAAATAAAATTTATAATTTTAATCTATGAGATCATCTTTAGATAATTGTGGCTAACCGAATTTCATGAGAACATAAATCCATTTTGCATACATATTTGTAATTTTTCTTTCCCATTTTTTTTTATTGGGACTCGTGGAACACAGTTTGTCGATCAATTCTCTAGATAAATGATGTACAGAACGAAACTGTTTAATTTTTCCTGAACAAATGATTTTTAAAGGAAGAATAGGTGGATTTAAAGCAATGAAAAATTAAATTTCACGTTTTAATGAACAAACAGTATGATACAATTTTACTTTTATACAATAGAACAGGGGTTGGCAACCTATTTCACGAGAAGTACAATTCTCAGTGGTACTCTGAATTACTCAACAAATGTGTCAATTTTTGAGAGGATGATAAATTTATAATGGTCCTTGTTATACGAAGATCTCCAGAATTATGGACAATTGCGAAATTTCGAAAAAATCGGAAAGAGAGATATCTCGAAACATAAATTTACAGCTATTTTGTGAATTATTGGATGTCATTGCTGGTGAGATTTGATTGTTTTTGAAAAGAGAAGATCGCGTGCACACTGCTCTCCGCTTTTTGGTTGATTTTGAAAAAGGCAAAAAAAAAAAAAAAAAAAAAAATTCTCTCTGTAGCGCACTTCTTCAATAGAATCCTCTCCTTTCTCTGCAGGGGGAAGAGGGCCAAAGTCTTTACGACTGTGAAACGAAATACTTGTTCTTTTTGGGGGGGTCGGGGGGGAGTAAAATAGTGTTGAATCTTGACCATGAGAGAGATCTAAAATGGCTTTCTTACTTTTTCGACTCATGGATTCTGATAATTTGTTATGAATGCTTTATTCGTTTCTAACTATGGAAAAAATCCTATGTATTTTGCAATCTAAATTTTAGGAGCTGTTCTTGTTTTAATATAGATTTTACCGTCAAATGTCTTTTAAATTGTCAATAAATTGTTTGCACTCCTTGATTATAGGTGTTTTTATCCACAAATAAAAAAAAAGTTCATTTTCCATTACAAAACGATTTAGTTATGCAAAAACAATGTATTAACGTGAATAAATTTGTTTTGTTGGTCCCGGTACCGTAAACAATGGAATATTCACAATCTAGTAGGCACTACATATAAATAAAAACGATTTAATATTCTTTTATAATGGAATAATAAATGTTTCTAAAAGTATTACAAAATAAACCTCTTATGTACAAAAAAAAAATGTTTCAGAAATTTCCAATTAGGTATACACTTACACCTGTATTACATTATTAAAGGTTTAAGGGAAACAATTTTGAACAGAGTTTTCTTTAAAAAAGTAGTTTTAAATGTTAAAAAAGTTAAAGGTTATCAATTTTGATATTTTTCTAAGATAGTATGCAGCTATTTCATTAAAAACTGTTTAATTATGGTTTTGACCATTATTTTACATATGTTTGTAAAATATTTTTGAAATTCAAAAAATATTTTTATAAGAAATGGTACGTAAATGAAAATAAGCATTACAAAATTATTTCATGTTCAGCAACAAAAAAAAAAGGAAGAAAGAAAGATATTTTGAAATTAAAATTACTTTTGTAACTTTAGAGAATGATTAAAATATCATTATAAGGGAGAGAAAATAGGCTGGCAATTAATTATCAAGCACAATTAATCAAGCATATAATATATAAACATTGCTTTTATTTTTCTAAGAAATTTATGTTTATTTAATGAATATATGTCAATAACAATTTTTCAATTTGGAAGTTAACATTATATTTAAATCAAAGAAAATTGCATTATTTGTTTAATTTTTGGGCATATTTGGTAACAAAATAATAGTTTCATTCTATGTAGGAATCCAAATAAATGGCTAAGTAATATACTTAATTATAAAAATATATATCACGGACAGTTTTTACGGTATCCTGTTCGAGAGATATAGGGAGGTCACAGTAGGCAAGAGT
Source organism: Trichonephila clavipes (assembly GCA_019973935.1). Taxonomy (NCBI): domain Eukaryota; kingdom Metazoa; phylum Arthropoda; class Arachnida; order Araneae; family Nephilidae; genus Trichonephila; species Trichonephila clavipes. Next base: position 216,423 of record BMAU01017824.1, on the reverse strand, counting down.
TCATGGTTACGAACTCGTGATCGACGTGGTGTTGCATCGTCGGTTTCAATTCTGGTGTCCCTGCTGAAGATCCGCTATGTAGAAGGCTGAACCTCAAAGCAGATGTTTGAAGTAGATGATACTATATGTTGCTGTTGGAGGAAATTTTGGGAGATTGGGGTTCCAGTGTATTGGAGTGGGGTGTATTTTAATTAGTGGAAATATGATTCAATTTTACCTTGCAAATAAATCTGGTTCGTTGATGGGAGCAATCGTGTTATTTTCGAATGAACTGTCATTATATGCTAACGTAGAAAATTAAAAACGTTACAGATAATCATTCGTTGAATATCGTTCATTAGTCAGATATTTAATATCTGTAAGTAAAGTGCTCTAAACTTCTGGAATTATTACGAATTATATTAGCGTTTCTTCCCACTTTACCTTTTTTCTTCTATCCGTCGTAAACGTTGAGCTTTTGAAGCCCGATTAAAACTAGGATGTTTACGCGATTTATAACTCTGATTTCTCAAAGGCATTTTTAGAAATATTAAAAGAAAAAAGAAGCTAAATTGAAATAAGTCCTATAAGAAGTAAAGGTTCGTATTCGAAATTTCAAAAGTGACTAAGAGAGCAACGTATTTTACTTCGGTCAGAATTCGGTCACCGAAAGTTGGGAACCTTCTCACACATCCCCCTACGGTTTCTTCCTCTCTTTCTGTATTAGTACATACATAGTACATACATAGGAAAGAAATTGGAAACTTTTATTGCTTTTTTGTACTTTTCTTTCCTAAAGACTTCGGACCTTTTCCGGAAAGTAGAGATTGCTTTACTTTCTAATTCAAAAATGAACTAGTAATAAAGATCAATATTTTAATTATAGTAATAAAATAAAAACTCCAATGAGCAATAAAAATATGTTCATATCGTAATACCCAACATATTTCTTTTTCCATAAAGAATTCATAATAAAATTTTACTACTTAAAATTTTTTATCATAGATTTAACTAAAATGGATAAAATTTGAATTAACATTAATTCTAAATTTTATGTGTAAAATGTAATGCGCAAAGAAAAATCCCAACTTCTATTATGTTAAAAATTTAGTCAAGAACTTGATAAAGTTATTGAAAATGTTCAATGACAGAAAATGTCAGACAGTATTTTTTAATAAAAAAAAGGCAAAAATTTAAAGATAGAGAGACTTTAAAATCGCGATATTGCCATATTTATTCGAATCTAAGCCGTACTTTTTTCCCGATGCTTAGGCTACAAAAATTCTGGTGCAGCTTAGATTCGAAGACTGAAAAAAGTTTTTAATGTTGGTAAGGTAAATTAATTATTCACTTTTTATTAATTCACCTTTATTATTTTTTATTTCGTTTAGTTAGTGATTGAATATAAACGTCATATTGATCAGCTACACGAGGGCTTTTGGTGACGGACCTCGTAACTTTGATCCATAGTCAAGTGACGAGAACGACACCTGAGCTTGCACCTCCCATCTCCTAACTACCACACCAATGAGAGGACGTTTGAGCTCTCAGATTTAACGTTCATCGCTCCCCTACACGACAGAACTTCAGCGGTACTAGGCTCGAACTCATGATACGCCAGCCACGAGTACGTTACCTTGACCACTAGGGTATCGCAGCCACTTTTCATTCCGTAAATATATCATATATCGATAATATATTTTACACTATTTTTTCACAAAAAATGTGCTGAGAATTTGGGGTGCGGCTTAGAATCTGAACATAATTAATTGAAAAATAAGGTTCTGTTAATTAAATTAGAAAACAATATTTTGTGTTAATAATTGTTCCAATGGTTTATGGTAAAGTTTTACGTCAAATATAAAATCGATGGGAAAAAATTTTTGTTAGTTAAAAGGAAATAATAATAATAATTGCATTACAATAATTAGATTAAAATTTTTAATTTGTGAGTAAGGAGTAGTAATTTGTGTTCTTATTGTGAGTTAATTCACAACTTTTGATCAAGTATAAAGTAAGTATACTTTCATTCTTCATTAAGTCATTTCGCAGAATTTAAATATTCTTACAGACATTCCTTTAATGACAAAAAAAAAAAAAAAAAAAAAATCTAAGCAGTATAATTATAAACGATTTTTTTAAAGCACACATGCAGAAAATATTTAAAACTTTCCTAAATCGGAAAGTTCGTCAGATTTGAGGTGTTAAATCTCTGTACATCATAAACATTTTCCATTGTCCACTATTTGTCACAATTTGCAAGTTACCATAATTTCAGCTGGCGACTATATTTCAGAAAGATATTGCCAAAAATAAGTATTCGTAGCCAAGAATAAATTCGCTTTTCAAACGATGGTGGTGCCATCTGTTTGAGATAGTCCTAACTACGCCAAAAATAATTCAGAATGAACTTAAAATTAAAAAAAAAAGTTAATTAAGAAAAACATAAAACTTAATTCTGGCTACACTAGTCCAAAGAGGGAAGCTTGCTTTCTTATATACTATTTAATTCTACTCTAAAAATTTTTTTTTCTGTTAAAATGTCTTTTGCGTTTCCACCTCCTATACTTTAACATAGAAAAGTCAAATTTCATTTTGCAAAAATGCTGAAAACTGTGTAATTTTCCAAAAAATCAAAATTCAAAAAACACTATCCTTTAAACAATTGTTTTCTTTATATCCATAAAAAATTTTATTATTATTGGAGCTTTTTCCTGCCCACAAATGTCTTTGCCGTTTCATCCCTATCCTTTAACATTGACCGAAAACAGCCTTAAAATATTTTTTTTTCATAAAATATTTCAAGTATTTTATTGATATTCACTAAAGATTTATGAATTAATATTTGTTCTTTTTTTTCTGTTCAGTAAGTATACTTTTAAAAGCCTTTATATATATATATATATGAAAACCTTAAAGTATTTTGTCAAATGCCGGGAAAGTAGAGAAAATATGTATTAAAATTGGCAGAAAAAGAAATTTGTTTTAAAATATTATAAAATCAGAAAAAGATTCGATATGTATTCTATTTTGGTTTCGATGTACATTATAATTTTTTGCAGCATGCAACATGATTTAAAAACATTGAGAACATAAGTATTTTCATTGGAAGGAAGCTCAATTTATGGTAACCTTATTCTATTTAATTGGTTTTCTTATATTATTTTCCTTATGTTTTTTAACTGCATCAGATGACTCTATTCACTGTAAACATAAATATCAAATGTGTTGCTAACATATCACGCTATTAGATATCGTTGGCATATTACATTACTAGATAGTTTTATCTCTTTATATAATTTTAGAACGATATGATTTCGAACTCTTTATATGATTTTTTAAAATAAAGAGTTTTTATTAATAAATTAGAGAATTTTATAAATAATGAGTGCTAAAGGTAGGAGCTCGGAAAAACCGAATATGTTGTATGTTAATTCTGTTATTATATTGTTTAGTCTGTTTTAAATTACCATGAATAAAAAGGAAGAAAATTATGAATTAAATCTTTTACAGAAATATACAAATGTGGTCATAAAACAGTTTTGTGTCTAAAATGATTGTTCAATCTAAAATTTTTAGTGTGAAATATGTTTTAGCTCTTGTTCACATTTTGTGTCATTTTCATACACATGATGGAAGTTATTTTTCATTTTTATTTTAGGCCATTTTGGTAAACAGTGTTTATCAGTGTGTGAGTTAAATCCTTGTAGCGAATCATCTACATGTGAGACTGTTGCACCAAATATTATCATTCCAACTTCTAAGAAATCCTATAATTGTAAATGTGATGCTCAACACACTGGTGAATATTGTGAGACTCGCTTAGATCTACCATGTCCTTCCAATTGGTGGGGATATCCTATCTGTGGACCTTGTCAATGTAACATTAATAAAGGTTACAGTATGGACTGTAATAAGACTACTGGGGAATGCTCCTGTGAGGTAAGTTATGCGTTTTCTCTAGAATATTAAAGAATTTTTCTGAAAATGTAACAAAACCCCTAGATATTTTATTAAACGACCCTACTTCAAAATTGTCTATAGACGAAACTATTGTTCAGAAAGTTGTAAAATGTTATGTACGACATAAAGAAAGGATGGGAATTTGTTTGAGCGAATAAAAAAAAATAGTTCAAAATTTCGCCACTAGAGGGCGCTTTTGAAGGAAGGCCATCCACAGGACACGGTAACACAATAACTGATACTCATTAAAAAACACAATCTCTAAAATGATCTGCAAATTTTAATTAAACTTCTTCGATGACTAATTTTCAAAGGATTTACACGAAGGAAGACGAAAATATGTAAATTTTTTCGACGTCACACAGCAACTGTTATAAAAGCAATAAACTTTCATGGAAGATTAGATTATTTTCATTGTGCTCGGTATTGCTAATCAGAATGTCATTATGTTTATCAGATCGAGCGTTGTTAGTAAAGTTATTCTATCAAAACGATAATTCCGCAATAGTTGCTCTACGGAAATTTCGGACATTAAAGGAGTTGCGAAAGGTCCATTGACTGCTAAAAATCTTCGATTGATGGTAACCAAATTTGAAGAAACAGGATCGTTGAATGTTCGTTCTGGAAGAGAAAAAAAACCTGTTTCTACGGAAGCAATAGAGAAAGTAGCACTTCAGGTGGAAGAGGACAAATCATCCAACGTGCTGGCTAGTACAAGTGTTCGCCGTGTGGCAGAAGCATTGGATTTGCCTCGTTCAACTGTCCAGAAGATCATGCGAAACATCCTCCGTTACTATCCATACAAGCTTCAATTTGTGCTTCCACATGATTTCGAGACTCGACATCTGTTCTCACTGCAGTTTCTTGCTCGTTTGGAAGTTGATCCAGAATGGCCTTAGAATATCCTCTGGACAGACGAAGTCCACTTTCATTTGGACGGTTCGGTGAATACTCACAACTGCCGAATTCGAGAAACAGACAATCCACATTCCACCTTACGAGTTCCGCTACACTCACCAAAAGTAACGGTGTGGTGTGGGTTTTCTGCGTCTTTTATTCTTGGCTCGTATTTTTTCGAGAAATTAGGTGCTGGAGGTCCAGTAACATGTTCTATCACTGGACAGCGATATGCAACGTTATTACGCAATAAAATTATTCCAGATCTGCAAGCACGTCAGTGCCTTTCAGGCATAATTTTTATGCGAGATGGAGCTCCTCCACACATTACACGTTGTGTTACGGACGTTCTCAAACATCACTTCACAGAAGAACGTGTGATCAGCCGCCAATTTCGTTATCTGTGGCCTCCCCGATCGCCTGACCCCAATCCATGCGATTTTTGCTTTGGGGCCATTTTACCCTCTAAGTGGATACCTTCCTCCTGAAAAGTTATTCCGAAAGCGTTTCACTCTTATTTTCCTATTCCCTTCAAAAATGCAACAGACTTCAATTCTTTCCCCCTTTTAAAACTTGAGAGGTCGAAAGGGGACAATTTTATGACTTAGTTCGGCGTCTTTGACTTTCAGCGTGAGAACCAGGATAGCAATCGTTTACAGCTAGCTGTTAAGTTGCCTTGGGCAATCTTGTATGAAAACCGTAGTTCTACTTTGTCGTTTTCCCGATAGATTCAGTCACAGTAAAATTAAAACAAAATGTACGGTAAAAAAAACATTAAATAAAAGGCGTGTTAAAAGTTGAAAAATAGTTGTATTTTCTTCAAACAAAATTTATTTTTCTGTCATTTTTTAAAAATTAAAAAAAAAAAATATTTGGGTATTGCGATTTGAACCAGAAAAAAGCACCCTGTATTCATTTTTGAATATGAGAGTAAGAAAACGCGCTCACTTTCCTGTTTTTAAAAGAAGTTATGAGGTAAAAAGAGTAAAGGCCCTATCTTTTTTTTTAAAACAATAAGACAATAAATGGTGCATATTTATGAAATAAAACAGATCTTTCTCTATTCAATTATATTTTTAATTTAAAATAACATAAAAAATGATTTCAATACTTTTAATTTATTTAAATTTAAATCATATAAATGATATTTTTATGTTAACTGAATATTTTTCGGAAAAAATTTAAATTTTCCTTCCTAGTGTTCTCTTTTTCGAACTTCTTGTATTAAATAAAAATTCCTTTTTTACATCGGCATTTGTGATGGACATAACACACATTCAGTCAATAATTTTTAATTTTAATGGGGGATATACATCAAATGCGCATGACAGTACTTCTAACCATTTTCTACTCAAGTTAAATTTCTTATCTTTCTGTTTCTTTTATTACAAGGAAAATGTCACACATCGATAACTACATTTTCACACAATTCAGTCATTACAAATTCTATTATGAGAAAAGTTCTCCCTAATTAATTTCGTCTTTCAAAACAGTACACTTAAAACAATTTTGTTCAGTGAAGTTAACCGACAGTTCCAGAATGTATTCATACCAAATTTTAAAAACAAATTTAACACTTGGAAATGTATCCTGTATTAAATTTTTCAGTATACACAAATATTTCCTGCTGTAGGGAAGATATAGTATGAGAGAGAGATGTGGTGTGCGGTTGTGAAAGAATGTTTTCGTACGTGTAGACTATTTTTGAAAATTTAAATATCACTGAAGCTGATCATATAACTGCAAATGAGCCTTATTTTAATGTGTGCTGGAATCAAAGTAAAACACTTTACAATATTAACAGCCTATGGGTTTATACTCAATATCAAACTATTCGCAAAATGGCTTACAACTTCTATTCAAATTGTAAAGAAACTGAAATATAAATATATCTTACTGCAGTCAAAAATATTCATAATATGTAAATATCCTATTCTTTTCCACTTATTTCAGTACATTTTAAAAACTGTAGCTGAATGCAATTTTTTATATTTATAAAAGAGGCATAAAAGCTCACACAGTCGTAAAAATGTCTTTATCAAAAAAAAAATATACTACTATAAAACGTATATGGATTGTAAGATCAGTTGCAAAATCCTAAAAGCTTTTAGAGGAGCTAAAAACATGTAATTTTGGATTGATCAAATGTTTAATATAATACACAAATATACATGTTATTAAACAAATACATTTGAAAAATCAAACTTCCTTCTGAAATAAACGTAATTGAAAGAAAAATGTTTAATTGCAAATGAGTGGAAATACATGTTTATCTAAGGGGTATCCCCAAAGTGAGGTAATCCTCAAACTAAAGACTCAAACTCAATGGCACAACAATCCATGAGGGCCAGGAACTACTGTGCCCGTCATAATACACGTGACCATTGGACGCTGAGGTGCATGAACAGATGTCCCGATTTGGTGGTCTGTCTGAAGTGATGGGAGGCGCGGATCATTCAGGAATATTTAACAAAACTTCAAAAATTCGAACTCAGTTTGGTGGAATTCGTTTCTCTTTTCCCATCACTGAGTCGACCTTGCGCAGCCCGTTAATAGAACCCCAGACCTGTGGTGTGGAAGCACTATACACTACCACTCGATCCTATTCGGTGAAAAATAAAATTGAATGTTAGAATCTTATATAAATCCCTAATGAATGAGGGATTCCAAACTTTTTTTTTCATGTAAACTGTTTAGACGGAAATGGTTAATTATGAACATTTCACAAGTTGCATAAATTAAAATTAACCGTTATATAGTTTACATAAATTTTTAAGGGTGCAAAAGGTGTATTTCGGCTGCACGAATTAATTTTAAAAGGAATACGGTTACGAAAAAGTAGTACAAATCTATCTAAAGTAGGGTTGGTTACCTTACATATTGTCAAACACAACAATGTATTGGAAGCCAATTCCACAATTCGTTGTTATAAAAATGTATGGAAAATTACAAGATTTATTTTTGCATTTGTAATTTATATATATATAATTTTTCCTGGGAACTTTATAAGCTAGAGCGGCATCCATCAAAACCGCGGTTCTCTCTCTGTTTTTCCAGATCGCCCCTGACTAAGCCGGCTCTGCCATAGTAAGTGAAAATGCCGGATTTTGTTTGTGAAGATCATTTTATAGCAGACTGCATTTTTCATGTATTTTAGATGGTCGTTTTATATTTTCTACATCAATATTTTAATGTCTGAATTTAAAATTACATAAAATTCTTGACATTCGCATCAATGACCATGATAATTTTTATTAGTATATGAATGTGTCATGCAAAGATTAGGATCGTGAGAGCAAAAGAAAAAGAAAGTTGTTCTATTCAAACGATTACATGACTAATATTGACATATTATTTTAACCATTTAATTAATATTAAGTATAACATAACGCACACAAATTTTCTGAACTTTAAAATAAATATTTCGAAAACTACTTCAGATATACTCAAAATTTTTCATTCCTACGCTTTAGCTACTCAGTTTTGCTCCTATGTAAGAATTTATATTGTAATTGTATATTCATCAATTTTTTTAGTATATTTTTTGCTCTTAGCATGCACTTTTCAACTGAATTGTATGAAATCTTCGAAATATATTAAAAGATACCAAAGAAGCTATATAATAAAATTTGAAATTTTTATTATACTCAAACAATTGCTAAAACTTATGGTAAATAATTTTTAACTGCGTGATGCATTTTTTCGAAATTTCAAATGGAATTTCTAACATAAAATTTCTAGCTTTATACGGTCGAGATTTCAAAAAATATCCAGATTTTAATTACTTATTCAGTTAGCCTTTAAAAAAGATAAATGTTGAGGTATATTTTGTATAAATAGATATTTTTGAACAATAATTCGAATGTTTTTGAATAGCTCGAATTTAAAATTGATTTTTATGTTTATTTATATGCATAAATGTCTACTGTAAATGTTTCCGTATATTTTTGATTACCATTTATTCAAACATTCAAGTTATAAAAAAAATGTGTGAAAATCTTCATTCATGTTCTCTTTGATGTAAACTGAAGTTGAAGCACTTAAAATTCAAATATAATTCGGTGTATTTTAACAATATATAACTCTAGGCACTGTACTTAAACTTCCCTGATCACTTAGGCTTTGAAATCTAAAAAAAAAAACTAATAAATCTTAATTAGTTTTTTTTTCGTTATTATTTTTATCAAAGTGTAAGAAAATGTTTCAAATGATTTGATGAAGTTTAAATTTATTCATTTTTAGTGGTTGGAAAATTGAAAAGATTTCAAATTTTAAAGAGTTTGGTGTTTTATTAATTTTTTGGGTATCTTATAATAAAATAATCATGTTTCAAAAACTGAAAGCTTTGATTAAAATAAGAAAAATGAAGCGAAAGAATATACTTAAAAAAAGATATAATTTGTCTAACTATATAAAATAGCAGATTGCACTGACACGCCCCAACTCGTTACAGTTTCAAACTAATATGAAACCAAAAGGGAATTGTAACATATTTTACTTATGCGTTGGGACTTTACAAAACTTTAAAAAAACGAGGTAACAAATAAACACTTCCTGGGGTCTAAAGAAATTTCCCCTCGATTTTTTACGATTGCCCCAGGGTCAAAACACGGGGTTTCCTGGTAGCAATAAAACTTCCCCTCAGTGTCCTGCTGTGTTGCTTCCACCGTCCCCAATTATCTTTCAAGATGTTAAACCTTTAAAAGGGGGAAAGGATTTCAGAAAAGTGCGGCTAATCCGCTTTTGAAAACGTTACTTGAAGGCAGAAAAATCAGTGCAGTCCATTTTCGAAGCATCTTTACACTGACGGAATTTTCCGTGCTATCCGGTTAGAGGGTTAAAACAGCTGGTAAGTTGTGATCAACCAAAAACTTTACCTGATCTCAAAGACAGTATTTCACGACATGTTCTTAACATTTCCCAGAACACACTGCGGTCAACGGTGGAACATGCTATCTTAAGATTTCAAATAGTAGCTGAAAACGATGGTCATCACGTTGAGCATTTATTGTTGTAACAAAATTTGTTAACTGTTATAAATGTATGCTAAATATGATCTCCATTAAAAACGCCCTCTAGTGGTGAAATTTTGAACTAATTATTTTATTCGCTCAAACAAATTCCCACATCCCTTCTTTATGTCGTACACAACATTTTACAACTTTCTGAACAATAGTTTCGTCTGTAGACAATTTTGAAGTAGGGTCGTTTAATTGTGGACATCTGGTATATACAGTGGCGCACACAAGGGGTCCTGGGGGTCCGGGTGAGGGAGTGAATGTGAGATTTTATGGCGTAAGAGCCAAATCTGGTTAGAATGAGCCAAACATTTGTAAAAATCTGTGATCTAGACGGGAAAAGAAAGAAAGGGTAAATTGAATGACAAGAAGGAGAGTCGAAATTAGAGAAGGATCACTAGGGTACCCCAGGTTCGTGAGACCCGTGTTTACCAAAGATAGTAAACCCCTTGGGAAAAGGAAAAGATCACGAGGGTACCTCGGGATTGTGACACCCGTACTCACCTAAAGAAGGTGAGCCCCTGAGGGGCCTGGGGGTCCGGACCCCCCAAGCCCTTGATTTTTTTCCGATTGATTATAATTCTAAGTATATAGTACGTAAAATTTAATTAATTTTATTAATTAATGCTAATTATTTATTCAAAAATTAGTTTTTTACTGTGTTTTGCTGCCGAAAATCGACAAAATCAAAAGGAGCATGATACAAGAATGGTGAACTTTCAACCCCGGACCCACCCCTTGGAAAATTCCTGTGTCGCTACTGTATATATATAATAATTCAATTAATCAGTGAACATTATTTCTAAATTAAAACATCATGCTGCTGTACAAAAAATATTTGACTCCATTCAGGCAGAGAATATTGTCTTGTAACAGGAGAAATTTCTAATCTTATTCATAATGCACTTTTTTTCAGAAGATGAGAGATTCAGAAAGCAAAGCGAGCATTTGAAACTAATTTTTAGCTCTGATTTTGCAGGAGAATCATTTTCAGCCTCGTGATAGCTCAATATGTTATAACTGTGATTGTTATTCAATTGGTTCTTATGGGAATGGTTGTGATCCTGTGAGTGGACAATGCCATTGTCGCCCTGGAGTTATTGGTCGTCGCTGTGATTCATGTTCAAATCCGTATGCAGAAGTGACCCTTCGAGGTTGTGAAGGTTAGTTATCGCAAAATACACATTCGAAGTGAATTCCCTACTCATTTCGAATGATTCATTAATTATTCATTTCGTAAGATTTCTTAAGATATATTTTAAGCACTTTTAAAATTTTAAAACTATTGATCATATCTTGATCAACGATTTTCTATGACATTTTGTGAAGCTGATTTTTGATATAACTTTTTAATAAATCCAAATATATTTTAACTGATCCAAATGTTTTGTAAAACGTAACATCAAAAAGATTGAGGATTTTTGTTTTGTTTTGAATTTCTGAATTCAATATATGATAAATTAACATCGCTTATAAATTAACGAGCACTACAAAATTGTCAGTTTTTAGAAAGTTGTGAATGCTTAGAATTTTAGAGTGTGAATTGTATAAAAATTGCTGGAAATATATATATATATATATATATATATATATACATATATATATATATATATATAAAATATATATATATATATATATATATATATATATATATATATATATGAAAAATAGCATGTTGTGATACATTATGTGTCTTAGGTATAAAAATATTTACTCCATTACCTTTTAATTTAGTTGTTTATGATAGCTGTCCTAGAGCATATAGTAGAGGAATTTGGTGGCCTCGAACTTTGTATGATGAAGTTGTTGAACAAGATTGTCCCGAGGGATCGGTTGGTAAGTGCAATTTATGCCTATTTTTAGAAGTATTAACCTTTTAGTTTTAATTATTTTTAAATGAATTGTAATGTTATTAATGCAAATTTTACTTGTTTTTTTTCGTTTCTTGTAGCAGAATGAATTGCAAGCTAACCATTGATTTTGTAAAATTTTAGTATGCCTTGACATTAATATGGAGTTGGTGTAATTTTTGTAAAATATTTTAAAGATTTTATCCTAAGCTATTTGTATTATAGGAGGAGCCAATCGTTTCTGTAGTGAAAAGAACGGTTGGGGTGAACCCGATTTGTTTGGGTGTACAAGTCAATCCTTTGTGGGATTGGCTGATCAGGTAACATTTAAAATATCCATTTGACCAGCTACTTCGGAATTTCACTTTCTGAATGTTAACTGTACATGAAACTCATTTCAGTTGGGAAATCTAAGAAAAGGACTGACTGAATTAAACACTTCATTAATTGTGGAATATGCACATCAGTTACAGATCGCTGTCAATAAGACTTATCCACTTTATGGGAAGGATGTTTTGATCTTCAGCCTTTTATTTCAACAAATCATACAACATGAAAAACAGAAAGCAGGACTTGATCTTAGTCATAGACAAGATCGATATTTCATTAAAGTAAGTGCCATGCTAAAAGAGTGATTTCTTTATGCTATTCATAAAATTTAAGAATTTAATTTATTAAATGGCTGAATTAAAACACTGAAAAACTTCTTAGTAAACCTTAAAACACTTTAAAAATTCTTAGTAAAGAAAAAAAAAGAGAGTATTTTTCTTTTTCTTTCACATTTTTTTTTCTTTCGGGGTTGTTTGAATAACATTGTTACTTTTAAGAAAATTAAAAAAGAAAAGTATTAGCTATGAGTATTTAATCTTTTTTTTTGGATAACATCAATGTATTCTTTGTAATGTATTTAAGCATCAATAGTTTCAAGAAAATTATAATACTAAGTATGTTTTACAATGAACATTGTTGTTTGTACTCCATGCATTTTATTCCTATTTTATCTGATCTTTACACGTGGTACCGTGGATACCAATGTGTTTCCCTTTCTGAAAGAATTCTCTGATGTCTCTTGCAGAACCTTATTCAAGCTGCCAACGCTGTTCTCGATCCTGTATATTTGGATCACTGGAATCAAATTGCAGCTTCGACTGGAAGAGGCATCGAAATGATTTTGGATTCTTTCGAAGAATACCTACAAGTTCTTATTCGACACTTTGCTGACACATTTACTAGACCTTTTGAGTTGAATGAAAAAAATATTGGTACTTAAATTGGCTCCAAGTTGTTATTGTTTACAATTTATAATTCAAAATTGTTAGCAAGTACAATACGATAATATTTAAAGTGACACAATGTTATTGTTAAAAGCATGAAATACATTGGAAATAGGAAAACAAATTATTTATCGTAAGAAACTAAATTTTTACTTTCCCTATGTGAATTTTTTTAAATATTTCAGGTGAATGGAAATACTATAGCTGCTTTGATATCGCTTAGATTTTTTATGAATGGGAGTCGTGCATGAGAATTTATCGTATATTTATGATTTTATGACATTTTTTTTATGAGAACATTTTATAAAATTTCTTTATCAATCAAATTTTGTGTATTCATATGTACTGTAAATACAAAGATTATTCTAATTTATTGAGACTATTATACTATCAAAATTAACAAAAATTATTTAGAAGTGGAGAAAGAAAGTAGTTAAGAGAAAAGGATTAAATAAACTTATTCTTGTGTATAATAACTTATATTTGTGTAATAATTATTCCATGTTTTATTATTTAATTTTAGCACTTGTTTCACTTTATTGAGCTATCAAATTATACGAGTAATTTATTCAATTGTGTTGAGCTGCAATTATGCAATTTATAAATCAAAAATACATTTGGACATACTTTTGTTCTCGTAACCGCGATTCTAAAAATTTTAAAAATTACTTCCGCAAACCTTTGCAAGGTATACGTAAAATAAGTTTTTTATTTCTAAAAGAAAGTAATGAAGGGGGGAGTAAATTCAGTGTATTATGTTGACATTTTAAATTAGCTATGCAGGAATGAAATATTACCAAATTATATCAAATATTACATTTAACGTAACGCGTGACTTCTGGTACACCTGAATAAGCTAATAATATCATATGAGAAATGTGACTTAAATCTTATTCTAACATCTTTGAAATGTGTTAAAAGTCAACTTTAATATAAAATAGCTAGAATATTTTAGAAGTATTTAAAATAGTCTAAAAAACACTAATTATATCTTTTTTTAAAAAAAAATATTGATAACAAATTTTTAAGATATTACATTTCTATTTTTGTAGAATATATATTGTATACTAAATTTTTATGATTTATATTTATAATATAACAATGTATCGTTTTAATATTAGTAGTTTACTTGCAGAATACGAACCTTCACAGGGAAAGAAAGAAAAAATTAACGAAATATTTGTGTCTGTGTTTATATAATAAAAAAACATAAAGCAATGCTCTTGTTCAACGAAAACTTTTAAGCTTGCAAAAGAATATTCTGTGATAATAACATACATTGAGTATAATAAATTGTTTAATTTCTCATCAGCTAAAATTATTTAATTTTTTAAATATAGTACATAGATCGCCTAAAATAATCTTATCTAGGTGAAGATAATAATGTTTCTATAAAATATTCATTTGGAATTTTTATTGTTTTTAATACTTGTGTTTTTCATGTTTATATCTTTTCTTAAAGTGTTTGGTGTTGATACTGTTTCATCAGCTGATGTGTGGATTTCATCAACCATTGAAAACGAAACAAGGTATCTAGATGTGTCTCCCTTTGTGGAATTCAATGTTAGAGATGGGGAAGAAACTCCATTTGCCATTTTTCCAAAATATAACAATTATCCTATTCGCGAAAATTTTGAGAAAAATTCTGCAGAAATTATCCTTCCTTTCAGCAGCATAGGAATTAAGAAATTTGATGGTAATATTTTACATTTATAAATACAAAAATATTTTTTGCAATACCTTGACAATAAATTTTTTTAAGTATTCGAGTTAAAATCCAATCTAAAAGTTACAAGAATTGCTTTAATTTGTGAATTGTTCTTCTTGTGAATAGCACAAAATCTGCAATTTGTTCATTAACATCCGATAGATAAGTTGTTTACTTTTGCCGATTGTATTAACTGGAATTTCTTATTATGTGATGTTGATTGTAGATGTTGTTTTACTTATGTTTAGAAAGTTAACAAATTGTTTTAAATTATTACAGAACTCTCAAATACTCACTCTGGATCATTGAAAGACGTTGCTGTTCTAGGTTATGTGATATATTCAACCATAGGACAACTCCTGCCCTCTATGTTTGACGAAACAATTAGGTATTTACTTTAAAAAAGAGATTTTATTTTTACTCATTGATACTCATTGATTTGACAGTGATAAATATCTTCCAATAAGAAACGACTGTGATATTCTAGTCTTTCTTGAAATTTGATTTTTCTAAAAATTTCTTTCTCTTTATCGTTATATTCTCTGCTGACCTCTTCCCGTTTCTAATGTAGATTTTAACGAAGAACACTGTGCAATAAATTTCCACATTTTTAAGGAAGAATACATTATACTTATCATTGTTTTCTTAAGATCATAACAGCACTTCAGAACTAAGCGTGCAATGTTGCCTCTAAATATTTAGATTTATATGATATATAAAGAAACATATTAAACAAAATATCTACACTGCTGGCCACAAAATGCAACATCCTGAACAAAGCATACAAACCTTGTGGAATCTACATCTTGCGTCGGCGGCGATGAAATATGTAAATCATTAGCATTATAGTGCAGACGCACATCACGATCGACCGTTGCGCCACCCGCGAGCGCTATATAAGGGGAGAACAGATTGGCGATTTGAAGTACAAAAATTGTTTCTGTGCGTTTTTTTTTTGTTGCAAAAAACTGTTTACCTATGCCTCGTCGAGCGTCTTTTGACCAAGTTTCTAAATTCGACCGATAAAGAATAGTTGTCTATAGCGATTGCGGATTATCCTTCAGAGAAATCGGTCAACGTGTTGGACGAAACCAAGCCACTGTGAAGCGGATCTGTCATCGCTGAATGCAGAAGGAAACAGTGGACCGACGGGGCATCCACCTCGTTGCTCCACTGACCGTGATGACAGGCGGATTGTGTGAATAGCAATGATGAATCGCGCGGCCGCATCACAAACCATAGCACAACAAATTCAGTATATATAAACATATATAGACTATATATAGTCTATATATACGCATCACTCGATGTTCGCTCGTACCATTCAACGTCATTTGCAGCAGGGTGGAATATCCGCAAGGCGTCCATTGTTTCATTTACCCTTGACTGGAAACTACAGGCGTTTGCGCCGCCAATGGTGCGATGAACGGCGGACATGGACAGCGGAATGGAACGACATTGTGTTGACTGATACTAAAAATCGTAGGTTCTTTTCTCTTCAAAATGAAGAAATCATCAGTAATCCAGGTACAATAAAGTCACTACTTCTTTGATGTCTAAAGAGTTTTATTCCAAAGACAGCCACACACAACACAAAACAACATAAAAAGAAAAACTATCTATATACATTTAATTTTAATTTGTTAGCACCATTTTGCTTCTATCCTCGCCAACGTAATCACTATCCCGCTCATTCTGCTATGTTCGCCATGTTCTCTCGCTCCACCATCTTGTTTTTCCTTCCTCCTTCTCTCCGTTTTTCCTCTCCCCTCTCCTTCGATGGCTGCGCCACCTATAAAGATCTTTAAACTGCCGGGCGAATCTTACATGCCCCACCAACGGAAGCACATGCGTCATCTTAAATGACCAGGTGCTACAAGAAAGAGATTAGTCACACCCACACACAAACAAATAATGGTCAAACCTTAATTGAAGAGAGAGTGCACTATCTTACTATGACTAGCGAGGTTCTCAATAACATTCTTGAATTAGTTCTAATAGTACACAGGTAAAAAAAACATGCTAAATACGTAAATAAGTCAATAATAGACAGTTTCCTAGCAAACCATAGAAATTCCACTTTTAAATGAATACTACAGTTGACATATATACATATACAACACTAACAAAAAACAATAATAAGCATAAATATACGTTATACTCCAAAACAGCTACTACATAAATCAATCAAAAATAAACGTTTTACAAGTACACAATGAAAATTTCACTTTTAACCGAATATGACGGTTACCATATATGCACATACAACATTAACAAAAACAAAAAAAAACATTAATTAGAATAAGGATACATTATGATTATGTCTCTGCTACTCCTCTTTCCTCGGTCCCAGTATAAGCGAGGCAAGGCTTTATCTCCCCGCATGGTCACTTTCTGTTTGGCACGTCATTTAAAACAACGTTTCTGAAATTCTATGTCAATCTTCCTCAATTTACGTACAACTCCCTGCTTCATCCACGCTGGGTCAACGATCTTAAACTCTAGGGGTCGGGTCTTACCCCTAACCTTCCCGTCCCAGTAGATGTTGTCGTGTGTTCTCAATTTAAGTCGAAATCGTTTTCTTATCATTCGATATTTTCGCGATGATCGTCGTATCTTCACAGTACCATCTCGCTTGATAAAATCTGTCAGTTTCCTCGCAAGTTTTCCCATTTCACTCTTATCCTGCAAATATTCGCCTCTAAAACTCCAGTGCTGGGGTATAAGTACCATGTTGCTTGAGGCTTTTAGATTCACGTTTTCTTGTAACTCGGCAACTGTCATTCTGTTTAAATTTTTGCGTTTTCTTTTAGGCAATTTCGGCTTTTCTTCTTCAATTTCATCCTCATCAAAGTCCATTCGCTCTTTGCTAAGGATTACGGTATTAAGATCATATTTACCCGTTATAACATCACCTGATATTTCTCTCTTCCCTTTCTTTCTCCACAACAGATTGTGCTGTGGCATATTGATCCACACTACGCGTCTGAACTTGTTCACCTTTAAACACAAGGATCTTCTCGATTGCTTGGATTACCTCCATATCTTCATCTGACAATTTTTCCTGCTCTTCATTTCACAATTGATTGTGCTCATTCATTCTTTTACATCTTTCTTCTGGTAAACACTTCTGTTCTTCTTTCATACTTGTTTTACGTTCCTCTTGAACAAGCCGCATCTGCTCTTCCACAAGCCATCTTTCATTCTCATTTCTTCTTCCAAAGCTATTTTTTCGTTCATTCTTCTTTCTTCTTCCATCTTACGCCTTTCCTCCACTGCTTTGGCTTCCTCATCAGCCTTGAGTCTATCCTCCACTTCAACCTTGAGTCTGGTCTCACTGCTAAGATTGGATCTCACTTCGTTTCCAATGGTGCCTCTATCTGTCGACACTTCTATGTGTAGGCATGCTATTGCGAAATGACCTTCTTCCAACTCGATTAGTTTTTTCTGGGTTTCGAACATTTCGACATCCCTCATCCTCTGCTCGAAATCGGCCCGTCTCTTCCTCTTTCCGCTATTTCCATCTCTTCTTTTCTCTCGCGTTCTTTTATAATAGTGTTTAAAAATTCTCTACAAAACTCCTCGTCGAAGTATTTACTTTTCAAGATAGCATCTCTCAACTCAAACACTCTCATCCCAAGGACATCTTCAACCCCCATTTCCGTAGCCATATATTGCAGGTCTACTTTTGATCCTTTTTCTAAAAATGCCATCTCGCCCTATAGTTATCCTAAATCAATCAATTAACACTCTAATTTTAAAACACAACAGTATGCTTAATTAATCAAGGTAAGTCTTATTTTTAAAACTAAAAGTTTTGTATTTCTTTAGTATAAAATTTTCAAATTTATACCTTGGATGCTAAATTTTGCACATATCATAGACCAAAATTAAATTCAACTAACTATTATTACTATAATAATAGAGATTTCTGCTGCATAAAATAATACCAAATAAAAATAAAAGAAAATCCACCTTTTCGCCAAAATAAAAAATGATCAGTAATCTAAAATCATATTTGACATCTCTGATACTTCAAAAAAAATCCTATGCTCATAAATACAAGACACAATATTCTTTAATAGTATTAAAAAGAAAATAATCAGTTGTTACACTTTACTCTAATAAAATAAAATTTTAAAAAATGCACACCACAGAGTTGCAAAGACAGTTCTGCTTATGACCTTGAACAATCACTCACATTTATTTATTTTTTCCGTACTCAGCAATGGTTAAAATCCTATTTTCATAAATGAGTCATACGCGTACAGAAAAGGAAATGAATATATATAATATATATATTCTCCTTTTTTAAAAAAACAAAACAAATATTATGCAATGGAGGGAAATAATGAATAAATCTTTCAACAAATAATGTACATTTCACATAAAAAAAACAATATATATACATACCCTTTACTTAGATATTCTGCTTAAATGACATTTGATTTAATTCAGCAATATTTTAATACCATAAATCATTCATCAATTTGCGGTATGAATTAAAAAAAACATACTTTCTTTCTTTTCTAGTCGATGATACTTAAAACTCGACAAAATTTTATACTTTTCACAACAATTATATAAACTGATGTTAAATTAAAAATATAGTTGTATTCTAATGCTTTATAAAGTTTCAGATTTGACACAAACAATACCTGAACTGATGTTCAATAGAAATAGAAATAATATATATAGTCTTTCCTAATGTTTCTGATGAAACACAAATATCTTTTCAAATTCTTGGAATAAATGATATAATTAGAGAACAAGACGTTCTCAATTTAAATCAGAAAAGAAAAAAAAAATGTCTTCTATGGCAGAAAACCAAAATATTTCTCACACCGAACAATGTTTTCTGAGGCAGAAAACAAAAAATGTTTCTTACTCTGGGGGTTCTAATGAATCAACATACATAAGTTAAACTGTAACTTATTTTACTTTTACTACAATAACATATCATCTATTCCAAACAACTGCAGCTATTGATAATGCATCTTTACATTACAATACAAACGATAATAACTTTAATTTGTGAGTGGGGACTCCTCTCTCTTACCTGGCCTTTTTGATGACATTACACCGACTGCGCCACTAAAAATCGTAGGTTCTTTTCTCTTCAAAATGAAGAAATCATCAGTAATCCAGGTACAATAAAGTCACTACTTCTTTAATGGCTAAAAAGTTTTATTCCAAAGACAGCCATACACAACACAAAACAACATAAAAAGAAAAACTAACTAAATACATTTAATTTTAATTTGTTAACACCATTTTGTTTCTATCCTCGCCAACGTAATCACTATCCCGCTCATTCTGCTATGTTCGTCATGCTCTCTCGCTCCGCCATCTTGTTTCTCCTTCTCTCCGTTTTTCTCTCCTTCGATGGTCGCGCCACCTATAAAGATCCTTAAACTGCTGGGCAAATCTTACACTGAGGAATCCCGCTTATGTCTGCAACATCGTGATGGTTTGGAGACACCGTGGTGAGTGAAGTATTGCGTTATGCATGGTCACACAGGTCCTGTAATCATTGCTTAGATGATTGCCGCACCCTTCTAGCATTCATTGTAGTACAAAACAAGCATCTCTGAGGTTTTGAAGCCTCCATACGTTCAGCACTTGCATCCAGCCATATTCCAACAGAAGAATGCGTGACCGCAATGTTCAAGAGTTCTTCACTCATCAGATTGAATTGCCTTCGTGGTCTGCTTGTTCTCCTCATCTATTGCTATCGAAAACCTGTGGTCCGTGCTTGCACAACGACTGGTCCGGGATGCACCACCCGCTGCTACAGTAGATCAACTTTGGCAATATGTGGAAGACACATGGACTGCTATACCCCAAGGATACATCCCAAGTCTCTGATTCTATGCCGCGGCGTGTGGCAGAGGTTATAACCAACAATGACGGCTACACTAACTACTGATTTTGTCATCATCCACACGTCACAAGATGATGTAATTTTAATAGTTTAATCTTTATACAACATGTTTTCTGCCAAATAAATTTCGCTGTGATATTTCTGGTCCTTCTTGGTGTTGCATTTTATGTGGCCAGCAGTGTTTTTCAAAGAGCTCTTAAAAATCCCATATGATTGCCAAAAAAGAAATTACACAATTTTCCTAGTTCTTTTATACATTTTTTTCTCTGTTTTATGCATTCGTTTTCTCTCTTTTATACATTTGTTATTTCTTAAGTTATTTTAATAACCATTATCGATTTAATTTTTTTGTATTATTTTTTTCCTGATTTGGACCTTTGTAAAAATTAATGATTCACTTTATTACATTTATTTTGTTTATTTACTATTGTTGTTTAATCCAGTGTTTCTCAAACTGTGGAGCGTGATAACCCCAAAAGGGGGGCTCGAGTATATCAAAAAGTCGAAAACAAAAGATTATTTTTTTAAAAAACTAATAATTTACTGAAAGGAAGCAAAACAAAATACATTCTGACATCATAAAATACAGATTTACACAGATATAATACACTTATAAATGTATCAGTGCTGCATAATGTGTTTCAAATTAATTTAACAGTGCTAAGTTAAGAGCAAGTGTGTGTGTGTAATAATTACCAGTGACCCTATGGGAATATCATAAAGTTACATCATAAAGTTACATCATAAAGTTACATGCAACATTTAATACTTCTCTTGATAATTTGTACGGTTTATAATTCAAGTCGTATTGTAGTCAAAGTGTATTATTATTGAATTCAATACATGTTATTGTATGGTGGGGGGCGCGATGAAAATTAGGATTGAAAATTGGGTCACAAGTAGAGAAAGTTTGAGGAGCACTGGTTTAATCCTTTTTTTATCTAGTTTTACAATTTTCCTTTTCTAAACAACCATGGATTGATACGAATAAAGTGTGGCCCGCTGCAATGTTAACTTGTGGTACCTTGAAACGAATTTCTTATAATATAAAATTAATTTGTTGCATTTTGCTATTTATTACATTTTACAAATTGGTGTAATAAAGAGCAGATGAAAATGGTACATATAACTAATTATTTTAATAATATTAACATTTACATCACACAAATACTCTAAAGTTAAAATCTTGATAATACATTTAGCTTTGCAACAATATGGCAGAAATTCTAATTCTAATTTGAAACATGTCTTAGGTTACTAAAGAGCAGCGATGGGCCGTAGCTAAAGTGTTTATTTTCTAAACTATATTGGAACTAGAAGCAGTGGAGTGCAACTATATGCGCTCACGATATTCCATCTAAGAAGTATAAACAAAATTATGTTCTAACAAAGCTTTGGTACAATACCAAAGGAAGAGAGCGCTATCTAGCGACATTACATAGAAACTAAACTACAATTTTCTGACGTAACAATTTTAATCAAGTCAGTTTGAAGTGATCTTGGATTTCACTGCGTGTGTATGCTTACAAAGGGGAATATAAGTTTAAACTTATAAAAATTCATTAAGTTAGGACAAAACGAAAAGGAATTATTATGTATTTTATAGTCAATTTAATTGTAATTTTCTTAGAATTTTTAATTGTTTTGTTTTATGAAAAATGAAGTACGAGTCTCTTTTTTTAATATTAGACAATTATGAAGAAAAATACATTTGTCATGCAATGCCGAATCTACCCAAAACTTTCATCTATAAAAAGTGCTTAGTAATCTCATAACATTGGTTAAAACTAAATGAAAAATTATATTGCCTAAGAAATAAAGAAAGCTACGCTGGTTTGTAATGATATTGAATGGGAAAAAAATTCTTATGTAATATGTTTTTTCACAGCTATCATGGCATTCCTTTCGGTGTAAATTCACCTGTTTTAACTGCTGTTGTGCGAGCAATCAATACTTCTGAAAATTTTTTTGGTCCAATTCCAAGTCCACGTCTACGTTTCAAAGTATTTAATTCGAAAGGAACTAGTCCTCAATGTGTGTTTTGGAGTCGTTATGAAGAGTAAGTAATCACAATTTTTAAAAAATTTTTAAGTATGTAATATGTTCTTTAAAATGACTCATGAAGAAATATTGAGTGGCCATGAGTTATTGTTTTAAGGCATACTACGGCCCAAATGTGAGTTTAAATATAAAATAGTCTTCATTCTATTTCAATCGGATTTATTTATTATAATTTTGTTCTGTAGAAGGGGTCACTGGTCAGGTGAAGGATGTGATGTCGAGTCACACATACCTGGGAGTCAATATATAAATTGCAGCTGTAATCATTTAAGCAGTTTCGCTGTCTTAATGGAGAAAAATCATAACGAGGTTTGTTGCTTCAACCTTTCCATTTTTGAAATAACTTGTTGCTCCTTAAAATTATTCATTAAAATCTGTTAGTGTATACTAAAAATTGACGTATATGATCAACGACATTTTTATATAAATCCGCAAAACAATACACATCAATCTATTTGAAACAAATAGGGCATTTGTTACTTTTATTGAATATTTGTGGCTCCTTTATTTCTTTTTCTCCGTGTTAGCATTTTAGCTGAATCAAACCTTTCTAAAGATTACTGAGCCGAAATGCCTTGCTTCATCAACGCCTTTTAAGAGACAACTTTTTTTTTCAGTTTGTTCCTTCAGAGACTCTTGTACAGAGTACAATTTCCTACTTCGCCATTACTACCTCTCTGATCCTTCTTGCGTTCACATTCGTCGTTTTCTGCTCCTTGCGAGGCTCCCAAACCAACAGCAACACAATCCACATTTGTCTTGTCTGCTGTATATTTGCCGCGGAACTTATTTTTTTGATCGCCTTGAAATCGAGACATTCTCTTGTCTTTCAGCAGGTGAGAATTTGAAAAAAAACTTTCCTTTACAAGTTCTTTCCTGCTATGTAATACTTTGGATATTTTTTTTCTTTGCAGTTTCCATGTAAAATGGTTGCCATCCTTTTGCATTTCTTGTTCCTTTCAATCTTTTCTTGGTTGTTAGTGGAGTCCATTCATATCTTCAGAATGATGACAAACTTATGTGATATTAATCATGGTCCTATGCACTGTTATTTTTCTGTAGGTTTTGGTAAGTTCTTTTTTTATATTTTACTTGTTTTTTTGTGGCTGATTTGATCAACCTTTCTTATATAAGATATTTCATGATTATTGATATGAAACTTATACAGGGTGTCCCATAAATAGCGCACAGACTCTCTGCTGCCAGATATACAGGGTGTCCCATAAATAGCGCACAGACTCTCTGCTGCCAGATTTCTCGTTGGGAGTATATAAAATGGGCCCAAAAACCTACCCCTATATGACCCATAGTTTACAAGAATAAATTATAGTTTAAAAAAATGAAAAACACGCTTTTATAGTTGATCGAACCAAGTTGTAACTTAATATTTTAATCGTCAAATCTGGAAATGGGATCTGGAATTAGCCGCGAGATGTGGGATGGGATCTGAAAATGAGAAATCGTTAATCCCTATGATCCTGATTAGGACAATGAGACACAATTATTAAATTATTCTTTTGCCATCGGTCCTTGACAAGTAAGAAAAATATCAAATTAATCAGACCTTTTAAAGTGGGTAAAAATTGAGTTTAAAGATTCCGTTACATACAAGTGGAGTTAATAAAAGAGTGTGTTAAAATAATATAAATGAGATGATGCTTGATGAGGCTCCGGCACATTTCTGTGCTCCTGTACTTGATTGGCTGGATATGGCATATTACGACCGCTGGATTGGATGAGGATCCCAGTTATATGGCCACCATAATCACCGGATCTCAACCTGTTTTGACTCAACACAATAAACAACACTAGCAGTGGACTGTGATCTCTTTAATTTTTCTACTCCGTACACTACCTCTCGGAGTGATTGTTACACATACACTGACGTTTTATTTTACAAGCCGCTAGAGGGCGCTGTTCATTAACAGAACTAACATACCGCCCCACATTGCACTGGTTTAACCATGCAATCATTGTTACTAAATTAACATTCATATTGGTTACATCTAGAACACTTTACACATTCAAAACTTGACAATTCTCAAGAAATACAATTACATAAATCATTATATAAATTCAAGATTTCACAAATAACAATATTTTTTTTTATACAAATACAAAATCACTTTACTAACAATGAGTAAATTTACACACCACCAATGGTACACTAAATGAAAAATTCAAATTATATTTAAGGATCTTCCATTGGTAAAACACAAATTTTTGATATGGCTCTTTTACATGTACTATACTGAGTTTTAATTTTTACAACACGCACTTTTTTATCCTCGCCATAATACAATTCTACGATTCTACCTAATGCCCATTTATATGTTGGTAAATTTTCTTCAACTATTAAAACCGAGTCTCCAATTTTAACGTTATTTTTTTCAAACATCCATTTTCTGTTGTAATTGATTCAAGTAATTACGACTCCAAAATTTCCACATTAATTGAACTATCTTAGTTATTTTTTGCCCCTTTTTGAGATTACTCTCTTTACATTTTGTCAAATTAGGCTCTTCTAGCGAATTTAAAGACCTATTAATTAAAAAATGAGCTGGTGTAAGCACTTGGAAATCATCATCATTGTTTGATAGGGGGCAAAGCGGTCGAGAATTTAAAATTCCCTCAATTTGTACTGTGACCGTAAGTAGTTCCTCGTACACGTTAAATTAATTCCATTCACAACTCTTTTTAAGTGATACTTACATGACTTTATGGCCGCTTCCCAAAGACCTCCAAAATTGGGCGACCTCGCAGGAATAAATTTCCACTCTATTCCTTCTGCTGCTAAGTAATTAGCTAATTTTTCGTCTGGGTTTCTGACTATTTCAAGGAGTTTTTTAATTTCATTGCTAGCTCCGACGAAATTTTTACCATTGTCCGAAAACAATTTTGCACATTTGCCTCTTCGAGCCATAAATCTTTTCAACGCGGCAATGAATGCTTGCGATGTTAAATCTGATACTAACTCAATATGTACCGCTTTAAACACAAAACACACAAAAATACAAATATACACTTTAAACAAATTTCCTTTACGTTGTCCTTTATTTTTAATGAAAAAAGGACGAGAGAAATCTACTCCTGAACAATTAAATGGATAATCAGTAATAAGTCTCTCTTTTGGCAAATTACCCATAATTTGAGTTGACTCAATTGGTTTCGCTTTAAAACATACAATACATTTATATACAATTTTTCTGCACATTGACCTACCATTCAACGGCCAAAATTTTTCCCGAATATGATTCAGTAACGATACAGTTCCTACATGTAAATATTTCTTATGAAAATATTCTATTATTATTAAAGTTAATTTATTATTTTTTGGTAAAATTATCTGGTGCTTTTTATTAAAACTTAACTCTAAGTTACACAATCGTCCTCCTACTCTTAAGATACCGTTGTCATCTAAAAAGGGATTCAATGTCTTTAACTTACTGTTTGGTAGCACACTCCCCTTACTTTTAAGATGGTTAATATCACTGGAAAATTCTTGCTCTTGCACTTTTTTTACCAGAAATGTTTCAGCTTTCTCAAATTCTTTTGTCGTGAGTGGACCAGCCACTTTATTTATTCCCTTTAAATTTTCCACGAATCTGAAAATAAAACTTAATACACGTAAAATAGTTATATAATTATTGCTTAGATTAAGAAGGTCGTTTAAAAAATCATTAACATGAATATTAAGCACCGATTGAAAGTTTTCAATTTGTTCATTAACACAGTTTTTCAGTTCTGAATTATATTCATCTAGTTTCTCTCTACAGTTTATAGTTCGATTGGGATAGTCATCATCACCTGAAAGAAATGTTGGTCCATTAAACCATAAGTTTTGTTACAAAAGTTTATCAGGATCGACTCCTCGGGAGACTAAGTCTGCAGGATTTTGATCAGATGGTACGTGTCTCCATAACTGATTAGGATAGAGTTCTTGTATCTTGGCAACCCTATTTTGAACAAAGGTCTTTAAGTCCATCGGTTCTTTTCGAAGCCACGCGAAGACGATCATCGAATCCGACCAAAGATATAATTCAGCAGTTTCTAGTTGTAAAGCAGCTACAACTCTTTTCACAAGTTTTGCCAATAGCACTGCAGCGCACAATTCAAGTCTGGGAATTGTCAGGCTTTTAATAGGCGCTACTCTCGATTTGCTTGTGATTAACCGAACTAAAGTTTCACTCTTCAAATTTTTAGATTTGCAGTAAACTGCTGCACCGTAGCACCGCTCTGAGGCATCAGCAAAGCCATGGATCTCAATAACTTCTGAAAAGCGACAAGAATACGCCTTGGTATCTCTATATTGTTGATATTCTCTAAGGATACTAGGAATTGTTGCCATTCTCGATATTCTTCAGCTGGCAGAAGGTCATTCCATTCCAATTTGCTTCTCCACAAACGCTGGAAGAAAATCTTTGCTTTGGAAATTACTGGTGCCATCAGTCCAACAGGATCAAAGATCTTGGCAATAGTAGACAAGACGTCTCTTTTAGTATTAGAACTGTCCAAACAGACTTTCACTTTAATCAAAAAGCAATCTAGGTTCGGCTTCCACGACACTCCTAACGTTTTCGTCTCTGTTAAAGTTGCAAAATTGTAATTCTGTTCGGGATCCGGTGACAATTTCTCGTGATTGGTGCAAAGTTTATGCAACTCCATTCCAGCACTTTTCAAAATTCCTTTTAATTGTTGTCTGAGAAAAATTGCCTCCTCTAACGTTGCAGCACCACAAAGGACATTGTCCATATACAAGTTGTTCCGTAAAACGGAAGCTGCTATAGGGAAGTTAGCCTCTTCACCCATCGACAATTGGGTTAAAGTTCTCTGTGCTAAGTAGGGAACACTTACAGTGCCATAGGTAACAGTCGAAAGTTCGTAAATTTTGGGTGATTCATGTTCACTTTCACACCAAACGATTCTCTGCAGATTACGCTGTTTAGGGTTAATTAATATAGTTCGATACATCATTTTAATGTCTGCTGTAAATGCATACGTGTAAGTTCTGAACCTGAGCATTTGCGCATATAAGTCCTCCTGTATCACTCCTCCATTATATTGAATGTCATTTAAAGATATTCCATTATCAGTTAACGAAGAACAGTTAAAGACAACTCTAAGTTTTGTTGTGGACTTTTCTGGACGATAAATTCCAGGATGGGTAGCGTAATATGTGATTTCGGGTTCAGTTTCGTTAGTCACTTCCTTCATGTGACCCAGTCTTTCATAATCTCTTAAAAATTCACGATATAAATTTAAGTAATTTTCATCTCTAGCTAAGCGATTCCACAGCGATCCAAGTCGTTTGAGGGCTATGTCTTTCGAATTACCTAAACACGAGGGTTCCTTTTTTAAGGGCATAGATACTACATATTTACCTTCGTTAGTTCTAAAATGAGTATTCGCGTAATCTTCCTCACAAATTAGCCTTTCTTTATTTTTAACTATTGGTTTCTCTACCTCCTCTAATTTCCAAAATTTTTCTAAATTTTTATTCAAGTCCTCATCACGAATCAAACCGCAGTGAACCTTAGTTTCATTTATTGAATCTAAATTACCCGTTACTATATAACCAAATACGCTGTTGACTAACAGTAATTGCGAATCGTTTATTTTAATTCTTTCCGGTTTCAATAACTCATAAAATATATTTGAACCTAATAATAAATCAATTTTGCCGGGAACATTAGAATTAGAATCCGCTAATTCCACAAAATTAGAAAAATCAGAATTTATCTCTAACGCTTTCTGCGGAATAAAATCAGTGATTTTTTTAACTACGAGCATATCCAATTCCTTTTCGAAAGATTTATTTTGATTAGAAATCGCCACTTTAACACACCCATTTACTACCATAGAAGCATCATTTAAACACGAGATTAATGTATTTATTCTTTCGGTCTTAAGTCGTAATTTATTCGCGCACTCATTTGAAATTAGACATGTTTCACTTCCCGAGTCTAACAAGGCCCTAAATGTCTGCCATTCTGAATATTTATGTTTCATATGAATTAAAGCAGTACTCAAAAGGCATTTGTTTTTAAAACATGCGGTTGCCACGATCTGTGTTTTGTCTACTTTCGGAACGAAAGATTCAGCATTTACACTCAAGACGAATTGTGGCTCATCCTGGTTAACCTCTGTCATCGTCTCCAGGGGGAAGAAAGAATTCCCTTTCATTTCTCTGGGGTAATGTAATAATTTGTTATGCGGTTTAGAGCAGAAACAATTTTTTGATCTACATCTTCTAACGCTGCATTGAGGTGAAAAACATTTAAAACAAAGTCTATTATTTTTAACAAATGCTACTCTTTCGTTTACAGAAAACATTTTAAATTGTGGACAAAATTGTAAAGCATGAACATTATTTTTACACAATACACATTTATCATTTTTTAACTCGGAAAAAAATACATTCGATGCATCTCGCGGTATTTTAGCATTAAATTTGTTTTGTTTATTATAACTGAAACGCTTGGCATTTTCACAAAAGGGCTTAGAAAATATCTCCCTCTTAATTTTGCCTCTTTCGATGACAAATATATATCGCACTCACGCCCTAACTCTTGTGGTTTAAAATATTTCTCTCCCTGTTTTATACTCATGTGAGACATTAATTATTTGTCGAGTGTGTTCATTATTTTATCCGATACAATTAACTCACACAATGATTTAAAATCATTCACATTGCGCAGCTGACAATAATACTCAAATGTCGCGCATAATCGTGATGCAAATTGTACATAACTCCCTGAACTTATTTTTTGCGCTCTCTGAAATCTATTATAGCATTCTTGCGGTGTGGGGGGAAAATTCTTTTAATACTACATCTTTAAGTTTACTATAATTATATTTAATTCTTCTTCGGAAACATGAACTAGTAAATTATTAACTCTTTCACCTAGAATATTTAAAAGAATTTCGCCTTTAAATTGTTCGGGAACCTCTTTTATTTTGAATGCTTTTTCAAGCGACTGGAAAAATAAATTATATGACTCCACTCTTGAAGGTACGGGTATTGTTAAAGTTTTCACGGACTTTAACAAAGTCTCAACATTAATATTGGCGGCAGTTTCAAGAACACTCGGATTTTGAATATCGGAATTTTGAAGTAAATTCTTCTGGATATTTGCAAGCTCTAATTGTTTTTGCAATTGCGCTAATTTAATTCGTTCAAATTCTAATTTAGTTTCACTATCCAATCTCTTATTTTTAATTTCCGCCAAAGCATAATCGATTGCAGATTGAACTAACTCTTTATCATTTTTGTAAACGTCACTATTTACAATTACACATTTTAAGCCAGCGATTTTTGCTCCTTCTGGTACAGTTAAATTTAACTCTTCCGCAACGATTTTTAACTCGTCTTTCCCTAATTCATTTAAAGACATATTTATGAATTAAGGACACTAATAGAAGGATCAATTAATTGCACCTACCTCCTCAGATCGCTGTTTCATGCCGCTCGCTAAAGTTTCGGTTTCGCAATCGGTCTCTATTCACACTTTGGACACCACTTATTTTTTTTTCTTTTTCACTGTGAATTTTGATAATCCACGGTTTCACAAATACACATATCAATTAAATCGCTTACCTCCGGTGAGGCTGACCATGTTTTGACTCAACACAATAAACAACACTAACAGTGGACTGTGATCTCTTTAATTTCTCTACTCCGTACACTACCTCTCGGAGTGATTGTTACACATACACTGACGTTTTATTTTACAAGCCGCTAGAGGGCGCTGTTCATTAACAGAACTAACACAACCTATTGGCTTTTTTCCCTGTGGGGTAATCTCAAGGTATTGGTGGCTACACAAACTGACTTATCTGCTTGTCTGCATACTGATTGTACTTGGGTGGACACCTCGCTGCTGCGACATGTGCATTCACTCATTCCACGGCACGTTCAAGGCTGCTCCGATATACACTTTGAACATCTTTCTGCATAAATATTAGCAAATATTGTTTTTGATGTGTCCGGCTTTCACCGGCATACTTTGTCTTTCGTATTTTTCTCTCTCGTACAAGTACAGTTCTTTTTTATGTACTCCCAACATCGAATCCTGCTGTACAGAATTTGGGCGCTCTTTTTTGGACACCCTGTATAAAACTCTTTCTATTATGGATGACTAAAAGAATATAACAAAAGTTAAATGTACATCTAGGCTCACCAGCTAGAACATCCTTTGACAGAGGAATTCCATTATTATCCCCAGGTGATGGAAATCATATTCATTTGGCACATTTTCCTGATTTCTTAAAAAAAATTTGTAAAGTCTAATGATTTACATTGATTTTGGCTTGATTATGTTTGTTTTATGTAAACATATATCAAACAGTTATGACAAAACATCAGCTATTCGGTTGCAATTAAAGGTAAATGCAAGAAAAAAAATCATTTGATCAGTTGGTGTATTAATAAAACAAAATTGAAATAATTTCATTCATCATAGTAGTAGTAGTTCCAACACGTATATCAGATGCATATTTTATCATCCGCGCAGTAAGTCTTTCAAAATAAAATTTGTACGCAAAAAAACTTATTTAATAAGTAATAGACTATTATATATTTATATAAAACTTATTTAATAAGTAATAAACTATTATATATTTATATAAATAAAAGTTAAAATATTTTTAAAATGGTATTAGTTAATCCAAAGTATTGATACAGAGGAGTTTTAGAAATTGTCGAGGATTTTACAAAAGAGTTTCTATTAATGTAATTACAATCGATGACACGATCTTGATTTTTTATTTAAAAAAAATCATACATTTTCTACATATGTTTCCAAACAACAAAAATATTTATTGACAATATTTGTAGTAAAAACAACACAACTTAATACATGAAATGCAGCAACTATAATATTTTTTAAAAAAATAAATGTTATTCAATATTATAATATACTCAACTGTCGCAAATGTTTGAAAAATTTTCAAGGAAAATAAACCAATACGTGCTGATACCAGTAAAGGAATTAAATTAACTCGAATGTGATTATATCAATGATTAAAAATTAAATAGAGTCCAAAAGGTTTCTAAGGGCAATGAATTGCAATTTAATATAGTAATTGAGTACAATGTCACCCATCCGGTAGAGTGGTTAGCAACGCTGACTGCTGTGCCGTAGGGCGCGGGTTCGAATCATGGAAAAGACATGGATGTTTGTAAATGAAAAGTGTCTTTGCGGCATGGGGATACTCTAAATAGCCGTCGAGTCGCAAGTCCTCTCGTGAGGTTTGTGGAAGGGGAAGAGAGGTGGGAGGCCCCTGACACTGCCCCAGATAGTTCTCCCTCTAAAATGAGGTAGAACCGAGAAAAATCGTACTGTCACCGGTATTGTGTTTAAGACTGCAACCAACGGCAGGCGTACATCTACAAGTCCAACCTGTCTCAGGCTCTGGAAACAGCAACAACAACAGTTGTATACAATGGTGTTTGATCACACAATATCACTAACCTCGAAAAATTAAGGAACAATATTTTTGTGTGTCTAATTTGAAAATAAATTGACATAGGAACAAGACATTAGGAATAAATTTGCATACACCTCCAGAAAAAACGCCTTGTCCAAAGTAATTCGTATGTGAAGCCCCATTGCTTGTTATCTTGCTCCACACAAACGGGCACATATCTGTCTTGGACTCTTGCATAGAGATCAGCATAGTGAAGGCCCGTAAAAGTGGGATTTCTGATGCTACAGAAGGATTTCTGAGAATGCTTTTTCTCTTTCGGGTCAAAAGAACTACAAAGCCACCTATTTCTTCTCTCCGAAGTGGAAGCCTCCTGCTATTGAATGAAAATGAATAATTAAAATGCTAATTATATTTTCTGTTTCAGGAGGACCTGCCCTTATTGTTGGACTCTCTGTCGGTGTTAGTGTTGACCAATACGGAAATCATTTTTTGTAAGCATATTATCAGAATTGTTTTTTTTAAACATCCTTTAGTAATCTCATATTTTCGAAAGTATTGATTCATTTGTAAATTGGAATGCTGTAGTCGTGGCAATTGAAAAATTCTGGATATTAATGAAATGATCGTTTATTCAGGGAAATTTTCACATCCGAAGAGATTACTTCGAGAGTTGTCAAAAAATGAAGAGAAAGATTTATACCTTCCTACATTTAAAAATAAGGACAAATAGGGAAAGATGTAATGAAAAAATATAATGTTCAAATGAAGGGAATTATTAATTATTTTTAGAAATAACGTAAGAGAGAGAGAGAGAGAAAGTTTCAATCAACCAGTAAGGCACAAGTAAGCTATTAAAATATTCTAGTACTAAAAATCACGAATATATCTGTAAAATAATTCCAGGTTCACTCCTTTTTCCCACGAATAAATCTGTCAAAATATAGATTTTAATTCTTGAATTCGAAACAAAATGAGACTTGTTCTTCGAAATAGGGTACTCGCAATTATGATTTAGATAAGAATATATAAGATTAGAATTTTTAAATTTTTAAAGTTAAGTTATTACACACACATGTATATTGGATTATTATGATTTAGATCTTTACTAGTTAAATTTTTTATTTCTAATTGAATTTTTTCTTCTAAGCTTTATTTTAGCCAAGTAATATACGTAAATAAAGGGGAAGGTATTTTTGTTTATTTAATTAAATTAATTAAAAAAATGTTGCTTAACCTTGCAATCTTAGCCCTAAGCCTAAGAATTCGTTAATTTTTTTTCTGTAGCTGTTTTACTTAACCATGGTCTAACAGTCTTGTTTCGTATAAAATAATTACATATGCGCACACACATATATGATTCTTTGTATAATTACGATTGAAATATAAGCATTATTACATAGATCTTTCAAAACTTCTATTTAAAATTCCTAACTTTATTTTAATGCAAGCAAGTTTTTAAATGCACAGAAATAAGAAAATATGTTTTTGAAGAGGACCCAAATGAAATTTGAGGAGCCTCTTTGCAAAGTTTCTTCGTTAATGCAATGGAAAAACATTTGCTTCGATGGGTGAATTGCAATTACTAATCGATTTATGTTCTCTATGCATTTAGTTGCTGGCTCTCTGTGCATGAAAACGTGGTTTGGAGTTTAGTAGGACCTGTTTGCATCATCGTTGTTGTACGTATTTTTTTAATACATTATGAATCATTTACTTATTTTTACAATAATTAGCAATTAAAAACGCGTAAATTTTTATTCTTACATAAATTCCTTTATTCTTTCGCAGGTAACGCTTCTAGTTTTTATATCAGCTCTGAAGTCAAGTTTGCAATGTAAAGACTCTGTAATGGACTTTGGTAATTTAAAGTAGGTTTGCTTTCTTTTTCGCTTCCTGCAAATATTAGACTATTAGCATAGCTTTCTAATAATTGAATAAAAATAAAAATTTAAAGAAATCTCTCTCGTGAGTTCTGAGATATTTTTAATACATTATTTGAATTTTTTTCTTTGTGTCAAACGATGTCTTTCAAAACTCTCTTAAATGCAATTCCTCCAAAGAGGTTCATTTATTTTCAATGCGAAGTTGAGTGACGTTCAGATTATTTTTCTATTTTGGATCATTACAATTAAAGATTCAGATCTTCTTCACCTTCTAATCCAATTTCTTTGCCGTCAAACGATTTGGATCTATTAAGGTATAAATGAGGAGGAATGCTTTGTGAAGAGGTGTAACTTTACAAAATAAGTAATATAATTTTTTTTAAGGCAATTCCTACTTTGATCAACAAAGAAAAATTTTATTTTAGGTACTTTTTACAAAAGAATTAACAGTTAATATAAATATGTATATACTCATATGGCAGAATCACAATATTGAGTGGCAAAATAGAAAGTGATTTTCCTTGCAATTTTCCATTTTCATTTCTATATAGGGTGTTGGACTATTATTTTTGTTTGATACTATTTTGTTTACTAAAATATTATTCATTAAGAGTATAATTATTTCAATAAAATATTATGGTAAAAAGAAATCACATTCTCAGAAATTAGGCCATCCCAGGTGGGATTCGAACCCACGACCTTTGGATTCGAAGTCCATCACGCTATCCATTGCACTAAGGGACACAACGAACGATTTTCCTTTTTATATATGGTGTCGGACTATTATTTTTTTTTACTATTTATTCTTTAATTAAAACATTAATGAATTAATATTTGAAAAAAAAAAATACTGTATATATATATATATATATATGTATATATATATATATGTATATATATATATGTATATATATATGTATATATATATGTATATATATATATATGTATATATATATATATATATATATATATATATATATATGTCAGGTTTGAAAAGTTTAGCTTCAAAATTAAATAAGTAATAAATGAAAATAGAGCGAACTCTTTACCATCGCGTAAGGATTTGTGGGTAAATAAGCATATTTAAATGTAGATCGAGCGCTGACGAAAGAGAACGCATATTCGAAAAGGCTTAGCTTGTGACTCCTCGCCGAATTGTTGTCTATTGTTCTACTTGGTTGCACGCCAAAGGGCCGCCATGTTGGACTTTATGTGATTGAAGCAAAACAAAGACGTTATTATAGAGATGATGTCCTCTTCATTTTACCAGCAGGCCTGGGGCCTACACACACACACATATATATATATATATATATATATTTATATATATATACTGGTGTGCAAGAATTAAGGGCGAGACGGTTTTTTCAATATAACTTTGTACAAAGGTTTTCCAAATCAACACATTTAATACCGTAAGATCCCCAATACGTAAGGACATGTGTAATGTAAGCAACACTTACTAAAAGAGAAACCAGAGGGTTAAAAAGAAGCTTGATTGAAAAAGTAGCATGGAGCGCAATGCGACTGAAGGCCGAAACATCCCTATGATGGGTGTCCAGCAAGAAACATCCGGTCTTTAGTAGGGGATATGATCTCCCCTGACTGCTAGGCAGGTTTCACAGCGTCTGCCCATGCTGAGAATGAGGGTGTCAATGAGTTGTTGAGGCATTGCTGCCCATTCGTCTTGCAGCGCCAATCGAAGCTCCCGAATCGTTACTGATGGTAAGGTACGACCTGCCAAGCGTTTGCCTAGAAAACCCATACATGCTCGATGGGATTGAGATCCGGAGATCGTGCCGGCCAATCCATACGTTCAATATCCTCACTCTCTAAGAGATGTTCGGCAGCTACTGTGCGATGACATGGTGCATTGTCGTCCATGAAAAGGAACTGCAGACCCATAGCGCCTCTAAAAAGACGCACATATGGAAGAAGAATCTCGTTACAATAACGGGTCCCGTTGACTGAACCTGTGTCGAAGATGTGAAGGTCTGTACGACTACCAAGCATGATGCCTCCCCAAACGAGAACACCGCGACCTCCATACCTGTCCCTTTCAATGATGTTCGAGGGATGATTGCGGCTTCCCCGCTCTCTCCAGATGAGTATGCGATGAGAATCGCTACTCAAACTGAATCTGCTCTCATCTGTAAAGAGTACTCGTCCCCATTCATTGTCTCTCCAATTCCGGTGTTCCCGGCACCACAGAGAACGCCTTCTCCGATGGGCAGGCGTTAAAGGTACACACCGTACAGGGCGTCGTGCAAACAGACCACCACCGTGCAGTCTTCTGGTCACGGTAAAACGCGATATCGGTCGTCCAGTCGCCTGTGTCGTGTGTCTAGCGATTTCTCCCGCTGTCTGCCACCTGTTTCTTCTGGCCTGTAAGACAATGTACCGGTCATCTACGGGTGTGGTTCCTCGTGGACGACCACTACTGAACCCCCAGATAGCTGTTCCTGTAGTTTAAAATTGTCTCCAAAGTCGTGAAACGATGTTGTGAGCAATTCCGAACTCTGTAGCCACACTTGTCACACTGCGGCCTTCCTCCAACTTCCCAATGATTCGACCTCGGGTAAAAGCATCCAGATGTCATCTAACAGATTGATTATTCGCCATTTCTCGCTGAGGCAGCAACTCGGTGTGATTTTAATTGCTATACGGCGTGCAATCTCTTTGCCAGAAATACTGATCTTACACCGACAACATGCTTTATACTATTCAGACACTCCCCCATTACGTCTACCTGCATATCTGCGCATGTGCTACCGTACATCACCTTACTTAATCTCCTGATTGGTCTTTCTGTCCGCTCTGCCTCTTCGTTCAGCTGATATGCTAATTTTTCGACTTCGTCCTTAATTTTTGCACACCAGTGTATATATATATATATATATAAGGATAATTAAATTAGATTAAAAATTAAATTCCCTACCTAGCACACACACTTGATTCATCTTTCTCAGTGCACATCTTCAAGTATCAAACTAATCACCCATTTATTTCTTCCGAAAATATGGCCTAGCCAATAAACATGTCTAATTCCAGATCGTTAGATTTAATAGTCAACATATGTCAGCATTAACTTTCAAATACCCTCTTCAAATCCGCGATACTTACCACATGCTTTTCAAGTGTTATCCATTTTAACCGAAAATTGTGGCGTGCTTTTTTACTCTCTGCTCTTAGTGTCAGAACAGATGTAGAAAGGATTGAATAAAGATGTTCCTTTCCTTTTTTTCTAACTTTTAATCTGATTATGTCTTCAAAATCATGACA
Organism: Trichonephila clavipes; assembly: GCA_019973935.1. Taxonomy (NCBI): domain Eukaryota; kingdom Metazoa; phylum Arthropoda; class Arachnida; order Araneae; family Nephilidae; genus Trichonephila; species Trichonephila clavipes. Next base: position 179,195 of record BMAU01017824.1, on the reverse strand, counting down.
TATATATATGTATTTATATATTCCAAATATAGAAGGATGAAACAGTATCATTAATGTTAACAAATAATTTTAAAAATATATGTTGAAAGTGTTTATTAGTTCAAGTAATAATTTCCCTTAGTATTAAATTTCCCCAAATTTTATAGGCTTCAAGAATATAAAATTGTTTATTTCGTATATTAAGTGATGTAATTTATTTATATTTTATTAAAAGTAAAGCATTCATCGAATCACGTTGATTCATAGAGTATATATAGCTCTTAAAAAGTCCTTTAACTGTCAAGATAGTCAGTCCTTTAATAGTCAAGTCCTACTAATTTATAAAGACGTTTATTATTTTCAAGTTAATGAAGTAATGTATAACTGAAATGATACCCCACAAACAGGTTTTTATTTTAATGATTGTGGTGAGTTCTCTCTCTCTCTGTTTGTGTGTGTGTATGTGATAAATTTCAAAGAATATTTCTCTCGCTTTGTGTTTCCTAGTTTATATATATAAATTAGTAATTACTCTCTAAATAATATACTCTCAAAGGAAAATTATAATTAGTGATACATAATATTTTAATAAGGATTGATGATAAATTGTTTTTAGATGAAAACTATTTATAACTTTAATTTGCCATCGAGAGTGTACAGAACTGCCATTAATGCCATTCATTCCTTTATGTATTGAGTGATGCTCAGTGCATTGGATCTGGAGGCTAGTGATTGTTTTGAAGAATAAATAGTTTTAAGATAAAATTACTTGATGTTTAATAAAATCCAATGGGTTCTTTTAGGACTTTACTCTGGTTAGCTGTTATATTGCTTCCTATTCAAGGATCCACATGGGTTCTAGCCATCCTGTCTGTAAATGAAACCCATGCAATACTTCACTATGCCTTCTCTTTTTTCTGCCTATTAGAAGGAATATACATCTTTGTGGGTTATTGTGTAATTAACAAAAAGGTAAAAGTTATTTGAAATCATAGCCAATTCTTATTTTATTTAGCCGTATGCATGTTTTATGTTTGCACAAGTGTAGAAGAGTATGCATTATTTTCAGATTCAACAACAAATATGTTGGATGTGGATGAGAATTATTAAACATGATAAATATACAGAAAAAAATGGCATTCATTCACCTATGGTAAGTATTTTAAAAAGAAGCTTTTTTTAAAAAATTCAACAAGATTAAAAGCTTCGAAGCAGTGAAAAATTCTGACTTCAGAATATTATGAAATGTCTATGAACAATCAAACATAATTTCAGAATAATTTGAGTGATAAATACAATTAAATGCACACAAATGAAAAATCGATCAGAAGCTGTTTCCCATGATCATTTTATAATGGAAGGTTAAGCTTCATTCAGTTGATTATTTCTGCTAAAATATGATACATACTTTGACTCCTTATCGGGGGATGATTTCATTACAATGTATTGATTACAGTATATTTGTAGTTAAAAGTTCAACTGAAGGCAAAAATCATAATATTTTATCACTATTTAGGAAATGAAAAGTTTGAAATTCTTGTTCTAGTATACCTAGAAAATATTCTCACTACTCTTTGAATCTACTTTTCATTAGCAACAGTCAGCCGCATATCATCCTTCATCTAAAATATATCATAGAAGCATTGGGATCTCTACGTCATCAGCTGCTAGCAGATCTACTTCCAAGACTTGTACAAGCCATTGCAGAGCTGAATCAGAACCAAGACTGTCTGAAAACCAGCCTTCAACATCGGAATTGGACGAGGGAATATATTGTAAACATGGAAAATGTTACCAACAGATCTTACGAACTTGTGATTTGGAACGTGAGTGTGGTTTGAGATTTTTTAAATTTTCATAAATATGTGAGGTAATTTCAGATCGCTATAATTCCTTAGGTAAGTAATAGTTATTTGCGCGTAAAGTTGCTTTAACTTTAAATCCAAAAAATGTCCAACTCCTTCAGACGTTGTTTTCAGTACTTTATAATCCAGCTACGTTAAACAAAACTTAATGACAAATATTTGCCCAATATAATTTATGAGGTGGCTCTAGATTTCATTCTTATCAATAATATAATTATTAGTATTTTATGTCTTGGTCATTTATTTATTTTAAACGTATGCGCACTTGGATGAAATTAGCCGTAGTGAAAGCCAAAAAAAAGCATTAACCAAATGAAAGTGTTTTATAAAAAGGATCATATAACAATATTAAAAATATTCACTGCCCTTTGAATTTATTTTTCCCACCAGCAGCTTACCCTTTATCTAATATAAATTAGAGAAGCATTGGAATCCCTACATTATCAGCTTCTACCAGACGTAGCTGTTTTCTGATTTCCTGTGCTTTGTATTAAGAAAAAAATCTCAATTTTATTTTTAACCAATCTATATGATTTAGATTTATTTAATGGAAATATTTTATAATGTGAATTGATTGATTTTGTAACATTATAGAAAATAAAGGGTCGATTAAGTGTTGTTTGAATGACATCCTAAATGGCAATCATACCGTTACATCATGTAAGCTGAGTTTATCTGCTGAGACAAATGATGGGAAATCTTCTGAAGGATTCAAATTTTCTGGTAAGCGGATCTATTATTTTATGAAAAAGACCGAATATTGTGAGTAAGGATACTAATAAGTTTGGGAAGAGTTTGTTTTAATTTTTCATTTTAGGAATTTTTATTGTTTATATATGCTACTCTCTTAATTTTTAACAATAGATTTAAAATATACAAAATCTATTCCGTGAAATTAGGATAAGTCTGTAAACACAGCTCATGATAATAATTAACTCAAAGTTATTAACAGGAAAATCTCTTGAAGTTAATTTCCTTTCTGGTACGTTGATGTAAAAAAAAAATAGTATACCTGAAAATATGTATTCCCTTATTTTATAATAAATTGCAAATTAAAAAGCATCAAAAGCATTTAGCTAAAAATTTCAGTGAAAACTTCCCTGAATTGATGTTACATTATTTAATTTCATACAAGTTACTTTTAAGAGAACTTTGTAAATAATTTATCAAAAACGATTGTTTTTTAAAATTCTGGCATGTATGTTAAGATTCGAGTGTAAGTAAACATTATCCTAAAAGAGGTAGACAGTGAATTTGGGTGACATTTAAATGTTAATCTGTTCTGGAAGATTTATATAGAATAGGATTAATTTTCAACTGTGATTGTGATATTTTAATGGGAAAAATAAAAAATAAATTTATTGAAAGGGGAAAATGTAATAATTGTTAGTGATGACAGTCTGTAGCCTAAGGTTTGTTTCTCGGTTGGAACTCTACTCGTTCAACAACTATAATCGCACTTGCATATTCGTATTTATTTTTGAACTTTCTAATCTTATAAGTTTTGACATTTGATTTAGTGTTAACGTTAGAATGAAAGAGCAATTTTTAGTATATTATTAAGGATTAATATACAGAGAGAGAGCATTGCACACACACAGAATATTCACTTAGGAGTTGTTCATTTTTATAATAAAACTTGATAAAATGTCCGTTTAACTTTAGTTTCCTTTAAACGAGATAAATTGTTATGCACCTAGAAATATTTTATTTCAAATATCATCTCAAAGTTCCATGCATATATTTTCATTTCCAATTTATTTTTCGTTTCCATTAATTATTTTCTCTTGAGGTTTTTCTGACTGCACATTGTATTTTATTTTGCAGAATCTACTTCTTCTGGTCCTAAAATGGGTGTCAATATGTTTTCTTATCCTCGATCAAGGTCTCCTTTTAGCAAAACGTCTTTGTCTTTAAAAATGGGCCTCAATTCAAAAGATCAAAGTGTGGGCAGTGTTGACTGTGAAAAGTCCTCTCCATTATCAGCTCCAGTGAGCAATGTTCGTCCTGAATTTTACGCTCCTCGAATGGGTGTGAGTGGTGTTGAGAAGTCAATTCATTCTGTTCGAGACATTTTGGCTGAAACAAATAGCTTTGATTCTAATTTGCATCTAAATAGCGCCAATAAACTGGATTTCAAAACTGGCATATGTTCTTCATGTAGATCTCAAAGTTTTTCTCGAGAGACATTCAGTGATTTTAGTAGTACTGATATACCGCAGTATGATGTTTGTTCAAAATCCTCCTATAAAAATTATTCAATTGAGAATAACAAGTCCATTCACTTATCGAAAGAGAAAGATTTCAACCGTAGTAAAAAACAATTGCACAATTATCGTTCCCTAGAAGATAGCGAAAACTTCATGGATGAAATGTCAATAAATTCTGGAGTATCGGGAAAAAAATTAAATGAGGCGTTAAAAAAGACGAGATCTAGTGGTGAACTTGAATGGGATTCTTCTCAAGTTTCCAAAGGTTTAGTGCAGACATCTTTCGATCCCACACAAAGGACTGTAGAAACTGCTTCCTGTGGGGATAGAGCCTCTCCTAGGTTAATTGGTGAGTATTCATTTTCGATTCCCATTTGACGTAGCAGAATTTGATGAAAAACGTCTTTGAAATTGTTCTTTTTAATTAGATGACACCCCTAGTGAAGAGGATGGGCCAATCAACACAAAAGACCTTCAAAATTCCAGGAATGACAGAAGCTGCGATTCTAGCAATTTACTCCAAATAGTCGACAAACCTTCAAAAACTTCTCCTCCATTAGCTACTGCTGAGATTACTGACTCCGAGTACGTTGAGTTCAGTATTTTATTTTCCCATTATTTTAAAGATAAAAAAAATTATATTAGCATATTTATATTAATCTCATGTATTTTGACTACACATAAACTTTGTGTTGAGAAATAATTAAAAATGAGAAACACTTAAAAAACTTTAAATTATAAGAGATAAATTTGTAATCACAAAGAGAATTTTCATCTACGAAGTTACGAAGAAAATTTGTTTTACCTTTTTAATGATAAAAAAACACCTTGTATCATTATAATATACAAACTGGGATACTATATTTTCGTAGATAGTAGTAATCATAAAGCTCTAAAGATAAATTAATAGAAGCGGATGGTATGAATTTAGAACTCAATATCATTAAAAATAACCATGCATTTTAACTTAGTTTTTCAAAATTATAAAATCAAAAAGATGAATACAAATGTTTTGACAGTGGCTCTAAATTGCTCTTTTTGACACCATGAAGCAACGCAAATGGGAGAATTGCAGAGGTGAAAGGTTCAGGAAAAGATCTTTAAGTTGTGCACTAAACATTTCTATGCAGAGTTGAGTTGAAAACGCAACAAGGAAATTCTATAAAAATCGAATACATAATATGTTTGTGGAGTCTAAAATTAGTTCCATTTGATTTGACATCGCACTTTGAAGCTTGTCACGGTCAAGTGACAAGGACGGTAACCGAGCTGGCACCTCAAACTTTCACACCACGTCACCATGAGGAGTTGAAACTCCCACCGATTGAACTCCTCTACACGGTAGGTGTTCAGTGGCACAATGATTGGAATCGAGTGCCTAGATTCTCACCCCTCGACTGCCGTGGCTCAAGAGAGAAGACCAACAGAAGCTTGGAGTCATTTCAGGAACACGGGATGTAAATAAAAATACCTTCTGTAACGATAAGAGTCATTTAAAAGCTTTATTCATTAAGACCAAGAAAGAATTGAAATATTTCAGGAGGTTAAATGAAAAAGAAATCATATTATGATATCCTATGATTCATACGCTTATTTATTTTACACACACACACAAAATTTCGTTTTTATGTTTAAATTTTCCGTTATTTTGCTTGATATTTTGATAGGCACTAAGCGATGAAATATCCCCCCTCCCTTAAGGTATCCGACTACGTTCGGAACCGTGATTTTAAAAAAGCGCATAAATGGATAATTTTTATGATATTTAGTGTCACTTAGATTAGAATACATGTATAAAATTGTTTTAAGGACATCATGACAAAACAAATTATTTAAATACAATATTTTGGCAAAAAATTAACTTAGAATAACCTTTTTTTCTCAAAAAGTTCTCCTTTTATAAAAAATGTTTCTATGATAATAATATTTTACTTATATATAAAGTAAAGACTTCTCCAGAAGGTCTGAACTAGGACTTTGAAAAATTCACATTATTTTCATAGTTACTACCCATTGAAATAATTATCAGCGTATTTTTCTTAAAATTTCTCCCATCTGTTGTAATAAAATATGGATAAATCCACTTCTAAGTTATATATTCCAAAATTCTAATTCAGCCTCTGTACAGAGGTCTGAGCTATATACAGGCAAAATATTATTATAATGGAAGCATTTTTCATAAAGAGAGAAAGTTTCGAAAATGGGTCATTCTATGTTCATTTTTTGTCAAAATATTGTACTTAAATAACTTTTTATTGTAATATTATTCTCAAAGCAATTTCATATACGTTTTTCAATCTAAGTGACACTAAATATCACCCATTTATAAGCTTTTTCAAAATCCCGGTTCCGATCCTTTAACTGTGTGGCCATACACTGGTGTGCAAAAATTAAGGACGAGACGGTTTTTTCAATATAACTTTGTACAAAAGCTTTCCAAATCAACACATTTAATACCGTAAGATCCCCAATACGTAAGGACATGTGTAATGTAAGCAACACTTACTAAAAGAGAAACCAGAGGGTTAAAAAGAAGCTTGATTGAAAAAGTAGCATGGAGCACAAAAAATGCGACTGAAGGCCGAAACATCCCTGTGATGGGTGTCCAGCAAGAAACATCCGGTCTTTAGTAGGGGATATGATCTCCCCTGACTACTAGGCAGGTTTCACAGCGTCTGCCCATGCTGAGAATGAGGGTGTCAATGAGTTGTTGAGGCATTGCTGCCCATTCGTCTTGCAGCGCCAATCGAAGCTCCCGAATCGTTACTGATGGTAAGGTACGACCTGCCAAGCGTTTGCCTAGAAAACCCATACATGCTCGATGGGATTGAGATCCGGAGATCGTGCCGGCCAATCCATACGTTCAATATCCTCACTCTCTAAGAGCTGTTCGGCAGCTACTGTGCGATGACATGGTGCATTGTCGTCCATGAAAAGGAACTGCAGACCCATAGCGCCTCTAAAAAGACGCACATATGGAAGAAGAATCTCGTTACAATAACGGGTCCCGTTGACTGAACCTGTGTCGAAGATGTGAAGGTCTGTACGACTACCAAGCATGATGCCTCCCCAAACGAGAACACCGCGACCTCCATACCTGTCCCTTTCAATGATGTTCGAGGGATGATTGCGGCTTCCCCGCTCTCTCCAGATGAGTATGCGATGAGAATCGCTACTCAAACTGAATCTGCTCTCATCTGTAAAGAGTACTCGTCCCCATTCATTGTCTCTCCAATTCCGGTGTTCCCGGCACCACAGAGAACGCCTTCTCCGATGGGCAGGCGTTAAAGGTACACACCGTACAGGGCGTCGTGCAAACAGACCACCACCGTGCAGTCTTCTGGCCACGGTAAAACGCGATATCGGTCGTCCAGTCGCCTGTGTCGTGTGTCTAGCGATTTCTCCCGCTGTCTGCCGCCTGTTTCTTCTGGCCTGTAAGACAATGTACTGGTCATCTGCGGGTGTGGCTCCTCGTGGACGACCACTACTGAACCCCCGGATAGCTTTTCCTGTAGTTTGAAATTGTCTCCAAAGACGTGAAACGATGCTGTGAGCAATTCCGAACTCTGCAGCCACACTTGTCACACTGCGGCCTTCCTCCAACTTCCCAATGATTCGATTTCGGGTAAAAGCATCCAGATGTCGTCTAACAGATTGATTATTCGCCATTTCTCACTGAGGCAGCAACTCGGTGTGATTTTAACTGCTATACGGCGTGCAATCTCTTTGCCAGAAATACTGATCTTACACCGACAACATGCTTTATACTATTCAGACACTCCCCCATTACGTCTACCTGCATATCTGCGCATGTGCTACCGTACATCACCTTACTTAATCTCCTGATTGGTCTTTCTGTCCGCTCTGCCTCTTCGTTCAGCTGATATGCTAATTTTTCGACTTCGTCCTTAATTTTTGCACACCAGTTTAGTATGCAAGTGAACTCGTGGCTAGAGTGTTGCTGGTTGCAGTCCTCCTGAAACTGAAGAAGGGTCCGTTCAATGTGTCGAGACTCAACGTTGGGGAGGGTGTTAAGGTGAGGTGACCAATAGCCCTCGTATTGCTTTCTAGTGTAAAACTCTCGCTCCCCTCTAAATGGAAACTCGACAGAATTCGTCATCGCAAATGAATTGTTTCAATGCCTTTTATTCCTTTAGAATCAATTCATTTTGAATAGATGCTTTTTGAAGTGTAAAAGTGTCTATCTGCGTGTATCTTCTTTTCGCCTGAAAATAAATAGTAATAGCTTATACATGATTGTATTTTATTTATATGATTATTAAATTCCATTTATTTTAATAATTGGCTTTATTATTTTTGATGCTTCTTTTTGGGAAAAGTGAAGAGGTATTTATATTTTTCATCTTTTATTCTTTTAAAAGTTTCGTCTGCTGTAGTTTATTTAAAATTGTTATATTTGAAATCACATTACCATATTATTATAGCCAAGACAGAGGATATTTTATAGAATTTTTTTAACGAATGTAAATTTATTTTTCGAAATGGCTGAAGCATTTATCCAATAATAATAATACAAGTTTCAGATTGCTATGCTTGTTTAAATCCTTTGGATCCTATTTGAACAAATTATGAAAGCTTCATTATACACTTGTAAATGTGGTCTTCGCAATACTTTTTTGAGCTTACTAAAGATACTAAAATCATGTGAGGACATTTGAACTCTTGAGGAGAATTGGATCAAGATTTCCTACTTGAATTGCTAAAACATGTTGCTCTCATTTTGTGTGTGTTATCGTCAATAAGAGGATTCTATGTTAAGATCTGTGTACTTTAATAAGCTTCGTTAAATTTTCCCAATCTTGACCATAGTTCCATGTTCGAGGCATTTGATTACTCCTTGTGATGGAAGATCTAAAGAATTATCTTGTTAGCACTAGTATGGTAGATAAGGGGAGGAAACCTTGGTGTTTCTAACTAAACACTTTCATTTTCAACTCGGGTTCAAAGTGATGCCATCAGCTTTCGCCGTGATAGGCCCTTGTTCTGTTGACAACTAAAGCACTTCAAAATGGGTGCAGGTCCACGGAGAAGCCGATTGATGCCAAAATAGGGTTTACTGTTGAATGTGACCATCTTGTTGAATTGGTCCACTTCCGCCTTCAGCAACACACATTTAGTGTGTGGTAGACAACCCTTCAGCGTCCACAATAGCTCTCCAACTCAGGGAAATGACAAACGCATCAATCGTTTCCCTTTGTTGATGAATATTATCATTTACGACATCTTCAGCAGTCAAAAAGTGCACCCCTTTTTACATGCCTTTACATTTAAAAACGAAAGGAATGAACATGTCCTCTCGGCTTCCTTTTCTCATTCTTTACAAAATATGTGATGCGAATGAAGCACGCACGAATTGCTTTCGAATCATTGTAGCAACTGCAGTTTGGGCTCGTATCCTTTTTTCACATAAATATTATAGTTTGGGTGCAACATCCTTTGCCTCGTTACGTATATACCGTTGTAACGTTTGGGGGATAATTGATGTGTAGTAGGAGACTTAAGAGATTAAATTATTGGTTTATTATGTCTACAGCTTTTAATAACAATATTTACATTTGGTTACAGAATATTCAAACAATTGAGTATTTCAATTCTACAGGACAAGTTGCTTGTGAAGAAGGAGCAAACGCGACTTTTCTTTTCTTGTGTTTTAAACAAAGTATTTCTACACTCTCTTGGAGAAGGGGCGGTCGCTTCTTTCACCTTGAATTTCACTCGGGATCCGGGCTCCCAGATGGAATTCAGTGTTGTCTTTTTTTCACGGCCATCGGTTGTCGGCCAAAGAAAAATTCTGACTCTTAATAAATATATATTCTATTGTATAGTTTATTTTTTGTTGCCTTTAACCTTTTTTGCAGTTCTTTTTATCGGATATTATTCTAGATTGCGGTATTTGCGTATATTATAAAAATCGATGCATTTTTTTTTTTCAGTTTTGATGAAGCTATGGAAACTGCTGTTTGAAATGGACGTTATGTTTACTTACAAAAAACTTTTAGTTGGAGCTTCTGGAGTTTTTTTCATTTAATATAAGTTATGAGATTAGCTGTAGAATTACTTGTATAATACTTACACAAAAGGAATTCTATTGCATGTTATTTATATTAACAAGTGAGTTACTATTTTTGTACGATATTTGTCATCTAAAGTACTAAATGTTTACGGTTACATAAAATGAGATATTTTTTATTTGTTTTTTCTTTTTTATACATAATTTTCCTTTCCAATTAGTTCGACCACAGTGATGGGAAAAGCGTTACAGATTAGTTATTGTAAAATGTTCAACGCCAAATGCCAAATGAAAAATTGTTCATGTTCATCTTTAATGTTGTTTTTGCTTTTGGAATTCTAAAATTGGATACTGCAGGGTGCTATTTTTATACATACTGAAATTTTTCTGTGAATAATTTAAAAAGTGCTATGTGTGTTCAGAATTTTGTCTTTGATAGTTCTATTTTTTGTGTATAATTATGTCAAAAATACATTCAATCAGTATTATTTAATGATGATGTATGGAAAACCTTTGGAATTTTATGTCAAATGTTACAATATGTTATTGAAACCAAACTGCATGTCTTCTAGTAATATACAAATAGGATATTTATTAGAAAATGTTTTATTTTTATACCAAATGTCCTCTAATATACCAGATAGAAATACATTGGAATCAGTTAGACAACTGAAGAAATGCTGCTTAACATGTGATTTGGTTGCTTTTTGATCAGATATTCATGAAATCATATTTTTTTAATATTGTAATCTTTGTGCAAATTTGTAGCCATTTGGTGATATTTTAATTTTTGCTATCTGTTACAATTAATAAGATATTATTTATTGCATAATATCTCGGTGAAATGATCGGTAAATGAGTGAAAATATTTTTTCACTCATTTTTATTTATTTTTTTTTTCATTAATTTTAATTTTCATGAAAACTTTAATATAAGCTTTCAAGTTAATTTTTTTCGATTGAATCCAATTCTATTAACTTTTCAGTGAATCCTTTTGTTGAAAATGACAGTTAACCTAACTTATCATTCCATCATTTAAATGTTGTATATTTATAAATATATTTTGTCTTAAATATATATAATTTTGTATATATCTTTCCTAAGAATATAATTATACATTCATTGCTTGTTATTAATCTATTTATGCAGTATTATATAGTACATTTCCTTTCTGAATAATATAATAACATTATTTGAAAATTATTCTTTGGTTCTCTGTGCCGGTTTAAGCTCCTTTCGGGCTCTGGGTGCTGAAGACCCCTTGGTACTGGTGGACCCAAGGTGGATCCGCTAACTAATAACAATTAAAAATTTAACGTTTCATTTTTTTCTAAAAATATTTATAAAAACAAAAGCAAAGCAATAATTTCTTTTTATAAAAAATATTTAAATATAAGCATTTCCTAAAATATATTATGAAAATGGTAAAAATAAAAATATCATTCATTCTAAGGTATAACATAACAAAAATTGTAACGGTCTTTTTCGTGACTTAATATTGGCAAACTAACGTATGTTATTATCAGTGGCGTAACGTACACCCCCGCATTGCGGGGGCAGAGCTCTAGAGGGCCCACAGCCTGACTATCGCCAAGGTATCGCCTGACTATCGCCTTTGTAAAATCCAACTTGGGGGCCCCAAACCTGACTTTGCAGGGGGCAAGTGTTCTCCGTTACGTCACTGGTTATTATCTCTATAATTTTTCCTGTGCGTTATATTTTATGTATAATAGTGATAATGCGTCAGCGTTTTCTTTACTCAAATTAGACATGTATGTTTTTATTCTTTTTAGGATCGAAAAAGATCGTGCACTTGACGTGTAAGAAGTGGGTATCGTTAAATCAATTTGCAACAGAGTAAGAATATTCGGAAAAGTTGGTTTGGTCGTATGGACAAACTTAAATTTTTCATAAATTGTGTGTGTGATTTTGTTAATAATTTTGCGCAATTCTCGAAAATAAATAATTTTTTTTTGTGAATATTTTTTTTATTTCTTCAATAGAATTCCCGTATTTCTCATTTAAAGTGTCATCTGAAATTTTGATTTCCCCCTTGTCTGGGGTGAAAAAAACATTTAAACGTTGATGTTACTTCTCCATAACATTTAACTTGTTTTTAGGTCTTGAGTAATATTGTCGCATATTACATTAAATAATTGAGTTCTGAACCTTTCTTTCCATTTAAAGTTATTTCATTTTCAGTTGTTTCATCAAAAAATACACTTTTCTCCCCTTCGCTCCTTTGGTTCATATTTATAGTGTATGTTCATGGTATCCTAGCCTTTGAAAAAAAAAGTCTTCCGTTTCTAACTCGATTTCGTTAGAGTGTTCTCTTATTTCTGCAACAAAAACGTCATCAGTTTTACTCCAAATGATGCGTTCATGTCCATGGGTTTTGCTTGTCGCATTCACTCATCCCCAAATCCTTATCCAAATCGATGTTAATAGAGCGGTTTCGAAGGGGTTTATTTTGTTGTACAGAGCCCTCGCTTCGTTTCTAACTGTGCACGTTTCTCTTCTCTATTATTGCATAAATGAAAATATTTTTTATTGCCTTGTAGTTGTTATGCAAAGCGTTTACTACTTCAAATCGGGCAGACTGTCTCGTTTCAACATATCTTTTTCTCAGAACATTTACAGCTTTGCAGTAAGTTTCATCTTTGAGGGGAAGGAACTTTAAAAAGTTGTAAAATAGTTACTTCCAATTTGGACTCGCATGCAAAGTTAACTACAAGGTTTAATGAAGGATTTGAACATGGTACATAGTAACGTTAGGTGACGTATTCTTCCCTGTACTCTTGTGTAACATATTTGCAGCATTATCATACGTTTGTCCTCGACAGCTTTCTTTGTCTAATCCTAACCCACTCAATTTCTTTGTACCTACTTCTGTTGAATATTCCGTAGTGTACCTCTCCAACTGAATAAATCCAAAGAATCTCTCATTTACTGTATTGTCATTCACATACCTAGAATAAACGTAAGTTGGTCTTGATGATTTATACCTGGGGTACAGTCTACAATGAAGGAGAAGTATTTAGCTTATTTTATTTCTTGTATGAAAGTTTCTAGGGGGTGAAAGTAACAAGGGTCTTTATTTTCATCAATAGCAGGAATTGATTGTATATCTGGTGAGTTCGATACCTTATTGACCCTTGTTCTTCGCTGTAAATGTTCGGATAATAAGTCATCCAATTGAGCCAAATGCGCCAGTCCATTTAAGTCATTTCCCTTATGACAATCCTCAGTGGAAAGCTAAACCTTGAGAAGCAAGTAATAGATTTGATGGTAGCAACAATACTTCTCAAAATCTTCACCAAATACTCAGCTTCACGTTCAACACATGCTCTGTTAAACCAACATCCAATAAGGGATTATTTTTTTATTAACGCTACCATAGAATGCAAATGAGACTTGCTTTCTTCGTGAGATTTGAACTGAAGAGTCAAATGTTCCCAGTCAATGCATCCTGAATCAGCTAAACTGGGTTTTTTCAAAAACAATTTGCTCGAATAACAATAAACATCTTTACTGAGCTCTTCGTATATCAGCCAGACTTTTTTGTGTGTGTGTGTCTCCATTAGGTTTTATTCAATAAAAGTTGGTCTAATTTAAACCTCCATAATATTTTTTATCGCCATCATGGTATAGTTCTTCAGTGTTTTCTTGGAGATCACTTTCACTTCTGTAATAAAATCGTCAGAGTCTTAGTATATCACAGGTATTTCTTCAATTTTTTGCAGTACATCAGATTTTTTTTTATCATTTTCTGATTCATCTGGTTTCCATTTATTTTCGTTTTTATTTACTAAAGATGCAGATTCAGGAATCATCTCGGTTACGTCTAACGAATAAGAACATCTTGCTTCCTGGTATTCATAACCTGTATTTTTACTACTTTCAGCAAAAAAGAAAAAAAAAGTTGTAATTATCGGTAATTTTTTCTTAACCTCTTCCTGAAACTTTTTATTTTCCTTTTTTCTTCTCCCGATTGATCTTTGTAATTTATTTTTACCTCTAGAAATAATCATCATTATTAGGTATAGATATAAGTCGATGTACTAAATACAAATAATTATTTTCCTTATTCCCAGGTGTCCTGCAACCACTAAAATTAATCTATCATTTTAAATGTCCGGAAGTAGATAATCCATTATTTATATAGAACGCGCGTTTGCGTCACGTTACACATTTCATAAGGTTATGTCTGTAGTCTAATTAATTTGCCTGTTTCTTAATGTAAGCCGCATTCTAGTCATCCCACTTTTAACAAACTGCGTTGAGCCAGCCTTAGATATAGACGGAGGAAGAGGCGAGGGTTATTTTTGCCTATTTATTTACTATTTTTCTAAAGAATTTTTATCTTCCACTATCGAAATGTATAACCAGAAAATGGGGTTAAGTTCAGCTCATTCGGGCGCCCAATCGTTAATACTGCACTGTTGCTTCTGTATCTGTGTAATAAAATTACTTTTCTTATGGAAAATATGTTATAGACAATATTTATTTGTAAAATATTATCTAATTCCTTCAGGTAATATAAGAATATGCACATAACAAACCTATGCAAAGCAAGTGAAATTATTAAAAAGTAATTATTGCTGCATTTTTTTAAAAACTTTTTCAAAAAAATTACGTTAATGTATTGGAATAGGCCCTTTAAAAATGTCTATTTTTGTTTAACCAATAGAAGTATTGCCTTTGTTATGTGGATGCAGAATTCTTATAAATTGATATTTTATACGGATCATTCTTGCCCAAAACATATAAGAAGTTTAAAAATGAGCGAGTTTCTGAATATGAGAAATATATATAAAACTGGTGTATTTTTATTTTACAGTCATGCGAAATTTGTTTTTTATAAAATATTGCTCAAAAATCTTACAAGTTAATATGTTTACTTCGTAAAGTTAAATAATGTGTCGCTTCTATAATGCATTAATTTGTATAATATTTAATAATATTGCACAACATTTTTATTTCCATTAAAGTTAAAAATTAACTGTCCTAGAAGAAATATTTAATATTTTTTTTAAAAAATTGGTAATAATTGAAAGCTAAAAATTTGGGATTTATGTCAATGCAGTGGAACTTTGAACGTTGCTATCTTTCCAGTGTTGAGACAAGATCTTTCCAGTGTTGTGCAACTGCACAAACTGTAGGATAACTATTGGGATTGTTCATGCATTATTTTACTACAATTACATTGTTTAATTTCAGTAGTCTGAGTCAATTTGCCCTAAGGAGAAGTCATGGGGATTATTTTTATTACATTATCTAAGTTTTTGACTTAAAATATTAATTTTGAATATGGTTTATTAGGTTATAAAAACTCTTTCTTTACTAAGAATTAATTAAGTTGTTTAAACTGTAATCATATTTGTAAGGCAGTTACAAAAAACATGTACAATTAAAAATTGAAAACAGACGTATAAAATTATCGTATGGAGTCTCAAAAATCCAAAGGAAGCTAAAATGTCTTAGAATTAATAACACATTACACGGTACTTGTTGTGGGAGAATTTTCAAACGTATTGATTGGTAGATTTCTAGATAAACTATTGAAGCTTTAACCGTCTAATTTTGAAATAAAAATAGGAAATAAAGAGCTAATTTGATTTTTTTTTCAGGAATGAGATCAGATAGTTTTAAGCATATTGTTTTTGAAATGTATACAATTAATTTATTGGAATTAAGCTATTTATGACTTCTTATATTCTCTGAAGCTGTGGAAGAAAGAAATGTACATGTCTGCGTCAACATTATAGACTCAGTTTCTAATCGTAAATAGCTTAATTTATTGGAATTAAGCTATTTATGACTTCTTATATTCTCTGAAGCTGTGGAAGAAAGAAATGTACATGTCTGCGTCAACATCATAGACTCAGTTTCTAAATCGATCACAAATTTATTCTGATTTGTTTGCTCCAATCTATGTTATAAATTAAAGAACGATCAACATTGTTTAGAAATGGAAGAAAACTACGAAACCTTAAGAATATATATAATTATAATAGATTTAAATTTTCTGATAAATTCTGTGAATTTTTGCCTGTTGTAGATATAACGTACACTTTTATCAAATGAGACTGAGTTTGTTTTCTAATTTTTCTTTTGTAACACAGAAATGTAATGTATTTTCTCAGGATTGTTATACTATAGGGGAATTATTTTAAATTCTCCGACAGTGTTTTTGCAGTGTTTAAGAACAACAGCGTGTAAAAATATTTTAATGAGAGCTGCTTAGAGTTAACAAGTTGTATTAAAAAAGTATTTTTCTTGTACATGATACATAAGTTTATATTATAAATGTATATATTCGTATACAGAGAAGATATAATGTAATTTCTAAAAAATCACCAGTAGGGAACTCTTTATTAGTTTTATTCTAATTCGTACTTAAATATATAACTAAGTGATTTTCGGTATTTGCGCTTGAGTTGCTTTGATAATTCCTTCTATTTATTGCTTTGCAGTAATTTTCAAAGTGTTTTTGGAATTGATGATACGGTTTTTATTCATTATTTTGAGATAAAAAAAATCCAATGATGCGTAATGCTGGTCTTACATAGTCAATTACAGTGGGACACACAAAGGTGGGGTTCAAATCCTTCCCACATAGACCAACAATTTTTAGCATAAAGATTATACCTTGAAAGTTTTGGCTACGTGAAATTTAGAGTTTAAATCCCCTTACAAAAGAGGTCTGTGTACGCCACTGATTATTTAGAACACAGTTAAATATATAAAAGAAAACTTCTATAATGCAATTAAAACAAGTTGAAATCAACACAAAGTACTTTTGTTCATTGTTGTTTTTTTCATGAATTATATTAATCTATTATTTAAAATTGGCTCTTGCCTTTTCCCATCCAGTTCTTTTTTACCACATAAATGAATGTTCAATTGCTTTCAATTAATGGAACGAAGTTTTTGGTGAATTAAGATTGAAAAAAGTAAAAAATAATATACATTTTTCTTGATTGTAACTGAAGCATAAATCTGCTAGTCATGTTAAATTATTTATTTCGTAGCAGCCAAAATAGTGGCGTATTCCACACATTGTAAAGAACAAGCTATCTGTACTATTGTTTAGGATTTGAAAGACAATGCACTGTTTATATATATATATTAGAATTTTATTATAATTCAATGAATTCACTTGATATTTCATACAGTAATCCTTATGTAAAGGTATATGCGAAAATTAATTTTTGTAGGGAGGAATGTAGTTTTGCCTTACCATAAAAAGAGATTTGAATTGAAATATTGGAAATTACTTGGTTGTTAATTCTTCGTTTTGAAAATTTATGCCAATGTATTGAAATAAATCAAATAATTATTATTTCATTTTCACATTAAATAAGCTATTAATGAGCAAACTTATATTCGTAGCATTATTTTTTACTCTCGTTTTTCCCCGATGTTTGTTCATTTATTTTCATAGCAGAATAAAAAAATTAACACTCATGAAATAATTCCATTTTTAATCTATAGTTTGTATAGTAAACATATTTTTAAATTATATGTTCTGTCAATACCACTTTGAAAGAAAAAAAAAAAGACGTGTTGAATACTTATAAATGCTTTATTAAAATAGGATGAAACTATGTAATTGTCATAACAAACTTATGTAACTGTCAATTTTTGTAAAACACATTGATGCATTTCCAAAGTGCTCGTGTTAACAATCTGATTTATATAAACAGTTACATATCATTTGCAGAGTGTTTTGGTGTAATATTTAGCTAATATGCAAGATTCTTATGTAGTTATGATACTTTTTTGTAGAATTTAAAATGTAAAACTATTAAACTTAAGCAAATTGTATAGCTTGTGAAATGATTCATTTTTAATGATTAAAAAATACCATTTACAATTTTTATTCTCTATTAATATTTCTTCAGTATGCAAAATCTATTGATTTTGAATTTGAAACATTTTATTTATAAGAAATACGATTAGTTTATTTCCTGTATGATTATGTATTTAATTATTCCTGACCAATTATTATCTAAAGCTGCAATTCATCTTCCAATAAATTTTCTATATAAATACGTCTAATATTCATTATGATAATTCATTAGCAATTAAAGAATAATTCAAAAGAAGACATTTTAAATATTACGTAATTCAAATGAATTCAAAATGTTGGAAATCATGTTCTAGAATAATATATATGTGTAGGATATATTTCATCAAAAAAAAGGACTGATATGCATTCTTAGTGTTATTTTAAAGTAAAAAATATATTTTTATAGATGCATACTTATGACTATTATGGTTTTGTTATTAATGTGTGTTTATTTCAATCTATATAATGTAATATTTATTACTCTTTAAGAGATTCAGTATTAATCTCAAATTGGGATCCTAGGCATACATACCATGTTTTGACGTGACTATATATATATATATATATATAAGTCATTATACACTTTTTTAAGAGTGTGTCTGTATAGGATGTATCTCTTCTTCTTAAGCCCACATTTCTGACTGTCTCACTTAATTAAAACCATGTGGATCTGTTGATTGCTATTGCTTTTTATCCATTTCGCAAGAATTTTTCTATAAAATAACAAACATAAAATAGTAATTAGAGGGAACAAGTTATTAGATATACATACCTATATAATCTACTGAACCACAATGTATTTTGCAACAAGAGAGATATTTTGTTTCTTACATTAAACTACTTTCTAATCCTAATCTTTTAGTAATGATGAGTTCTCTTTTCTTTATAATTTTTAAAGTTCTCGAGGATATTGCTGTTGATTGTTGTTTCTTAACAGTCATAATTCTAGTATAAAAAATTAAATCCATACATAAAAAAATTTATTTAATTTTTTAAAAAAGTGTATTACAATGGTGTTTATGTATTAAACTTCTGTTTTTTATGTGGGAAATACAATCCGAAGCGTAAATTTATACTAAATATTGCCAATCATGATTTAAAATGTTTTTGTTAAATAAATTAAACAAATTTATTTTTATAAACATCTTGATATATATGTTTCAATACAAATCTAAGCATAGCGCAACTAATTAGCCAATTATAATAATTTTCTGCTTGCTTTTTAAATTATGACCTTTTAAAAAATCAAAATTAAATCAAAATGTTGTATCGAGAAAGTCATTAATTTCTCAAGATTTGAATTTCTGTTACCACCTAGAGGATGAGTTTTGAAGAATATATGTGTAAAGCGAGAGTGGAAAATGAATGTTTCCTAATGAAACGTTCGTTTAATTTGACTTATTAAGCATTTAAATGAAATAACAATAAATTAGAAATGCTTTAGTTTTTAATGGATTTTACCGGATTATATGACGCCGCAAAATACCACTTTTTACAGAAATTAATATTATATTAACATTTTTGATGAATTTGGAGCGCTGTAATTTTTATCCATTTTTGTTTATAATATCGGAAAAAATAACAAAAGAAATGTACGCTAAGAGTTACTTCATTCTGAGCTCAGATCAGCTCTAAAAACTTCTTGTAAAGAACTCTTTTGATGGGAAGGAAATGTGCTATAAATATGACGTTATTGCACATTAAACTGATGTTATGCTATCCACTTTGTATGTCACAAATCTTAGTTTAAACGATTTTTGTTATTTTTTTATATTTGGAGAATATAAAAAGGGTTAAAAATAGTTAAACACCAATGACAGTGCTCTCAAACTTTATTTATAAATATTTAAACTTATTAATATAGCTGAGAAAATATCTCTCTTTTACATTACTTTCTCATCCTACTTTTATTCGAGGAAACAAGATATGCATTGAAATCTAGTGGTACTAAAATAATTTTATCATTTTATGTCTGTGAAAATTATAATCGATCCAATGTAATAGAATCTAGCTGATTGGATATGTCACCTATGTCTGTATGATCTGCTGAAATGTACATACTTTTTTATGTTTGCATATTTTCCTAAGTATTTTCGAGTTGAATGTAAATATATCATTGGCAACATTAAAATAAATTCTTCTGGATTCTATTTTCGATCATTTTTCTGTCTTCCTTCTGGAGTATACTTCATCTTCTTTCATACTGTACACAAAAAACACTTAATAATTGCTTTTCTCCAAAACATTCAAACAAGAATTTCTGCTGAAAGACTCTCAGAAATATAAAAGTTAACCATTTTTATTTTTATTTTTATAGAAAAAATACACTCAATCGATTACCGTCAAATCCTTTTCAGTCAAAAAATAAGATCGATATTTAAGGGTGTGCCAAGTGAAAGCTTTAATAATAATAATAAAAGAGAACAAAACAATTCTGCGTAGATCAAAACACTGTTTATTTAAGAAAAATGAAATTCCTTATCAACTGAAAGGATTAGAAATATACGATTTTTTCTAAAGCTTGGAATAATACCTCGAATAAATGACTTCAGAACAGCAGCATTGTGCACTTACATTTTAAGTTTCTTCGTAAAAAAAAGAAGGGGAAAAAAACCGGGGGAGGGTTGTGCATATTATACGGCCAACTAAAAATTAAAAATTACGGGTGAAAAGTATAGCTGCGTGTTATACGCCGGATTTTACGGTACTAAAAATTAGGAATTATTTCAAATGCAGTAACGCATTATTTCTAAAAAACGAGAAAAACTAAATAAAAGTTAGTCTTTAAACATTAAGTCTGGAGAAGTAAAATTAACCGTGATTCTAAAAATATTTCAGAAATAAAGCCATTAATTATGCCTTAAATTAGATTTGTTTTATTTCTCTCTCAGCTACAGCTTATTTTTAGCTTACGTTTCTAACTGATTCAGACAGTGAAATACTTTAGAAAAATGATACTTTATACAAACTTTAATACTTCATATTTTAATTAAATTTTTAAAAAAATGTTTAAGAGAAAAAGAATTTTTTTAATTTATTCATTTTTTTTAAAAACTTATCTAATTCTAAAAGTTGGAATTGTTAACAATTCTGTTTTTTCTTTCTGTAATTTTTTTACTACTTATATCTAACAAAATGAAAACATTTCATCCGATTTTTTTAATTTTAATTAATACAAATTTTTGAATATTTCATTTTTTGTTCGCTATTCCGTCGGAAATATTTCGATTTATTTAGGAATTTCATCTTCTTGTTGAAATTCATTATATAGAGCATATGGTATTTAGTGATATCTTTCTAGAAAATTTGTGACCATTTTTTAACAGTTTCTGTCATCAGTAAGCATTAATTTTACTTGGATCAAATTTACTAATTTTACTTGGATTTTTGGTTTCTAAATGATAAAAGATGTTTCGTTGTCATCTGAACACTGTTAGAAATATTGACAGTCATTGCGATCAAAATATGCAGATTTAGTTAAAATTTTTTTAATAGACATTGATTTATAAATCATTTCTTTTTTAAAGTCTGAAGAAGTTTGTTATCCGACTTATAAATGGACAAAATATATTTATTTAAATGAAAAAATTATACGTTAAAACTATATTTACTAATTCTTCTACTGTACTGCGAATTTGATAGGATTTTTTTTTATTAACTGACTGATTTTATTGCAGTCGAGAGTTCAGAAAAGAACTTTCTTTTTAGCATCATTTTTGTGACTTCAGAAACGTAGAAATGTAAAGATGCTGTTGTATGGAAACATTTCAAAAAGACCTTAGAAAAGGAATCGAAAATGAGAAATGAAAGAGTGTTTGCTGAAATCCCTCCACATAGTCAGATTCATCTGCGGAGCTCAACGTCACAGCTTCACAAAGCTATTCTTAGAATAAATCTCGAGAGCAAGTCAGTAGGTGTGAGGATGTTGTTCCTTATTCAACAAACAAAAGCTGTGGTTGCGAATGAATGTTACGAATGACACATTGGACCGTTTCAGAGATAGAACACAAGTGGGGTAAGGTGTTTCCAAACGTTCATATCCATAACATTCATTTTTATATCATGTAGAAAAATCATTGGAACGCAATGAACCCCCCACACACAATACAATTTCGTAGTAGCAAATCCTAAACATTGAGATATTTTTTTGAAAAATTGTAACCTGTTAACTCTGGTGGCTTAATTTGTTCTCTAATTTCAGTTGTATTTGATTAATTTGAATAATATTGAGACTATTTGATGGATTTATTATTTTCTTAAAATTTTTTAAAATGGTATATTTTTTGTTTATAGCTTTAAAAATTAAGTTCTCAGTTTCAAAATAAATAATTCAAAATTATTGTGTTTAATTGCTTTTAAAATTTTTAACGGATGATTATTAACACATTTAAATATGTTTTCTATGAGTTTGTATGTTTTGGGGTTGTTTGTTACTATTTTATTTCGAGTTTATATGGAAAAAACGATTTATATAAATATTTTTCTTTGGTCAGATTATTTAAAATAAATGTTTTGTCTTATGAAGTTATATATATAAATGATCACAAAGAATTAAAAAATGTATTTTTTCGTTGATTTTAGTTTTTAACGTATAAACTAATTTATTTTTCAATTATGAAAATTTTAATTCAGGAAAAAACACCTTTCTCATTTATACTTTTATACCAGTTTAGTTCTAACTAGTATAAATTCTATTAAGCTGTAAAAAACTAACTCTATGCGTGCTTCATGATTTCTTACGGACTAGATGAAATACATTTCTATTTCAAAGAGAAAAATTTGAAATGTTTCCAACATTTCATGTAATGAAAAAACTGATACGTTCATAATTCACTCAAAAGTCATTTGATCAGTAAGAAAGTTTCAGGTTCTAATGAAAGGTATTTTTTGACATCATTTGCAATAAATAATCTCATTTATTAAATGAGTTTAATTTTCAAACATTTCTTGGATTTAAAAAAAAAACATGTTTGTATTAGAATGTACCTTTTTACAGAGTGCATATTTTTTTATCTTTTTTCATATGTGGTTTATTCTAAATGTGGAAGAAAGGAAATAAGACTTTTCTTCTAAAGTTTAAAATTGTAGCATTAAAATTAATAGCATATGAAGCTATGAACCTGTGTTCAAAGAATGTTTGATTTACCTAACTGACTTTGACATTAATGATGATGTCAAACTGAATTTAATGTTTATTAGCTATTGACTTCGATGATGCATGATACATAAAAGTCAGACGACGATAAATATAGCAATGGAATAAAAAAATCGATTCCTCTATTCCAGAAGAAATATTCTCCAAAACAGTGGCTTTCATCCCCCCAGATGGCGCTCGCAATTAACCGTTATTCAAGACACCCAATTCATGCCATAATTCAGAGAAAAACGACATTCCATATTCGCGTGCTGCGAGTCAAAATTGGCGAATTTTGTCGTGCTTTTTGCTCTAAGTTCATGATATGTGACTAAAAAAGGCACTAGCAAATAAGTCTTTTCTCATTAATCAATTATTTGCTATTAAACTCTAATAAAAAAAGATTACGCAAATTAGGTTTCTTCGAATTAAGCTTCATATTTAATGTCAAATCAATTCTCGAAAAAAACTAACACGCATTTACATTAACGTATAAACAAGCAGCATTCATTTATTGGCATTTATAACAATAATATAATAAGAGATTTTTATTAAAATAAGCATCTGAAGTGAGTAAAAAAAATAGAAGAAATAAAAAAAATTGAAAGCAAAAGCAAATAAACAACAACAAAAAAATGACAAGAAATGCCCCCGATTAAAAGAGCACACTTTCAAATTATTTACGAGAATTGAGCTTTGATGAATTGAAAAACAGTGAATACAGACAATTAGAAGAAATACTGTGATTTTTTAGAAGTTAATTTCAATAAATTGTGGGGATATTTTGTGGCTAATAAGGAAACAAATTCAAAAAAATTCCATTGTTCTCGTGTAACTTAAAAAGGCAACGTTGGTGGCAGCCAATCATTTAATCGAAAATTTTTCATGTAGGGGTAAAATGACCCCCATCAAAAATATTTCTGTATAGCTGTGACAAATCTATACGGAACTTTATCACTAACCTTCTGAGGCGTCTTTTTTAGGAAAATTTAATTCCCTATCTATTTCCAATCAGCTCCAAAAAGAGGACAGGGATTCCTTATTATATGCAGATTAGATAAAGTATTTAAGTCAAACGGAATAGTAAAGTGGGAAGCAGTAGGAGAGAGAGATTGAAGCAGGAAGGTATAATAGTGAAGTTAGAGATTTATTATTGAAGATTTCTAGGTGGATAAATTAATCTCAGGAAGAGCTGAGATTCAGTGTATTAAATATTGATTTATAATTAAAGTCTCATTAAAGCTTTATATTAGGAGTGAGATTAAAGTTAAATGTTCAATAGGAATATTATTGAATATAATTCTGGGATCTCTTATTGCGGTAATCTCTGCGTGATCGATATTCTAATTGTTAATTAATTGGATCATTAAATATTTAAGTTAATATAAAGGAAAGCCCCTTTTAAACCTCATATATCTATTTTAAATTATTTGTTATTAAAAGTCTTTGATTCTATTTGGGAAAGATAACCAAATAAAGAAAGTTATTCATTAAAATGGCTACTGGTTCTTCTTTGACTCAAAATCATTCTCGTTCTCAAAGTGAGATCCAAGGGGATCTTCACATAGCTCCCTCCTAGTTCAAGTGGCCGCGGTAGCCGAGTGGTATAGGTATCGGACTGTGGCTTGCTTTTTCACAGGTTCGAGCCCAGTACCACTAAAGACCCGCCGTGTAGGGCAGCGATGCACGTTAAATCTGTCGAGAGCTGAAACGTCCTCCCGTTGGTGTGGTGTGGTAGTTAGGAGAGGGGGTGCCAGCTCAGGTGTCGTCCACGTCACTTGACCATGGTTCAAAATTACGTGGTCCGTCGCCAAAAGCCCTCGTGTAGCTGAACAGTGCGACGTTAATATTCAATCAATCAATCAACCCTCCTAGTTCAACTTCTATGACCTGTTTTTTACAGCATCTGCTTAACTTCATCTATTACGGACATTGAATTTAGTTTGAATTCAAGTTATGCTAGTAACATAAGTTTATATATAGTCAAGGCATTCAAAAGTACCAAGCCTCCTCAAGTATGCCACGACAACATAAACATAATAATTAATAATCAAGAAAAAATCTCGGGGAAAGGCATTTTATACGTAGATATATATTAGGGGTGATTGATATGTAAAGTCTTCAATACAATTAGATAAATTCCAGACAAGGTAAAATAATAACAGAGGTACCAGAATGAAGGAAGTTTATTACTCTTACATGTTATAAACTTATTTATCAACATAATCACCCCTACCAGCTGCACATTTGTTCAATAATTCTATCCATTTTTTCGTTCCATCCATGAAGAAAGATTCTGGTTTGTTAAGCATCCATTTGCGCACGGCTGCCTGAATTTTGGCATCCTGGATTCCTCATTATGACCCAGAAAACAAGAGGCAATCTATAGAATATCGTCTTCCTGGTTCTCCGAGAGTCAAGGAATTCAAAACTTTAATCAAAAGTCATGCTCACCATCTTTTGGGATGCAAGTGGTGTGCTTTACACGGAATTTCTGACTAAAAGATTGACAGTGAATTCCAAGACATACTGTGCAACATTACGATCCCCCAAGCAACGCATCCAAAAAATCAGACCGTAAATAAACCGTTTCAAGATGCAAGATAGCATTGCAGTGCAAAAACACAGGGCGTCATGAGAAAACTGAAATTCCCAGTGATTCCACATCCTTCTTACAGCCCAGGTTTGGCACTGTCGGACTTTTGGTTGTTCCCAAAATTGAAAGAGACGTTGAAAGGTCAACGTTTTTCAACGGTTGCCGAAGTTCAGGCAGCCATGAGCAAATGGATATGCAGTGAACCAGAATCTTTCTTCATGGACGGAATGAAGAAATGGATAGAGCGATTGAACAAATGTGTAGCTGTTAGTGGGGACTATGTTGAGAAATGAGTTCACAATATGTAAGAGTAATAAATTTCCTTCATTCTGATACTTCTGTTACTACACTGCTGGACAATTGCTAAGGACGGATAAGACTATCATCCATAGCAACCACAAAATGAATGGAAGCAAAATGTGGAAAATTAGAATAAGTGCGGGGTATTAGTAAGAAGAAGTATGAGTATGCAAATTTTTTTCCACGTCTGTTCATCACGTGACAGCGTTTATAAAAGCTTTAAAGGTTTTGACGCGTGTGGACAGTTGTTGTTTCAAGTCAAAGTTTTACAGGAAAGATTTAATAGACGAACTTAAAATTTTTGGCATGTCTTCCCGACATTACATAGATGATTTTATACGTAGCCGAATTATTGGAAAGATCGAAGAAGGGCGAAAAATAACAGATGTTGCCAGGGAGTTCGACATCGCTCACAGCGTTGTTTCACGGCGGTGGAAGTCATTTAAAACTACTGGAATGTGTAGTAGACGGCACGGGGGAGGTCGTGTTAGAAGTACGACGCCTGCAGAAGACAGATATATCGTCCTATCAGCAAAAAGGAACAGGCGCACCACAGCTCAGCAGGTGGCAAATCAGTTTCTTGCTGCCTCAGGAAAGCAGATCTCCCGAAAAACTGTTGCCAGACGTTTGAGGGGAGGAGGACTATACGCAAAAAGACCTGTTGTGTGTGTTCCATTGACCAGACAGCACCGTACTGCCCGTTTGCAATGGTGTCGTGAACATCACAATTGGACTAAACAGGACTGGGCATGCGTACTATTCTCAGATGAGAGTAGGTTCAGTCTGTCATCGGATTGTAGACGCCAACTGATCTGGCGCGAGAGTGGTATTGCTTATCGTCCAGAAAATATCCAGGAAAAGGACCGATATCCGACATGCAGTATCATGGTGTGGGACGGCATCATGATCAATGGCCGCACGCGCCTACATGTGGTTGAGAATGGGACTATGATGGGCCAACGTTACATTGATGAAGTTCTACTTCCTCATGTTCGTCTTTTCCGTGGTGCTGTCGATGATAAATTTGTTTTTATGGACGACAACGCAACATGTCATCGGACACTCGCTGTTTAGGATTGTCTAGACAGCGAGGGTATTCAACGTCTCGTATGGCCAGCGCGTTCTCCAGATCTAAACCCCATTGAAAATGTGTGGGATGCTTTGGGGAGGCAAGTTGCTGGTCGAAACTATCCTCCGACAAACAAGAACACTCTCATCCGTGCACTCACAGAGGAATGGGATAAATTGCTTCAACTGCTGCTGGATAATGTTGTGCAAAGTATGGTACGGCATGTGGAATGTTGCATCACACTCCAGGGTCGATATATCCCGTACTGATACCTTTCTTTAAGGTGCCTGCTGACTTTTAGATGCATTGTTCCATTTCTCCGTACGCAGATCAAATGAACATTTTTTTTTCTTTCAGATGTTTCACAGCTTTTGTACTTTCCAGAACAATAAATATTCTTTATTCTAATGTCTGAACAGTGTGGCAACTATATTTTATCCTACTAGGCCTCATGTCTCGCTTAATGTTATGCTACATAGCAATTTGTGATTCGTCCTTAGCAATTGTCCAGCAGTGTATTTTACCTTGTCGGAAACTTATTTTATACTATTGGAGACCTTACTTATCAACCACCCCTCTTAACAATAAATAATATTAAATTCACTGACCTACTTAAAAACAGTAAAGAACTTATTGAACAAATTAAAAATAAAATGATTTCTTCAGTCTACAGTTTAGATTTTGAAGATCTTTTTAACTCTATTAATATTGATGAAATGATTAAAATTATATAAATATAATTTATTTAAAAATATTAATTATGATAAGTTTGGTTATCTACTTAGTTTTGTACTAAAAGAGTACTTTATGTATTATAATGGTAACTATTATCAACAAATTAAAGGTTTGCCACAAGGTGGTCCAGCTAGTATTTTTATAATTTCTAATATATCCTTTCTAAAATCTTATGTTTGGTTTATCTAACAATTTCGGTTTTTTCTGTTTTGATGATTATTGATTATTCATTTCTCTATAGTAGATAATTTTGACTAAATATATGCAGTGGTATCTATTTCTCTATGGATAATGACGAATTACTGTAAACATGTCTCGATTAACTGCCAGAGTTCCCCCGTATCAATAATACTACAGGGGCCGTCCTAACAGGTGTAATATTTCGACATTTTCAAATAAGTCTGACTGATGGGATCATTATTTTTTAATTTCCAAAAAAGGGGCTCCCAAAGAATGTTGATACTGTACCCATAGAGGACTAGTTACGCCAGTGGTAACCACGCAGGTTTTGGTTTAGCCCCGTTGAAAAAATTTGGAAAATTACGCGTATTCATTTTATTAATGATGAATTTTTATAACAAATATAAATGGATAAACCATATGTATTTTTTATGGCAGTTAAATGAATTTGTTCGGTATATTTTACATTCACTATGGTTGTGGGGAGAAGCCGGAAAGAATTAATCGATTAACAGTGTTCCACTTATGAGGGATCGTACCATGGATAACGATGGTTTGGTTAACGAGTGTAATCCTGAAATAGAGATATTTTGTATGTGTGCGTTTGTGTATCTATCTATCTATCTACATATATATATATATATATATATATATATATATATATATATATATATATATATATATATATATATATATATATATATATATATATATGTACTACTGCCTCAAAGTTGAAAGATTTAATATCGTTACTTTATTTGTTCGTGAATGGTTAAAATGATCTAAAATGTAGTAGAAATAAAAGTATTTAGTTCTCGTACCAACTAATGATGATTATTCTTTCTTCATAAAATGGAATTATGCACGAGAGTTGAATCAAAAATCCCAGTTGTTCATGTTCTTGAAAGTCTCTATATGCTTAAATATAAAAGATTTCCATCCGTCAATTTCGTAGCAACGTCTCTAAAATAAATAGAATTGCTTATATTAGATAATTTCTCATATGGAAAATATAATAAATGACTGAAAATAAAAATAAATTATCGTCACTAAAGTCACACGAGGACTATTGGCGAAGGCCCTTGTAGTTTTGAACCATGACGGAGATGATTATAATAAGAAAAAAAAGAATATTTTTTCAAATAGTAAGTGATTGGTATGAAAAGGCGTTCATATAATCCTTTTTAAGAACTTCTGTTGGTGCAATATTTTCAGATTTCATTCACGGTTTTATCAAGAATATAGCAGAGGTTTGATGAAAAATGTTCTATCGACAGTAACTATTCATGCGCAATTAAAATCTTTTACAAATGGACAAGTTTGTAAATACTTATCAATTTCTGAAATTCAATATAAAATACTTTTTAAGCCTAAGCTTTCGTTTCGAAATACCCAAAAAACATTTATTTCAAACAGGGCTTTTAAAATACAAATTACCTTGAAAGAACTAGATGCACTTGGCATTAAAGATCGATATAGCTATTGTTTTCCGAGAGAATTTAACTGAAAGGAGCTTGTGTTTCCTGCCGAATGAGAAAGAAACTGTTAGATGGGCCCGCAGCAATCACTTATCAGTGGCCCTTCTTTCAACACGTGTTTGGGTAGGGGTTTCTAATCGAGTTTCCATGACGACGCAAGGTTTGTTGTCATGTCCCAAGTCCATAGCCACACACACTTTTCTCTGCTATTTCAGAAGCATTGAACAGCATGGTTGACAGTGGACGAGGAGAAGAGGGGTCCAAGTGGTCCCGCACGTTTTGCAAGTGAGTGCCTTTTTGAAGCTCAATTCTTGATTCAATTACAAATCAAACGCTACTTCATCTATGCTACTGGGAGTGATATTCCTTCTTTTGTGTCCAGAAATGGTAGTTAAATGTTAGTTCCTTCAATTAATACGACATTTATATACAATTGGGTTGCAAATTATTCTGAAAAAAAAAGTGTGTTTAATTCTCTATAAATTATAAATACTTGTGAAAACAGAGTTTTTAATTGATATTTTCTTAAAAACATAACTTGTGTTTATAAATTATTTGGACTAGTTCTAGCTTTGTTAAAAATTTTCAGCACAGTTATTTTACTATAAAACATGTGAGTAGTCTGTCTTTAAAGCGTTTCTTATTAAATAAAGTAAAATCCGTGAAAAATTGTTGAGCACATTTTTCACGGCATCAGAATTGTTCTCTGTTTTAATGCTTCGAAAGAAATGAAATTCATAACTTCTAAAATATATAAGATCAAAGCCTTTAAAACAGCGCAATTTGAAAAATTTTCACGAAAGGGAATTTTGCATTACGTCTAAGTTAAAATCAAAATGTTTAGTTTTTAATTTAGTTTCTTTTACTTTTTAAAGCTTCATTTCATTTGATCCAATGTATAATAATAAAATTAAATTTTATGAAATGCTTCTATTTTTTAATCTGATGAATTAATGCAATTAAAATTTTTTCAAATAAAATATTAAAACTAATTGCACGAATAATTATTTCTTCAATCAGAATCTAACGTACAAATCTTATTAGAAGAAATTTAAACTCAAAACACATTTTACTTTATTCATGTTAAATCATTAAATTTGATTTAAGTCTGTGCCATCACATTTTATCAAAATTCCTTATATCATTTCTTGGATCTATGTAAATTAGATATTTTAAAAATTGCATTGGTGTGCTGAACGTAAAAATTAATATTGCTTACGATCAAAAATTCCAGCCACATATTTGTTTTTCTATATACTGATTTTCTTTCTTCTGCATATAAGTAAAATATTAGCTGTTAGATGAATCAAGAACTGACAAGTATTTCAATTTAAAACGGCATTCTCCTTAGACAATAAAGAAAAATGAAGTTATTAATATGAAGAGTTTGTCTTGGGAATTTAACGTGACGTATTAAGACAATGTTTTCGAGTAGTATCGGTATATTGTAAGGGTTAACATTATGTATTATGATAATAATTAAGAGAGATTATTTCAAATAAACTGCCAGGGAACGCAAGCATTTCATTTAACTTTATCACTTCTTTTTTTTAAAAAAAAGTTGTATCTAGTAGTTAAAAAAGTGGAAAGCTAGTTTTCAGTTAGTATAAGCAGGAGAGCGCTAAAATGTCATGGTAACCATTTTATAAAGATATTTTTATTAATGTTTTAAAAATTATTATTTTTGTTTTTGAAAGCTATTCATGACAATAAGAAGTCTAAATTCTTTTAACAGTATCAGTGCGTTTCCACTTTTTGGGGGGTCTTGAAAAATGCTACTTTCTTCCCTCAAAGAAATAAGACCCCTTGTGTTTCATTTTTTAAAGAAAGAATTGCTACTTACAAGAAATAAGGAGTTAAATTTTATCTCCTATTTGGTATTCATTAAATGTAATTCTTTTTAAAGAAGCATATTTCTTTAGAAAGATGAATTTTACACTTATATTTACATAAATATGTGTTTATATAGTTTCCCTAATTAAACTTTGCTTTCTTACAAAGATTTGAAAATCCTTTTAAAAATATCTAAGAGACTTTGAAAAGATTAGACTAAACAAAACAATGCATTAGACACCAATGACATGGTAACTATGTTTCTATTTGCAAAAATATAATGGAGAATAGAACTACAAACTTAGTTTGCGAACAACTTTTCTACAACTCTGCATAAATTCCATGACATTTGAGCTGATACAAGCAGTGGAAAAGATTCCAGCACTGAAACATAAGTGGAAAGCAGAAAATGGAATTATTTTCAATTATAAACTGAAAAGATTTTGAAAAATCATTTTATAAAAATTATTTTCTTTGTCTTAATCTCAAATTAGAATGAATTTACTTTAGGAATTATGGTATTTGCATCTATTAAATATGTTTAAAAAATAAAATATTTATATAAATGAGTGGTAAAATTTTTCCTAAAAGGCTAAAAATAATGCTACTTTTTTATTCTCTACTAGTAAGAATAGTTCGTTGAAATCTGACCTGTATACACAAAGTGATGAGAAAATGAAAAAAAATTTCATTTTATATATAAATTTCATTCCTATTGTCTAAATAGTGATCAATAGATCTGTTCCCTCTTTCAAATGGTCAAACATACATCGACAATTACCAGAATGAAATGCTGCATCGAGTTTTCAACGGTGCCCGATTAGACTCATTTTATAAAATGTTGCGCAATCACACAGTGCTAATATCAAAGGAATTATTCGATAAATATTTCAATTAATATATTTTATGAAATATTAAACTTTGTCAAATCTTTTATTCCAATCAATAAATATAAACACCATTTTTAAAAATTTTAATACATGTGTGATTTTGTAATCTGTCAAACTAGCCTGGGAAACTAAAATTTTTGTCAGGAATTGATATAACATAATGCGATTAAGGTAAAAATTGCTTTAAGTATTTATGGGATGATATATTGAATTTTCTTTATAATATATAATAAAGATTATTATTTTTTAAATACTTTTTGTGTTTTAACCTTTTCTATATTTACATATAATATATATATATATATATATAACCCAATATAAAAAAACTTTTCAATATATAATCATATACATATACATACACACACACATACACACATATACACTGATGTGCAAAAATTAAGGACGAAGTCGAAAAATTAGCATATCAGCTGAACGAAGAGGCAGAAGAGCGGACAGAAAGACCAATCAGGAGATTAAGTAAGGTGATGTACGGTAGCACATGCGCAGATATGCAGGTAGACGTAATGGGGGAGTGTCTGAGTAGTATAAAGCATGTTGTCGGTGTAAGATCAGTATTTCTGGCAAAGAGATTGCACGCCGTATAGCAGTTAAAATCAAACCGAGTTGCTGCCTCAGCGAGAAATAGCGAATAATCAATCTGTTAGACGACATCTGGATGCTTTTACCCGAAATCGAATCATTGGGAAGTTGGAGGAAGGCCGCAGTGTGACAAGTGTGGCTGCAGAGTTCGGAATTGCTCACAGCATCGTTTCACGACTTTGGAGACAATTTCAAACTACAGGAACAGCTATCCGGGGGTTCAGTAGTGGTCGTCCACGAGGAACCACACCCGCAGATGACCAGTACATTGTCTTACAGGTCAGAAGAAACAGGCGGCAGACAGCGGGAGAAATCGCTAGACACACGACACAGGCGACTGGACGACCGATATCGCGTTTTACCGTGGCCAGAAGATTGCACGGTGGTGGTCTGCTTGCACGACGCCCTGTACGGTGTGTACCTTTAACGCTTGCCCATCGGAGAAGGCGTTCTCTGTGGTGCCGGGAACACCGGAATTGGAGAGACAATGAATGGGGACGAGTACTCTTTACAGATGAGAGCAGATTCAGTTTGAGTAGCGATTCTCATCGCATACTCATCTGAAGAGAGCGGGAAAGCCGCAATCATCCCTCGAACATCATTGAAAGGGACAGGTATGGAGGTCGCGCGGTATTCTCGTTTGGGGAGGCATCATGCTTGGTAGTCGTACATACCTTCACATCTTCGACGCAGGTTTAGTCAATGGGACCCGTTATTGTAACGAGATTCTTCTACCATATGTGCGTCTTTTTAGAGACGCTATGGGTCTGCAGTTCCTTTTCATGGACGACAATGCACCATGTCATCGCACAGTAGCTGCCGAACATCTCTTAGAGAGTGAGGATATTGAACGTATGGATTGGCAGGCTCGATCTCCGGATCTCAATCTCATCGAGCATGTATGGGATTTTCTAGGCAGACGCTTGGCAGCTCGTACCTTACCACCAGTAACGATTCGGGAGCTTCAATTGGCGCTGCAAGACGAATGGGCAGCAATGCCTCAACAACTCATTGACACCCTCATTCTCAGCATGGGCAGACGCTGTGAAACCTGCCTAGCAGTCAGGGGAGATCATATCCCCTACTAAAGATCGGATGTTTCTTGCTAGACACCCATCACAGGGATGTTTCGGCCTTCAGTCGCATTGCGCTCCATGCTACTTTTTCAATAAAGCTTCTTTTTATCCTCTGATTTCCCTTTTAGTAAGTGTTGCTTACGTTACACATGTCCTTTCGTATTGGGGATTTTACGGTATTAAATGTGTTGATTTGGAAAGCTTTTGTACAAAGTTATATTGAAAAAACCGTCTCGTCCTTAATTTTTGCTCACCAGTATATATATATATATATATATATATATATATATATATATATATATATATATATATATATATACAATAATTTTCGATAGATTTTATCTACATTTCAATTAATGTGTATATTGTATCTTTCTTCCCCAACAATAATTTCTCATCTTATTCACGTTCATTTTTTTCCATCTTCAATTGGATATTATTCTCATTGGATTCCTCACCAAGTGTTTTCAGAAAAAGAATTTTTAAACAAATACTTTCCAAATATGGGATTGAAGTGTCCCCAACTTATGTTCTTCGAGTTCCATGATTTCATACAGTAAAGATTATTTTATCGTTTAAAAATGTCTGAAACTTAAGTTTCAGATCAATCTACACATTTTCTTCTATAATAACGTGTGTTTAATTTTATCAAAAGATTTCCATTAATATTGCTTTATGAAAAGATACCCTTTGATAAATGTGTTTTGATAAATGATGGAAAACATGAATCAAACACTGAAGACACAGTCTCTACACTTTTATCCTTAGTTGAATTGAATTCAACTCTTACTTTCAGTAAAGGACATCAATTTCACAGTTATGGAAAAGTAAATAATTCAAAGTTACTATTGCTTAATTGTCTGATTGATATAAAAATAGAAAATAGAATTCAGATCAAAATTCATAAGTGATTTTTCAAAGTCAAGAGTTAATCACTGAAATAAAAAATACAAGTATTGTAAATCCTAATATATATTATAAACACGAAAGCTTGTGAGGATGTTTGGCCGTCTTTCGCGCAAAACCAACTGAATGGATTTTAATGAAACTTTGCAATAATATAACTTATAAATCAGAATAACACATAGGCTATAATTTATAAAGATATTGTAAGAAGTTTTCAAAATATAACGACAAATGTCAAGAAAGTAGGAAAAAATTCTACCATTTGCAAAAAAGCCCGTGACAATATTCATCTATCTTTTTTATCCCTTTTGTTTTGTCTACGCCATGCCTCAGTGCGCTCTCGCTTTTATAATTTATTCCGTTCATCAGTATAATCACTATTTTTTTTATTTCATAATAAAACTAGATTTCGAAGGGAGAGGTGGTGGCAAGATTTTAACATAAAATAAATACAACAAAAAGTAATATTAATGTATTAAACTTCCTGATGTAAATTATTTACACTATTTTAAGCGTTCATCACACAAAATTTATAACAATGACAGTGGAAGGAAAACTATGAAATTAAAATAAAATATCAAAATGTTTTTATCAGTTAATTTTTTTTTTCTTTTTGAATGTTTTTTTTCAGTACATGTAAATATATATCTACGTTTTCCCCATACTGTTTATATAGCTTATATATATATATGTATATAAATATATATATATGTTTATTCAAGCATTAAAAAAGCAATCGTTTCAATAGCTATCTGTAAATTTTTCTTTTATTTATTACTTATAGAAAATAGATTTTAATATATATATATATACATATGTTTTTTTAAAAGAATTATTTCTATTATTTCATTACTAAATTAATTATTTGTTAATTAAAAAGTACATCGTCTATTATTTTGGATAAAAATACATTTCAGAGATATTTTTAAGCTAACTATAGGTAACGATTGATTGATTCATGAAAATCTTAAATTTATTATATTATTTTAGTTTCTTAGAAATTAACTATTATTAAAAAATTATGAAAGTTTCTTGTTTTACTCTTAGCATTAGAATCGTTTTCTTTTTATTGCTTCACATTAATGATTTTTTAACTAATCCAATATTGTTTTTTAAAAGTCATACATTGAAATTTGAAGCTATATTTTATCTGTGAGGGGGAGGGGAAGAGGGAACAGTAATTTAACCCTAAAAAACCCGTGTTATGCCGGGCTAGAGGGAGGATGAAAAACCTGTTTTAAATCAAAAATATTTGGAACAAATTTCGAAAAAGGGAAATTTAATGAAATAATTTTAGAAATCACTCACATTGCGCGCGTACAAACACACACATAATTGCTGGCATCATGAGGGAAAGAGAAAGCCCGTGCAAAGCCGAGCCATGCAGCTAGTACAGTAATATATGTCTTTGAATATGCAATTGTTTGGCTTAGTAATATTCGCGAATAGATAATTTTCATAGAATGACTCAGAAAATGCTTATTTCTTACAGTCGAAAAATACACCTAAAATACTTTTCATATATTTGTTATTAAAATTTAAGGATTACTAAGTCAATTTGAAAAAAATATATATAGAATACCATTATAATACAAGATGTTAAGTAAAAATAATTTCAAGTGTATTTGAGGAGAAAATGAAAAATGAATGAACTACTAGCAGTTAACATTAAAGCGCAAAGCTTACACAAAATGTGAATTAAAATTATGTATTCCTTTAATACAAAATGCACCGATTTCCCATATTTTTATTACTGCACAATATACATTGCAGGCCACATACATCCTGAAGGAAGCATACAACCCATGCGAAATTTACATCATGAGTTGGCGGCGATGAAATATGCAAATCATTAGCATTCTAGCGCAGACACGCATCACGGGCGACCGTAACATACAGGGAATACCGCGTTACATACAGGGAAAACATATTAGTGTTTTGAAGTACGGCAAATTGCTTTTTTTTAATGCATTTTTTTTGGCGTAAGCTGCATACCTATGCCTCATGGAAGATATCGAACGTCTTTTGACCAAGTTTCTTAATTCAACCGAGGAATAATAATAGCCTATAGGGATTGCGGATTATTCTTCAGAGAAATAGGTCTACGTGTTGGACGAAACCAATCAACTGGGATGTGGATCTGTCATCGCTGAGTGCAGGAGGAAACGACTGGGTGGATCGCACCTACTTCTTTGCACCACTGCCCGGGATGACAGGTGGATTGTGTGAATGGCAGTAATGGATCCACTTAACGAACCATAGCACAACAGATCCAGTCTGTTACACATCAGTCGGTGTCCTTTCGTACCATTCGACGCATGTCTTCAAAGCATCCATTGCTTCGTTTACCCTTGACTGGAAACCACAGGTGTTTGCGCCGTCAATGGTGCGATGGATAGTGGCATGGGCAACGGAATGGAACGACATTGTTTGACTGACGAATCCCGCTTCTGTCTGCATCATCCCGATGGTCCGATTCGAGATTGGAGACACCGTGATGAGAAGTGTTGCGTTATGAATCGCCTCACTGGTCCTGCACTCGGTTTGGGTGGTATTGGATTTCAATGCCGCACCCCTATAGTACGCATTGTCGGTACACTGAACAGCTAGCGTGTTGGAGTCCGTGGTTATCCCATACATCTAACGTTTGCCATCAGCCATATTACAACAGGATAACGTGCGACCACACGTGGTACGTTATGCTCAAGAGTTCTTCTTTACCCAACAAATTGAATAGCTTCATTGGTCTTCTAGTTCTCCCGATCTATCGCCAATCGAAAACGTGTGGTCCAGGCTTGCACACTGACTGGCCCGGTATACACCACCCGCTGCTACACCAGATCAATTTTGGCAGTATGCGGAAGCCACATGGACTACTGTAGCTCAATGACTCATCCAAAACCTTCTTGATTCTATGCCGAGGTTATAGCCAACAATTAGCGGTTACACTAACTAATGATTTTGTCATCCTCCACGTGTCCCAAGAGGCTGTAATTTTAATCGTTTGATATTTGTACAACATGTTATCTGCGGAATAAAGTTCGCTGTGATGTCTCTGGTCCTTCTATGTGTTACATTTTGTGTGGCTAGCAGTGTACTTATGAGGTATAATGAACAACAAGATGACTTAATCCAATAGATGAACTCACAAATTAGAGTAATAACTAAGGAATTGAAGCACAGTCAATAAAATAAAATCCAACCACCTTCACTTAGAATAAATTCTACAATTTAGTTTGTAGTAAAATAATCTTCAGAAAACTGGAGAAAAATTTCAATTTGAATTCCTCCAATTTTATAATAGTGATACATCATTATTATTTTAAGAAAATAATCTATAAAATAAAAAAAGTCACTACGTAAAACTTATTTGTCTGCTTAGAAAATACATTAGTTTTATTGTTTGCTTTTATTTTCTGCATTTTAAATTTCGAACTGTCGTAACAGCTACGTATAAATATTAATATATTATTTAGGATAATTTCTCCACCGTCACTCAAATATCATAAATTTGATGCTTTGAAGATTTATTCAAGTTGAAAATTTTTCATATGAATTTTTATAAACAACATCATTTAGCATATCAGATTGACTTATTACCGGGGTTTCGAACCGAAACTGAACTGAGAACCGAAAAAACCGGAACTGAACTGAAAAAAATATTAATTTA
The DNA here is from genome assembly GCA_019973935.1 of Trichonephila clavipes. Lineage (NCBI taxonomy): Eukaryota > Metazoa > Arthropoda > Arachnida > Araneae > Nephilidae > Trichonephila > Trichonephila clavipes. The sequence continues at coordinate 140,788 of BMAU01017824.1, read as the reverse complement.
TTTCGGTTCGATATATCTTCAGTCACTTTGTTACGGTAACCAACTGATCAGTATTTGCTAATTTAACGCCAACCATATAATTTTCATCACATTATATGTATATTATTTCTGGAACTCCTGTTTTGAGATGTTCTCTCACTAGTACTTTTCTTTTTCAATTTCACTCAAACTACTTGTAGAAGGCAGATTTAATTCAATTGAATGAATTAAGATAAGAATATGCATAAAAATAAAATTATTTATTCGGAACTGAACTGAAAACCGAAAACCGTTATTTTTGTCAGAACGAAAAAACCGGAACTGAACCAATATATATGTATATTTTTAGTTGAACCGGAATAAAAAAATCACGGTTCAAAGCCCTGCTTATTACCTTATCCTTGATACATATTTACAGATAGAGCCTTTAAGAAAAATAGGTTCACAGTTCTTGTACTTTATATATATCTTCTTTTCTCAACAATTCAATATTTATATATATATTTCAGTCATAAAAATAATAAACTTCGCAGATAGTCTGTAATATGTTATATAAAACAAACATTAATTTTGGAGGCGATTTATCTGCAAAGATAATATATTATTGTTAAAAAATGTGTAAAAACATATACTTTGCATAGAATAATTATGACAAGAGAAATAATTTAATTACTCTTCGCATACTGGACAAACATACTCATTCTTCTTAGAGCACATTTCCTTTTTTTATTAAAATTAAGAATGCACTCTTTCTTTTAAGGAGTGTAATAAACTAAAATAGCGAAAGCGTTTTAAAATGTTATGGATCCATGGTATTATTTTTTTACTCTAGCCAAATGATGTCCAGATGTTTTGGAGTTCTGAGCGCCAAATGGTAATGATTCGCCTATTACTTTAGCAGCTGCGCTTTTCGATCGATTTACCTACATTTGGGAGGCTATCATTTCCTGACATTCAACTTAAGCGATTCAATTGACGAAGTCCTTTAGGAATTATAAGGTGGTTTAATTATTTAGATTCATTATGTTTCAAAAATGGTTACATTTAAACAATTTAAAAACAGTCAAGCATAATACAATCGAATAAGATATATAAAAAATCTTTTGATTAAAATTTTCTTCACCCGACGAATTTAACACATTTCCATTTTTCAAATGGACTATAATGTAATTAAAATGTATTCAAAGTTCTTATTATATTGGACAAATATAGAAGCAAAAAATTCTAAAGTACTCCAAGAAGTTGAATGTAGGTGCGGACTGTTGTTTTATCATTAAGTTATTAATAATGTTTAACAATGCAAATACAGCGTATGACCCAAGTCCAATTTTGAGTTCTCTTCTCTGGTATTCCAGATGCACCTAATGCTTTCTATAATGTTAAATGTAGCTACAAAATATTTATGAATAATAAAATGTTACTTTATATGGAATAAAAGCATTCAAAATAATGATAAAAACATATAGTACTTCTATTTCGAAATATTGAGACATGATTAGGCTCTTTTAAAACAAATACCGCATTTTATATAAATATATTTCATTTTTCACACCAATTTATATAATTAAAACATTTACTAACTGCAAATAAATGGCACAAAATACTGAAAATACGTATGCTGTCAAGTAAGAACTTTAAAATCCTGTTAAAAATAAAACATCCCATATTATTAAGTTCAGTCAAGTCTTTTAAAGACATCTGAAGCGCAGGAATTGGATTATTTTACGAAACATCGAAATAACCATGACTCTTTTTTAGTTTACAATTTTTTTTCCCTTCCTTTACTGATAAAATTTTTACAGTTTTATTAAAGACAGTCGGTGAAAGTGTTAAGAATAAATAATACAAATATGGAATTGAACTCTTTGAAATGAATGAATTTCAAATACTAATAATTTTTTACTGAAGATGAGTAATAATATTTAATAAGACATGAATGAGCCTTTCCAATAGTTTTCCAGGCTGTAATGCTTGGTGCCCGTTGGGAGGTTGGCAACATTGAGAAATAAATGCTCCGGTGTCCGGAGTGAGTGAGAATTGTGCTCATTGTGAATTGAATATTCGTGAGCGGCTTCTGTGGGTGGGTCCCGAGATGGGTCGGAATAGGAATCAGATGGAAAGAAGCTTCGGGTTTCCTATGCATTTTAATTTAAATAAAACATTTAGTGCTCATTAAACCTGATAGTGATGAACGGATAATTTGAAAGAACTCAATTTGAAACAAATTTGAAATACTTCTGCAATTTGTTAAAAATAATGTGCGCAAAAATGTACTTATTTTTATCTATCAATGACGTAAAAAAACAAATTATAGAACGTCAAGAATTAATTCATTTACACATTTATGAAAGAAAAGAATTCGAGAAAAGCATCATATAGGAACGTATTAAAATAATCGCAGAAGTTAAGCAATATTTAGACAGACCAAAGTAAGAACTTACATATGTATAAATGGGAGCCCAAGAACAGGCATTATTAGATATTAAAGGCCACCTTTCTTATCAAAGGTTAACTTGTCTTTTATCATTAGAGTGAAATAATTTGGATCTGCAAAAATGGAGCTAAGAAAACTACAGTATTGTAAAAAGTACGATACAAGTATACTCAAGTAAAAAAAAAATTAAAGCATCTCCCTTCCAGAAGATTGATTAAAAATATATATATATTTCTGATAATTTTCAAATAAAATAGCCGTTTTTAGACAAGTTTGGATTTTTAACATCTTTTTATTTTAGTCAATTTTTATAATTTTCACACTCAATGTAATAATAAAATTTGAAGATTCGAGAGATTTTTTTCCTACCAAATTTAATTTTTAGCAAAAAAGAAGATAATCGCATCTAACTAATCCATGTATTAAAACGCTAAATAGTTGAGTAAAAATTGAGCAGAGAGTTAAGAAATCATAGTTATGAGATAATATCGAACATTCCTATAGTGTGTTAAACATGAATTACACTGAAATTGTAATACGATAGATGAATAATAAGTGCTGTTCAATTGATGTTTTTTCAAAATTTGAAACGTTGCAGTAGAATATCTTTAACTTTGAATTAAGTCACAGTAATGTAACATTTCACTTCAAAATACATTTTACACTATCATTTAATTGTAGTTTATGGCACACAACTGTTGTTAAAGTGCTTTATATACCAGTAATTAAGATATTGAAAATGTAAACATAAGAGAAACTCTCGAAGGATATCTCTCTAACTTGCTTATTATTTTTTTTAATGTATTAGCTTCAAGAAAGTGAGTTTGCTACATTGAGCAGATTTTTACTGCTATATAGTTCAGATGAACCTTTAAAGGGTGGTCCTTAAAAGACAGGCCTGGTCGACCCAATACGTCTCCTAAAACTTTCATACCACTATATTAACTTGTTCGATCCTTCAGAAGGAAGAATCCCCTTTATTAGTTAGGTTTTATTATTCTTTACATCATTATTCTTGCTCTAGAGGTTTTTCTGTCAGAACTTATTTCATTTTGAATAAGCTTACAATGATTTTTTTTTAAAAAAAGCCAAAACGAAAAAGAGAATTCCTTGCTGATGAGGTTCAAAAAGATATAACTGATTTGGAAGATATTTTTGATGGTTCGGTTGGTGAGTTAGAAATCGAAGATTTAGTCTTTAACTGTCCATAAATTTCCCATGTAGAAATTTATTCCAACCATAAACTTGTGTTTTGAATTTTTAAAACAAAAACTGGGATTTTGCATCAGCACATTACATAACAAAATATTGTTGTACTTGGAAATTACGAAGGAAGTGTTTTTATTCCTAAATTTAAATATTTATTGTTGAATTGAAAAACTACAACACTTTTTTTTACAAAAGTGAGAAAAAAAAAGAAAAAGAAAAGTATGACTTTTTCAAGTTTATATGAATAAAAATTTCGAAACTAACAAAAATATATTTTGAAGCAGTATATGCAACGCATCCCTGTTAGGATAATTCTTTACGTCGTTTCTCTGAAGTATTGATGAATTTTTGTTTCGTTAATAACACTATCTTTTAAAACCCTTAAACGTTTTCAACTTGAAAGCAAAAATGAGAAATTATACTGGATTAAAAGACAAAAAACCTTTTTCTAGTTGAATGAGGACTGAATTTATTTGGACTCTTTAATCAAAATTAAATTCAATTTATCAAATTCAATTAATCTCAATTAATCAAAATAATCAACAAAATATCATTCAATATTTTATTCGTGCCAGTCATTCTAAAAATAGAAAAATTATGCAGATATTTGTATAGCAAATTTTTCATTTTTCTCTTTTTAATTCATCTATAAAAAGTAAGAAATATTTTAGAATTTTTTTTATTACAATGACTAATATACACTCATGTCCATAAATTAAGGATAATGAAGTTCAGGCAAAGAAAGAGATAGAAGCAAAACACATTTGACTTATTTGTAAAGTCTATTTATTAAACAAAAGGTAAAGAGCAAAAAAGATGCTATATGTTTGACAAAATTAATAAAAATTACGATTTTTACTCCCTGGAGCAAATTTCAAAAAAGAACCTATTTACAAAAAACAGTATAACATAGTTAGTATGATGGTTAATACGGAGTATGTCTCCCCGACGATGCAATACAGGCCTTACAACGCCTAGGACTGCTGAGTATCAAATTATCCATCTGATCTTGGGGAATATTACACCACTCATCAAGCAATGCCCTCCAAAGTTCCAGTACACAGGTGGGAGGGGATTGACGGGCTGCAAATCGTCAGCCAAGCATACCCCACACATGCTCTATTTGGATACAAGTCCCATGAGTATGCTGGCCAATCCATACGGGTGATATCCTACGATTGAAGGCATTCGTCTACAATGTTTGCACGGTGAGGACGGGCGTTGTCATCCATAAACAGAAATTCAGAACCCATGGCGCCCCGAAACAAACGTACATGTTGTTCCCGAATGACATCCCGATAGATGTGGCCTGTCATCGTTACACTCTGAACATGCAGGTCAGTTCTGGAACCAAGAATAATTCCTCTCCAAACGAGCCATCCTGCACCACCGTAACGGTGTCGTTCAATGGTGTTCTCTTGGTGGTAACGGGTACCTGGCGCTCTCCATATTAAAGTCCGGCGATTGCAAACTAAACCTGCACTCGTCGGAAAACATCACTCAAGACCACTGTTGTGGTGTCCACATTGCATGCTCTCTACTCCAGGTGAATCGCAGGCGACAGTGAGTTGCAGTAAGTGGAACACATCTGACAGGCTTACGAGCATACAGACCAATGTGCCCTAAACGTCTGTACACTGTCTGCCTTGAAACTGTCGTACCGGTAGCTGAAGAGAGCAGACGAGACAGATCTGATGCTGTGCTTCATCTGTTTCTTTTGACAGTAACTGCCAAATACCGGTTTTTATTCGGTGTTGTATAACTCAGGTATATATATATATGACATATTTCTATAATATTTCCGGAGAGTGGTTGATTTGAACAATGGCGAACCAAAGGTAGGGCGTGACCGGTGATGTGATTTTCTGTGTAGGGAATCACAGGGGGGCGACCTATACTGTAACATCTACTCACATTACCATCATCTTGGAATCGTTGCCAAAGCATGGAGATGACACTCTGGGCGATTCCAAGTTCCTCGGATACTTCCAGCTGGGTACGTCCACATTCCAGTAGTCCAATAGTTCTACCACGTAAAAATTTATCTAAATGCTTTCTTTGTGCCATAACTATGCGGTTATTGCACTGAAAGGCTTTTAAAGCGCTTGTGAACAATTTTACTTCTTTGCCACCAATCCTTATATACCCCTCTCTTGCACTCTCGTCATTGTGACGTACTTTCCGCGCCATCTGGTGGTTTCCTGTAATTTGCATATTCTTCTTCAAGATGTGTGTGATAATTCTACAGGTGAAATTTTTACTTTAGAGTTCAATTTCTGTGTGATTCTGAATTATCCTTAATTTATGGACATGAGTGTACAAAATTTGAAGCTTCAAAATTGAAAACCTAAAGCTGTAAAACCATCAATGATAATATATATATATATATATATTAAAAATGGGAGTTGTTAAAGTTTATTTTAATTTTTAAGCGGAAGGAAAATGTCTTGAAGTATACAAAAACATTCTAAGGGAAAAGGTTTTACTTTCATTTCACATTTTACTATAAGTTCTATTGAATACGTTGCATTTCCCAATTTTTCGAAAGAAAACTTTTTTGTTACTTTAACACGCTTCTTTATTTTTGAAAATATATAAAAATAAGTAAATAGAAATAATAAATGCATGATTACGAAAAACTTTGAAAAATGTATTGAGTTATATCTGAACTACGAGGAACGTAATTAAAACGTAGTCTTATGAAATAAATAAAAAGTAGGAATGTAAAAAAAAAAGCTAACACACCCAAAAATTTAATAATAATGGGTCTTCCCAAGGCTACCTCACTAAAAGTTCGAAATTTTAAACATAAAGTTAGATGGTTAATGGCTTATTTTCAAACACTACGAATGGAAAAAAGGTCACAAGAGAGACACTTTAAAGAAAATTTCAGATGGATTATCTGCTTTCTTGCAAATCTTCGCAACGAGAAACATGGCTTTCACGTGCCGAGGTACTATTATTTTACGTAAGAGGGGTCCTTTCGGATTTCCACGTGACTTATTGATCTCATTAAACTTTAGAAACAGTGCTTCACCGTTTCCATAAAATTGATCTTATTGCTTTATAGGTTTTCATTGCTATATAAGTGAATAAAGAAATACTCTCTCTCTTTCGATTTCTTTTTTGATAGGATTATTTTTCTTTTTTGAGCTATATATTTTAAAACTACAGCATTAGCACACTTCCTAAGAAAAGGAAGATTCTATTTATAGTTGAACGGACATTTACATTTTATTTCTTAAATTTACTTCTTTTGACTCCACACAAATCGGGAGAGTCCCACTCTCCATGAATTTGAAAGCGCAGTGAAGTGACGAAGACGACACCTGACCTAATCTCCTCCACAACAGACCCTCCACAGAGCGAGTGTTCAGGGCCTGGGACTCATGACACGACCACGAACACACAAAAGTTGGAGAATTAATTTGAAATTTTAAGAAATATTAGTAGACTATCTGGTTAAAAACTATTAAATTTTAAATTTTATTGCAACTTATTTGTTATCAATTAAAATGTTTAAAACCTATAAAAATTAGGTATATGCTATATTAATAAAAAAAAGCTAAGAAAAAGTTTTTTGTTACATTACTCGCAAAAGAAACAATTAGATGCAAATAAAATAACTTTATGCCTTTAAAAAAATATGTTGACCGAAATATATGAACTTTCTTCCACTTTCCATTTTTCCTAAATTAAGATATTTCAAACTTTAGAGCAAGGGTTGACAACCTTTTGGCTGTGGCGTACCAAACCAATCAACCAATTATGATTCAGCGTGCCTCACAGTAGGATACTTTGGAAACAATTCCATTCCCGTGATAATGCATGCAGAGGGAGAGGTCAAGAATATAGATTATTTGTTAATTATTTATTACTTTTATTTTATTCATATCTTATTCTTTAATTTTACATCATTTAAAGATATTTCTTAACATAAAAGTAAACAGCACAAAATATATCACTAGAATTTCTTGAACAAAAATTTTAAGAAAATAATAAAATTGTATACATATTATGTACTTTTAAACACACACACACGCATAGATATATATATATTAAAATAGGAAACAGAAAATATCAAATCTAAGTATTTCCCTTCATTAGAGTTAAATAAAAGAATAAATAACACATTTGATGTGTGAGCCCAGTGCTTTCTCCACTCTACATTCCTATCTCAAAATCAGGAGCACAATTTGGGACACGATTATTCAGTTGCTAAGCGCAATTGCTTTGCAAAATCGAAATAGTTTTCATAATAGCAGAGATTTGTTACTGAGAACCAAAAGTGGAAAGCAGAGTGCACGTCCTTTTCTGTCTTCAAACAATTCGAGCAATGGCATTCAATAATTGACAAAATAACTGTGCAATCTTGAAAATGTCCATAATTCAGCTTCCATCCACTCAACAATTGACAGATATGTAGAGTAGTGCAGAGTGCCACTGAGAATTGCACCACGTGCCACATGTGGAATACGTACCATAGGTTACCTTTCGAGTAGGGTCTTTTGAATGGTATATGACCAAACCTATAACTCTTGCTATTGTGTCTATAAATTTGCTTGTTAAATCTTAAGTAAGATAACTGAAACCTCAATTTCAAGTACCAGGTAGCTGTACTTACATTAGACATAGTCTGTTTGCACTTCTGTTTGAACCACACAACAACATAGGCAAATTACACATTCGCCCTGACTCTGGAGCATTGTCCAGACTGTAGTACGAATGCACCCTTTCAAAACCATTACGAGTAATATGGGTATTTGCTCAAATGGGCCTATATTATCTCAGGGCCCCTATTCCCGAGTTTACCATATTCCTTTTGAATATCCTGTAAAGGAGTTGGAAAATACTAAATTCTAGTCTTTGCTCCTAGTTGTAACCATTGTAGATAATGTACTAATTGAGTTCAAGTTAATTTTTGTTTCAATTTTCCTTTAAGAGAAAATGTGCTTAATGTAATGATAGAGAAATCTCAACTCTTGTAATGCGCTTTAAACTATTGCTTTCAATGATAATCACGTATATTTGTAAAGTAAAACAGCTGCTTATGATATTTATAGGTAGATAATGATTTGACAAAGATTCAACAGATGCCTTTGTTCGTTTTCTTTTCTTTCAGTAATGACTGGAACGGGCCACCTGGCGCTATTGTTCAAAATGAATCCATGAAAGCAGTTTCTGATGCTCGACATGTTCGTGAAAAATTGGATAAACAAGTAAGATTTTCTATTTCGCAGTAACCTAGACAGGAAAAAGTACTAGTGAATAAGAAAACTCTTTTCACAATTGAATTAACTTTTGTATTATTATTAACTCTTTATCAGTAAGAAAGGGAAATAAATATTATATACAACCTCTGTGGCAATAAAGTTTGGTAAATTAAGTCAGAACGGCTAATCTGGCAACACTGGGGAAACAAAATGCTGCCTATGCTTAGCGGCAGATGTTGTTCATCTGCCCCCTCCGTTGCTCAGTTGGGCGTCGTTTGTGTTCCGTGTAAGACGTGTTTTAAAAAGTTCTTGTTTAGTGAGTTCGTTCTTAGCTAAGAACAGGAAAATTACCTAACAAAAGATCAATTTAAAGTTTTGTTTTAAGCTTGGAAAGACACCGACAGAAGCTTATTCGATGCTGGTACATGTTTTTGAAGATCAACACTGTCCATGAAATTTGTGTACAAGTGGTTCGCAAGTTTTCGAGAAGGCCGGGAGAGTGTTTCTGACAACCTCCATAGCGAAAGACCGGCGACCTCCGTCTGTGACGGAAACATTGAGAAAGTAAATTATTCACGAAAGATCGTCGGTTAAATATGTGCATGATAGCTGGACGATGAATACTGCGAGGTACATTGTAATTTTGACCCGTTTCATGAAACATCTACGCAGGGTACGACCCCAGTACGCACAATAAGGGACATGGTTTTTTGTTCACGACAATGCTTGCCTTCACACATCCAATATCGTCAAACAGTTCCTGTCAAAAAAAGGGGATGGTGCAAATTGAACATTCACCATTCTCACCAAATTTCAATCCTCCAGACTTCTTCCTATTCCCACGACTCAAACTCGCTTTGAAAGAAAAGAGATTTGACAATATTTTTGACGTCCAACGAATTGTGACGAGGCTTTTGAACTCCATCTCAAAAGAAGACTTCTTGCAAAGTTTCGAGGCCATGTCTCAGCGGTACAAAGTTATGGGAAGTGACTGTTTCGTAGGGCAGTAAGGTAACTTTCGTTAATATTTCATCTGAGTTAATGTCACCGAACAGGTTGTATAATACTATCAAAAGACGTCAAAATAATCCCCCCCCAAATTTAAAGTAATAAAAGCAGATTAATTTCTCGATGCAAGTAAACGAATCCTCTTATGGCTAGTTAAGAAAATATTATACTTAAGAAAAGGAAAAGTAGAAGGAAAGAGACACTAATCAGACACACAACTAAAGACAAGAATTAAAAAATAGAACAAATATTTTTTCATAATATGATATTGTTAAATACAACCACGGGAAATATGATAATTCTGTGTTGATTTAAAAATACCGGCAAAGGATTTTCTTCTTTATTTTTTCGTAGAGTATGTAAGTATGAACAAATTCAATTAAATATTGATCGAACTGACATCCGTCAGAACATGCTATAAAAATGATTTGACCGACAACATTTTTTTAGAATAAATGCCTATTATCTGATAAATTCTATTTAATCGAGTTGGTATGAGTGAAACATATTTAAAACTGTTTGTAGGAAGCAATTGCTTAAATTTTTTTTTTCATATAGAAGCTGACTGTGTGTTGTAAACAATCAAACGTGTAATTTCGTATTTCTATTATTTAGCTTTTTAGTGTTTTTCCATGAAGGTTCTACCACGAAGATTATTTGACCATTACAAATGGAAACTAAAATTCTGTTATGCAGTACGAGCAGAGTGAGTTTATTAAAGCTAAATTTCCCCAAATTTTAAAGCTAAGTGAATCCAATTGAACTTTGGTCTGAATATTTATAGGTTAATTCATTAAAGTCATATAGTTAAGGTTAGTTCATTAAGTAAGTTTCATTTTGCCCCATGAAACAAATCAAAAGCTAGTCACATTAAGTATAAGCAATAAAAGGGATTGATTGGAATCAATCCTTTTATTTATTCGAATAGTCCTTTACGCCTAATTTAACTGCTTTTTAAAGATATCTTTCAATTGATTTGAATAAAATAAAACAGGGATATTTTAAAGCTCTTTCTGGTTTTTTATGAATAGTTTGAAGCAACTTTAGTAATAGCAAAAATTATACACATGAAACATGAAAGAAGGTGTTTTTCTAAAAGAAATTCTTCATAAATGTGGTACTATAATTATTTAATGTATTTCTAGGAATTCCAAAAATTACAGTATTATCAAAATGTTAATCAATAATTTCAGAAGAAGCCTTTACTTAGGCATTTGTTCTTTTTGAGGTAACACATTTTCGGAAATGTTTCCAGATCTTCTTGAAACATTTTAGGACATATTTTTAATAGTCGAGATTAACAAATATTTACCCAATGTCTTTTTCGTGGCGATCTGAGTAATGTCAGAAGCTTAAAAACTCACAGGGATTTCTGTATTTCTGTTGTTGAAGATCAAATTTTCTGAAAACTATTGTCACTCAGCACAGATAAAAGACAACCATAAGCGTTCGTTTAGATTTATCTTCAAAAAAAAAGTTGGCTTCCTTTTTGTTTTTACAGTCATTTATAAAGTTATTTCTGCGTTGAATGAAATTCCGGAAACAGTTTTTTGAACAACGAAATGTTTATGACTCAGAGAGGGAGAGAGGAATAAAAGATCGATTTTTACTGAGGAACATTGCTCAGTTTTGCACATTTATGCACCATTTGAATATATATATATATATATATATATATATATATATATATATATATATAGCCTCATATTTTCAAGTTATTTATTAAAGAAATATTATTCAACAAAAATATGTTAATATTTGAGAAAAGTATTTTTATTTACCCAAATATAGGATATTTTTGTATCTTAATTTTTCAATAAACTAAATAATAGTTTGCATTGTATTTTTGTCGTATTTGTTTAGTTTCTTTATGCACACTCTTTTTTTTATTATTCATTTTAATTTTTTCTTGGTCAGAATTCTAAACTTGCACTTCATTTGCTTTCTGTGCAATAATATTCTAGTTTGTTTTAATAGTTAGTTATGTATGTTTATCTATGCTTATAAATATTTTTAGGTATATCAAATAAAAGTATAATTTATATTCTTAAGTAAAGCGTAATACAATCTCTTATCCTCTAACAAAAAAATAAAAAAACATTCAAAATCCTTTTAAAATTACGTGCAAACAAAATCTTAAAATGCAAATGTTGTAAAAAAACTGTACTCATTTTTCTATACTGATTTTATAAAATTACAAAAGAGATAAAACAAAATAATGGTTAAATGTCAGTAGAAAATGAAAACTACCTATTCATATTTTATTTATTTTTCAGTAGTATCACACACACACACACACACACATATATATATATATATATATATATATATATATATATAGTATACTAAAATAAAGTACTAAGTGAGAAAATTGTATAACCTACATGGCACAAAAGAAGAAAAAAATTGGATTCCCAGAAACATAACAATTAAAGATACAAAAAGAGTCTGGAATATAAAATGGAGACCTATTATAATTTCTAGAGCTGTCACTGAATTAGGGTTACGCAGTATTTTTTATACCACCTTCCCCGTACAGCAGAAATTTTCGACATAATAGAAGAAAACAGAGGCATGTTGAAAAGTTAAGCCTATTTCTAACACACCTGGATGATAAACCAGACAGTAAATTAAAATTAAACTAAGCATACGATATTTTAAAGAAATTAATAATATACATTGAGAAACAGTTAATATAACATAGAAATATATTTAAAAATGAATTTCACTTTGATAGTTGTATTCCAAGCAATTATTGCAAAAAATTTTTTTTGCACTTTGTTTTAATACATTATCAGTAAGTACATCATTGTTTCTTTTTATAAAATTTACGATAATATTTCTAAATATTGAGAGTTGTAGGTAACTACACCAGAATGGTATTTTTGTAATGTTAAAATCAAAAGAGTCCCTTTTATCAAAAATATTACTTATTTGCAAATTATTCTTAATTTCTAATTGAAGGTCCAATAGAGTATACATATACGAGAGTTGGAAGAATTCTTTTCTTAGGAAATTCTCTTTTTTCTTCAGTTTTCTGCTTTAAGAATTTAGGTGAATTGTTGCAAAATAGTAGATGGTTGCTTTCTGATGCTTTTTATGAGTTTTTGTGTACTTTGAATTAGTTTTATATACATTGAGTTTTTTTATGTACTTTGAATCTTTATGTTTTTCATATATTTTATTTGGTTTTTCCTACCGAATTGTAAAGGTGGAAGGATGGAGCCTTCAAACTACTTTAACTCCACTTATTCGGTCCTAAGTCCAAAATTGCTTTTTGACTCGCTAGGTTCCTTTGTGTATTTCTTTTATTGAATTATTCTTCATTTCTATATTTTATGTTTTTATTATGCGAATTGTTGTTATTTATTTGTTCTTGCTTTTGATGAATGATATAAATTTCATTATATTTATATATGCATGCAAATAATCAGCTCTAGTGTCACCTGAAGACTTTTTGGAAATTACATAGTTTTTCCCCCTGGGTTGCTTTCATTCGAAATTATTTAAAGAAGTTTATTATGCTTTAACTTCTCGTAATACATGGAAGTCATTGAATTTTCAGGGGTCTTAACATTAATATATTCTTCCATAAAACTATCGAAAACTTGTGGCAAAACTCTCGTCCGAATGAGGAAATAAAAAGGAACTAGTTGAGGATAGAATTGCTTCCTGTGATCATGTAATAACGAATAAAACTGTTTTTAGAATATTGATGTGAAGCTGTAAATAAAAATAAAGACTACCTCACTAAATTCTGATAATCATCAGTATCTAATGTATATCAATAATTATTGCAGCATAACTTTTTTTACGTTGTAAATATTTAAATTGTGTCTTTTGTTTTGAATTTGGTATTTAATTATCTTTAAAATGATATAAAATACTTTGCATTTTGGGGAACGTAAAATGTTCTATAAGCATACAAACTTAAAAAACATAACAATTTAAAAAAGTGTCCACAATTTTTCCCCCACTGTATAAACCTTTCATACATCAGTTTTTTACAAATACAAATAAGAATTTATCCTGCAAATTTAGAATCAGTCTTATTTCTTATTTGATTATCATTTAACTCGTTTTTAACTTTTGATTGAATGCTCTTGTAACACCATTTCAAGGTTAACTATGTTTAAAGGAGTACTATAGAAATCGAAGCCCCATCAGTTCTTTCCTTAAACAGTTCACTGAAAAGTGTTCCACAAAACCTTTCTTTCTGTACCTACAAATTTATTGGTGAAGAGGAATGTATTTTCCAAAGAATATTTACTCGATTCACCTTCATTGGAAATATAGGTAGTGAACTACTCGGACATTGGTCACGGTTGACTGGTGACCCATGTCCTCGGTCAGGTTTAGTAATAATTTTTGAATCCAAGGTAACCTATTCAAGAAGTCATGAATGTTTGATGACACAGCAGAGGAGAAAGCTTCTTTTTTGTTTTGTGAGATTTCATATTTTTAGGTGTAGGAACGACAAATTAAATAAAACAATTAATTTTAAGTTTTCCAGAGGTAAATCATGGAAGTTTGGGGACATTTCCTAAAGTCAAATCATTGCTTTTTGAGTTTTGAAACAAATATCATTGTTAGGGTAAATTATTTCTTCTTCTAAAGCATGTACGTTAACTTATATGAATACTTAAAAACAATAAGTGCGATTCTACAATTGTGAAAAAACGCTTTTACATTAGCTAAATTATTAATTGATTGCTATACTGTTTTGGTACTCTATAACAGACTTAACGCTTAATTTTAAAACAAGACAGGAAAAAGAAGGAGATGGTTAATGAAATGCTACATCGTTCTCTAAGCTCTTATTGAGAGCTCTTATACTGTTATAGTGAGAAGGTTCCAATTATACTTAACATTCAGCAGTCCGTATAATACAACGACTTGATATTACGGCCCCTGAACCTTGACTAAATATTTGATCAGGTTTCAATATTGAAAGTTTACAAAAGACATAATTTTGATCAGTATATTTTACAGATAAGGCATACCCGAATCATTAAATGAATTAAAATTTAAGTAAAAGGAATATATAATGCATATCTCTCACTAAGTGAAAAGCCAAAAAACACAAATTATATGAATGAATAACAAAAAGGCACTGAACTTATTCTCTAATGAATAAATAAATTGAAAGTATTCTTATCGTACATTTTAAATTCTACATGAATACACAATGGCTATTATTGTAATGCATTAAATATTAAAAAAAACAAATTATCCAGAAATTATTTCTAGTTACTTATCCTTTTAATCTATTGTATTGTTGGAAATGAAGCTTTCATTTTTGGGTCATTTTCAGGTTAATGCTTTTATTATCCAACTGAAAAGATTAGTCGAAATTTCTTTCTATGTATTTTTATGTAAACTTTATTGATGAACGAAATATTTTTTTAATTCTAATGAATTCAATACAACATATTATTTTATTGTGAAGAATTGAATTGAAAAAAAATATCTCTACCTAGTATTTTTAAGACTAAAATTTCGTACCTGTGCATTATTCATAGTTGAAGATAAATAGTTTAAGAAAATTTCCCTCTTTTTGTTTCAACTTTGTTAGTTCAACGCTGTCAATATATGTAAAAAATTAGAACAAAAAACTTAAAAAGTAACTAGTGATAAAAAAAAGAAAAAAAAATTATAAAATATGAAAAGAAGAAAAGCCGCACTTCTCAAACTGTTTCTAAGAATTCCTTTGATTGAGCAAATATATAGGTTTACACCATATACTCACGTGTAGAGTTATTGAACATAAATATATGTGTAATTGATGATAGAGTATTTTTTATTTATTAAGTTTATCTTTTTTAAAAAGGCATTGTCTATGATGTATGCAAACACACACATTCACACACACACCATGAAATAAGTCAATAAAGTTTCCGTAAAATTTATCTTTCCTAGAAATGTTACGATTATAAATTTATAAATACATTAGCTATAAGGACGTACATTTAAATATAAGTTAAATAAATTAAATAATAAGTTAAATTTATTGTTTTCTACACATTTATCCTCACAGTTTCAGCACCAAAAAATATTGCCATATTAGTCTCAGATATTTTGACATTTTGAAAATCTGCATGATGAGGAATAAAAGTGTTGCATTTATCTTACTTAAAACTTTTTAATATTACTTAAAACGAATGAAATCGTTTAAATTTGATCTTTAAAATGACGTCGCTTTTTCAGTCAATAACTTTTCGTTCTGAATGTAACACATTCTAGAAACATTAATTGATACATATATGTCATGACTTGGTGGTGGCTTTACTTATTTTAATTACTCATGATAATTAATTTATGCTGTAAATTTAAATGCTACTAAAGGGATGATGAAGGATTCTGTTTAAAGATAATCCATTTTTTATTGTATTTTAGCCACTGCTCAACGCAGATAAGCAGACACAAGACAAAAACTAGATTACAATAACAAGAAGCGGTGGCAAATTTTCAATGAAGCAGATGCTTAAATACAAAATGCCAACTGCCAGTTCCCAAATTCATAGGAAAGGCTCTTCCGATTGTTGGTACGATGTGGTGGTATAACGAAGGATTTAAAATAGCTGACTAGAGAATTTTTAAGTGATAAAACTTACCGTTAACTCCCTTTAGGAAAGTAACTAAAAATTGATTATTTTCGCTAAATCCTGAAAGGGTTAAGGGCCATTACAAATTAAAAAGTACTCAGAGAAAATTAATAGGAATTATTACACACACATACATATGTAATGACGCCCAGTGGTCAAGTGGCAGCGTATCGCGCTTCCACGCCACAGGTCCGGGGTTCAAACCCGGGCTGGGCAAGGTCGACTCAGTTTTTCATCCTTTCAGTGGGTCAATAAATAAGTATCACACTTGCGTGGGAACTAAACACTGGCGAATTCACGTCAGAATGATTGCCTGACAGCAACATCTGCTCATACACCTCAGCGTCCAAGTTCACGAAAGCTGAGATGGGCGCAGTAGGTCTTGGCCCTCCATGGGCTGTTGTGCCACTGAGTTTAGTTTATATCTATGTAATAATTCACATTAATCTCATCTGAAAAGTTTTTTTTATTAATTTATAATGGCCCTGACTTTTCAAGACTTGGCACAAATGAGTAATTGTTAGTAATCCGCCTAACGGGATATAATCGGAACTTTATCTCTGCAACCTTTTCACTCCTAACTTTAACGGTTTTGTAGAAAGTTTCTCTTTTGAAAATTTGTGAAGCATGGTGGCTTGTTGAAAACGAATGCATAGCGACTTTTATTCAGAAACTGATAATAGAACTCCTATCAAAACAGTTGAATATTTTAATGTTTTGTATTGTTTGGGAAACTGTGAAAACATACCTCATGCAGCAGAATGCAGCATTTTCTTATCTGCATAAAATCGAAAAAACAACTCTTAGGAATCCAAAAGATTTTTAAACATCTAGTAGTCAACATTTTAAAAAATTCCTATTAACTGGATTTTTAGTTTCTGAATAAAAAACTTGTAACTACGGATATTTTTGTGTAGTTGATTATTATAGAATTCCCAAAAGATGAATAGAGAATTCCGATAATAGAGAATTGACTGAATAACACAAGTAGAAAAAAATCGTAGTGTAAATATCCTACCAATACTTCGGACTTTTTTGTACTACCTAAACAATTCTTAACTTGTAAGAAACGCTAAATTTTAAAACTTCAAGAGGAAGTACTTGAATTTATTTACTTTTATGTTTACTTGAAGAAATTTAAGTAAAATAGGCTTATTTTTATGATTTTGTAAAGGACAGTTTTTTGTAGAGATTTTCTCTCGCTAGATGGCTGCACCTGTCAACTGTTTTTCGAATTCTCTAAACGGATATTGGCAAGATAGAAATTAATTCTATTCAAATAAATGTTAAACTTAAATAATAATTGTTAAACTTATATTTTATGTAAATGCATTTAATTTCTGTTAATTTTTAAAATGGTTTTCATAATTTATATTTCTGTTTTTATATTTTTCTTTACTCATGTAGTCGTATCGATTGTATTATGCTTAACTGCAGCATAACTGTGTAAAATACTAAAAACGTGGCATTTTCTGTACAACGTGTAGATCTATGTTTGCCGCCGTGGAATGAACACGCAGAATAAAATTCCAGTAGATTTTGATAAAGTTTAATGTTTGAATTAAATGAAAACTCAACACACTTGAGTATTATTTAGAGTGCTATGAAGCAAGCACCTAATAACTGGTGACCCTGGATTTTTTTTTACTGGAAAATGACAAAATAGCGCATTGGCTAACAAGATCGTGGAGATGGCGCTAAGAACAATTGATGCTGCAGTGGTTCAGAAAAATTCCCTAAGAGTGGATGAACTCCTCTCTAAATTAGTAAGTCTGGAAGAACAACTTGCCTCTTTGAAGCTACAACGAAAAGTTCGAGCTCAAGCCCTCATCACCATCAGAGGAGTAGAAGTCGCAGCAAATCAAGGCGCCGCTACAATCCTCAGGGACGATATTGCTTCTACCATTTCCGATTCGGGAAGAAGTGTCTCCCTGGTAAATGCGTACAGCCGTGCAGTTTCAATGAGCCGGGAAACGAATCCCAGCAGTAGACGCCGCGGCGAGTCCTGCTGCCGATATTTTAGGCCGCAAATTCCGGTTATTTGTCAAGGACAGAGAAACCGGATGTCAATTCCTGGTGGATAGCGGAGCAGACGTCTCGATCCTCCCTTGGACAAAAACGAAAGGTGAGTGCCAAGCCTCTCAATATAAACTGTATGCTGCTAATGGCACTGAAATTCCAACATATGGTCTAAAAATTCTCACGCTGGACCTAGGCCTAAGACGCCCATTTCAGTGGCCGTTTATTATTGCCAAAGTTGAGCGAGGAATCATAGGTGCTGATTTCCTTCAAAAATTCCAGTTGCTGATAGATCTGCACAACAGGAAATTAATCGATGGAGTAACAAATCTTTCAATTAAAGGAGAAGTTGCTACCATCCAAGAAAATAATGATCTCAGCACAGTAAATAGAGCCTCCAAATATTTCAACCTGCTTAAGTTGTATCCTGATTTAACCAAGCCAAACTTGGTTAACAGAGTTGTTAAACATGAAGTAAAGCACCACATCCTAACAACTGGCCAACCGGTTTATTCGAAGGCAAGACAACTAGCCCCTGATAAGTTGAAGCTGGCGAAGCAAGAGTTCCAATTTATGCTGGACAACGACATTATTAGACCCCTCAAAATCTCAATGGGCAAGTCCATTGCATTTAGTAAATAAAAAGGATGGCACATTAAGACCATGTGGCGATTACAGGCGACTCAACGCACAGACAACACCAGATCGATATCCAATTCCTAGAATTGAGGACTTTAATCACATCCTGAAGGATAAAAAAATATTTTCCAAGATAGATCTAGTAAAGGCTTATTATCAGATACCAATTGCTGAGGAAGACAAAGAAAACTGCCATCACCACCCCATTTGGCTTGTACGAGTTCAATACTATGAGTTTTGGACTGAGGAATGCTCCTTCAACCTTCCAACGTTTCATTACTGAAGTACTGTATGGACTCGACTTTGTTTTCCCGTATCTTGATGATGTACTTGTTGCCTCATCTACTGAAGAGGAACACAGTGAACACCTAAAAATGGTATTTGAAAGATTCCAGCAATATGGACTTCGAATAAATGTCTCCAAATCAGTGATGGGAGCTGCCCAAGTTGAATATTTGGGATTTCTGATCACTGCAGAAGGTTCTCGGCCATTGCCAGAAAAAGTTCAAGCTATCTTCAACTACAAACTACCAGAAACTATTCATGACCTGCGAACGTTTCTGGGCATGATAAATTTTTACCGAAGATACCTAAAGGATGCTGCTAAGACCCAAGCACCTCTACATGAACTGTTAAAAGGAGCGAAAAAGAAAGACCGCAGAAAAGTGCATTGACTGATGACACCAGGAGAAGCTTCGAAAAATGCAAAACTGACCTTGCCGAAGCTGCTCTTTTATCATTTCCAAGATCTGACTACCCCTATCACTTTGCACAGATGCATCAGATTTTGCTGTGGGTGCAGTACTCCAGCAATTAGAAAACGAGCGTTGGAAACCAATAGCTTTTTACTCAAAGAAGCTAAATGAAACACAAACAAGGTATAGTACCTATGACCGAGAACTATTGGGAATATACCTTTCAGTGAAACATTTCAAACACCTGCTGGAAGGGAATGATTTTGTTATATATACTGACCACAAGCCTCTAACTTTTTGCATTTAAGCAAAAAAATGAAAAAAGCATCACCAAGACAACAACGACAACTTCAATACATTTCAGAATTTAGTTGTAACATTCAACATGTATTGGGTAAAGATAATGTTGTTGCAGATGCCTTATCCAGAATTCATTCAATTTCCGAAATCAACTTTGAGGAAATTGCAGAAAAGCAAACTACTGACGAAGAGTTGCAAATATTATTGCACAACAATTCTTTAAAATTTAAACCTTCGACATTGCCATCTGGGAAAAAACTTTGGTGTGACATCTCAACACAAAAAATTAGGCCTTACATTCCACAAAAATTCAGGTTTCAAATATTTCAACTAATTCATGGCTTAGCTCACCCTGGTATTAAATCTACAGTTAAACTGATGATCGAAAAATATGTCTGGTCAGATATTAAAAAGCAAGTCAGAGAATGGGCAAAAGCTTGCATTAGATGCCAAAAATGTAAAGTCAGCAGGCATACAAAATCCAAATTAGGAGACTTCGAACAACCAGATGAAAGGTTTAGTGTAGTTCACATAGATCTCATTGGAAACTACCACCTTCAGAAGGGATGCAGTATTGCTTAACCTGCATTGACCGATTCTCTTGCTGGATGGAAGCAATTCCTATACCTGAAATAACAGCTGAAATAGTTGGGAGAGCATTTTATGAGAAATGGATTTGCAGGTTTGGAGTACCTGCCAAAATAGTCACAGATCAAGGTCGACAGTTTGAGGCAGAACTATTTAGAAGCATAGCTGCAATATGTGGTGCTAAAGTAGCCCACACAACATCTTATCACCCTCAATGTAATGGGAAAGTTGAACGTTTACATAGGACCTTGAAAGGTGCTATAAAAGCTCACAACAATATTAGATGGACAGAGTCATTACCCACTGTGTTGTTAGGTTTAAGAGCTGCCATAAGACCTGACATTAGTTACACAATTGCACAGATGGTCTATGGTACTTCCATTAAATTACCTGGCGAATTTTTTGATCCCCCCTACTATTAACATGAATCCACAGAATTTTGTCGCCAAATTACAGCAGCACATGGCAGAGCTAAAGCCACTGAAGTCTCCTAGCAACAGGAAGCAAAATATCTTTGTGCATAAAGATTTGAAATCCTGTTCCCATGTGTTTCTTCGTATCGACAGAGTTAAAAAAGCATTAGAACCACCATATGAAGGACCATATACTGTACAAAAAAAAGTATGATAAGTATTTCACAATCTTAATCAAAGATAAGACAGTAAATATTTCTGTAGATAGACTGAAACCTGCCTATTTGTTAGCAGTGGACAATCAAAATGAACAAACTAGTGTTGGACAAAAAATGAGATTTCAAATTGGAAAGAACTTTCCCCAATGCCTGATGAACAATCTACTACCAGCTGTGGTAGAAAGATAAAAAACCAGTAAGATTTAGAGAATAAACAAAATAGCAACTATTATGTATGTAAGTGTTAAAGTTTGAAATTCCTTTCACTTATTACTAGTAAACAGTTATTAAAAATTAGTAAATTTGAAAATCACCATTTATAAAAATGTATCTAATTGATTAAATATATACTTGGTAATAATTCTCTTTGGTAATGCAATTCATGTACATATAGTGAAAAAAAGTTATAGTAAACACGTTTTAAATGTTGTAGATATGCTTATAAAATGACAATGTATGTTTATTCCTGGATTTTAGAATTGAAAATTGACTCTTAATTGGTTATATATACATGTATGATTTTTATGCTAGTATTGTGAAATTTAAATAATTATTCTTCCACTATCCTGATATAACCTCATCAGTAAGTTGTAAGCTTAAGTAGAATTGTGTGTAATTTCATAACAGCGAGAACCCAAATCAAACAAAAGCTTTGTAAATAAAAAGAAATTAAAGAGCATGATGTAAAATTTTCCATATATATTCTCGCATTCAAAGTAATATATGTTATACAAAGTTTTCAACTTTATGTCACAAATAATTATTTATTACTACTGTTTTTTTACATTGTCGACAGAAATTCTCTCATTAGTATTACAATTTGTGGGCATCTCATCTCTTAAATGTGTTATAGAATGTGTTTTTTTTTCATTGGAAAGTATGTATTTTAACAAAATTATCTATTATGTATTTAATAGTGAACATAAAATTTTCAGGATATCAATATAGATATGTGTTAGCATCAAATTCTATGTTTATAAATAAATATATGTTAGCATCAAATTCTATGTTTATAAATAGATATGTGTTAGCATCAAATTCTATGTGTAGAAATAATATGTGTTAGCATCAAATAAAATGTGTATAAATAGATACTGTTTTGCATAAAAATGCTCAATTGTGGTAAATGGATTGTATTAGTGGTTAACTGAGTTATAATTAATTATGTGGTGAATTGAAACTAAAGTTTTCTGATATTCTTTCTTGTAAATAGGAAGTTTTCTGTATGTATATATTATAAAATTACCCATTGTGTATGCAAATATGAAAATTGATTTTTTAACACTATTGGATTTGATATGTTTCATAATATTCAAAAAATTAAGGTGTTGTCATTGCAGAGTAACTTGAAATGTGTTTTCTAATGGAATGTTAACTTTCATTGAATATGAATGATTTTTTTTTTCGCATAATATTTATGTACTTCTTAGTTTCCCATGTTCAAATATTGACTGAGTTTTGTGTATTTGCAAAAGCATTCGGTAGTTTATTATTTTTTTTTTTTTTTTTTTGAGTTATTGCATATCTTATATATACTCTTTTTTGACTTTGTTTAAATTTGATTGTTGCTCAGTATAAATATACATTTAAAGTAATTGCTGAACATTTTAGTTGTATTTTTCCATGTATTTTTTAAGAAACAGGAAGGTAGCTGTGTTTTAATATTTTAAACTTGTAGCATATTTTGTGCATTAAGACTTCTGTAGCAATCCTGTAGTAGTAATTTTGTGTTGTGTAATGCAATGATTAGTAATAATTGTGTTAAAAGCGGTTTGTTAAGTTTAATTTGTAAAAAAAAAAAATGAAATTATAATCTGTTCAATAAGTCTGAAACTGTCCCTGCCATATATTTTTTTTTTTTCTTGTATCGTAACTTTGTTACTGGCAAGGAGTAATGTAAAGGACAGTTTTTGTAGAGATTTTCTCTCGCTAGATGGCTGCACCTGTCAACTGTTTTTCGAATTCTCTAAACGGATATTGGCAAGATAGAAATTAATTCTATTCAAATAAATGTTAAACTTAAATAATAATTGTTAAACTTATATTTTATGTAAATGCATTTAATTTCTGTTAATTTTTAAAATGGTTTTCATAATTTATATTTCTGTTTTTATATTTTTCTTTACTCATGTAGTCGTATCGATTGTATTATGCTTAACTGCAGCATAACTGTGTAAAATACTAAAAACGTGGCATTTTCTGTACAACGTGTAGATCTATGTTTGCCGCCGTGGAATGAACACGCAGAATAAAATTCCAGTAGATTTTGATAAAGTTTAATGTTTGAATTAAATGAAAACTCAACACACTTGAGTATTATTTAGAGTGCTATGAAGCAAGCACCTAATAATTTAAATAGTGAATTATATTAGAAAACAAAATCTGAATTGCAAATATGTAACTAATTGATTTGAACAGATTTTTAGGTAAAAAATTTCCTTAAAAGAACAACTCGGGGGTAAAAATCTTTGAATTTTGAATTTTAAAGGTTTATTATTTAAGAAATATTGTGAACTGAGAGATAAAAATTAAAACATGGAGTTTTAATGGAGTTAAAATCGACTTTTTCCTTTTGGAGCGTGTACAGTCTGTATATTCAACAAATAGTTGCTTATAGAAGTACAAAACTAAATAATGAATTGATTTCATGAGCTTAATATATTTTTAAATAAAAGTGTACCATCAGGATATTGTATATAAATATAAGCACACGGTATATAAATTCTGGAACAAATAAATAAATGAGAAAAAAAGAACCGTCCGAAAGGAATAATCCAGTTTGAATGAAAACCGATGGATGTGATGTGCATGCACAGGGGAAAAACAGATTAAAATTGCAAAGAAATTATACAGGAAATATAACTGTATATAGCAAACTAATTAATTTGAAGTTAAGAGATGGAAGGTAGAAGACACTTGCTTATTATACTCGAAAGTGCCCCATTGGGATGGTATCTGTCAACTAGAAAAATTATAAGAAACGTGAAAATAATCAATCCAATGACTGTCTCGTGCAATATTCAGCTGAAATGTAAGCTGAGGTTTCCATGTAAGGAAGTAAAACACACGTCAGCTTAGCACTGGGTTGAAAAGGTATAAAATCGATCGTATGAAATGTCACTTTAGATATAGTTTCCAGATTTCGGGAGGAGTGACACATAGTGGTTCTGCACTTATGTCTTTGCCAATTCTAGGACTTCATTTGAAGTTGAAATAATCCAAATGTGTGTGTGTCTAGATGATGGATACTAAAGAAGTTGGATATTAAAGATGAAGACTACAGTATCTGTAAACACAGAAGACTGAGGACTACGTCTTGGAATTAGAACCAGCTCTATGTGTACTCAAACTTCTCCCTTCTGCTTAGAGTGCTGAGTGAAATTCTCTAAAAATAGTGTAGATAGATGATTTGTATCTATAATTAATGAAAGAAGGGCTGAGTACTGAAAATAACATTCGAAAAGGATTAGATCACTCTGCTCGAATCGAAAGAAAAATAAATCAATTTTCCACATTCAATTCAGGAATCAAATTCAAAGCTTGAAAAGCATATTTCCTAATTCTAAAAGATTATTAAATTAATGATAAACTAATATTAAAAGTGTGTAAAACTAAGACTATATTAATAATATAAATAATTATATACCGTATTTATTAGAATCTTAGCCGTAATAATTTCCCAGTGCTAATGCAACTGAAAATCGTTAGAATCGAAGACAATGAAAAAAAAAACTATCGAGGAAAAAATTGGGGAAACTGAGTTTCCACCCTCGAAAAACTTGCAACTGGGCACTTGCATGGATGCCTCTCTTCAGTCTTCAGTGTCTCGCTCGTATTTAGAAAACATCTTTGAACATTTTAACGTCACTCCAACGAGGGATGCCAGTAGGAAAAGGATTTGATATGCAGAAGGAAATTTGATAGGAATAAAAGAAATACAAGTCCGTGTGGTTCCATCTGGGATAGGGGAGGAACGAATCACTTTCGGATGATGATACAGACGCAATTACAGGTTCATTTCAAAGTTTTTAATACTGGTCAAATAAATTCATTATTCACTGCTTATTAGTTCTCATTAATTTTATTAAAGTTTTATTAGTATCGGATATCGATCCACTTTTTACACAATTTTATTTTTTCACAAAAAGATGTGGAGAATTTGGGGTGTAACTTAAAATCTATGGCCTGTTTAAAATTATTATTTTTATGAACTACATAATATTACCATCTATGTGTGATTTGATAAAAGGGAGGTTTTAAAATGAAAATAATTTTTCTCAGATATATATATATATATATATATATATATATATATATATATATATATATATATATATATATATATATATATATAACTTTCAATATAATTTTCCTATTCTAAAACTTAATTGTGGCTATTATTCTTTGTCTTGTTCAATTTTGCTTTTTTGTTGCCTATTCTTTAGCATTAAGTCAGAAGAATAGTAAATCAGTATATTATTAATCACATGCACATACACACAAATACATTCATATATATATATATATATATATATATATATATATATATATAAGCGTGTATGTGCATGTATGTTGCCTTAGTTTTTATTATTTTATTCTAAAAATAAAATAATAAATTTATATACTTTAAAGATTTTCGTTCGCATAATAAATATAAAATAAGAATTCTCAGCGTGAATAAATGAAAAGCTTTTTATTCTATTACTTATTTTATTATAATTTATTCTTTCTCATTTATAAAAATAATGAATATGTATTAATAACTGCATCCAGAATGTATTGAGCAAGAAATGCAGTACAGATATATTATAAGTAAGATATAAGTAAATTTAAATGTTTACAAAATAAATAATTATGTTTTTACATGTAATATTAAAGCAGTCCAAGTCATTAAGAAATATGCAGGGGCATTTTATAGCATTTTTAAAGCAGTTTTATTGATCGAATGTGTTGCCCGTAACTTTGCAAAATATTTTTTTTTCATGTGTGCTTGACTCCTAATGAACGGAACAAAAAATCGCACTGTTTTCAATTCAAATAAGTATTCCATTGATAAAATTCTTGAAGGAAGTACTGAAAGAACTTTCTCGTTATCTTAATTGATTCGAATGCTTTTAGATTGAGGAACATTCCTCCTGCTTGAGGACATCGCCTGCTCACTCGGGAATAATTTCCTTTTGCTTCAGAAGGAATTCTTATAGTAAGAATTGACAAGAATTTAACTGAATTGGGTTGAAATTATTCTGAAATGTATGTCATGTATAATAATCAAATTCTGTAAGGGGCCGAGCTGCAAACAAGTTAATTTATTAGAATAAATACTTCAAATGAACTCCAAAAATCCAGTGCAATTTATCAGCGTTTTGCTGTTTATGTAATGATTCCCGTTAATTTCCTCTTCGGCGCTTTTAATCCATAATGGTCCTGAGTCCACTTTGACTTAACGTAAGATTTAGTCAAACCCCCTGACAGGAAATAACCATAACCTTATTACTAAAAAATTTAAAAGTTTAGCTTTTTTTCAATCCTTTTCACGCCAGCTTGCATCACTCACGTATCTGGACCATTCAGAAAAGCCTTTACCGGAAATCCTATTATTTTAATAGCTTCCGGTGGATCATCACTATAAATTGCTAAATAAAGAATAAAGAATGCTTTTATGACTATCTTACATGCGCGCAGGTCTATGTTTGTGCTTTTCATGTCGACGCTTTATCAATTGTTCAACGTCTCCTAATCATCTCTACAACTGCAAGAAATGGGTTCCATCCAAAAAAATGCCTAAACGAAGACTGTATCATTTCTGTCTGCATGTATTGGTTTGTATAAATACACAGACACAAACTCATATTTATTTATATATTTGCTTAGAAGATGCAGATAAAAACTTTTAGATGTTAATCTAAATTTATTTTATATTTATTTTTTTTATTTTTCTTTATGACACAAATTTACAAAATTTTACCACTTTAATCTCATATGCTCCATTTCAATAGAGATTTTATCTTCCATCTAAGGATATATTTCTAGTCATTAAGATGTTTCTACCCTTACAAAAATAGTGTTACTTACAGTCTTCTTTATTGGAACAAATATCAAATTCGTGAAAATTCCTAAATAAAGATTCTATATCTCAATAAAATATTTAAGTATATCATAAAAAAACATAACATATATTCATATTTTTAAACAATAACTCCAGTTCTTTTTTTATATAATTGTTTTAGATTTCAATTTTTTAATGTTTGCAATTCTATTATACGACTTAAGATTGTAATTTTACGAGGAAATAATTGCTCTAGTTTTAAACTTTTTATCATTTTTCCTATTTATTAAACAGGGTGTGGATTATTAGTGTTAAGTCAAAGTCTTAAAGAAATGTTTGGTGTACAATAGTGCTTCCTAAGCACTACAGTCGATTTCTGGCTGTCTTAGTTGTTTCAACCATCTTGTTCTGTTTCTTGCTATTATTTTCCATCTATTTACACCGATTATAAGATAGTTATGGGTAATAAATGAAGTACACCTTTTCTTTTCTGAGTACTTCTGGAAATAGTTTTCTATTTTTTTACCAACTGTTGTTAATATTAATCATTTATTTACTTTTTTATCACGATGTTAATATAATTTTAGGTGAATAATTTATTATCTTTCTTCTTTGTTCCATGTTTTGAATTTGATGACAATTGAAATATTTCTTATGGGATATTTTTACAGATTTATTTTCAGTTACTTTATCTCTTTGCTTCATATCTTTCAAAGCATGTTATAACGTATTGCCCAATCTAGCATATTTTTGGGGTTTACTAAATTGCTTATAATGAATTTAAAACATAAAATACGCACTGGAAACAAGTATTATATTCCATTTTTTCTATGATATTTTCAATACCTCATATTCCCATTTATTGGCAATATCTTAACTTATTTGAATAAATAACTTTGAAAAGTGACATAAAGTATACATGTAATTATTAAGATTTAATATTATACTTGCTAAATAGAATATGAAATAGCACTTTAGATGAGAATGAGAAATTTGTACTTTTTTGATCAAAATACAAATCAACACACGAATCACAATCACAGAAAACTACACAGAAAATCACATCACCGGCCACGCCCTACCTTTGGTTCGCCATTGTTTAAATCAACCACTCTCCGGAAATATTATAGAAATATGTCATATATATACACACACACACACACACACACACACACACACACACACACACACACACACACACACACACACACACACACACACACACACACACACACACACACACACACACACACACACACACACACACACACACACACACACACACACACACACACACACACACACACACACACACACACACACACACACACACACACACACACACACACACACACACACATATATATATATATATATATATATATATATATAATTCACGTTATTCTCATTTTCAAAGTTTTTTATTCATTCAAGCACTGTATTCATTTTAACACAAATATGCCTGTATATATGGACAAAATGCTGTATCTCATTTCTAAATTCCATGTCTCTCAGATGATTTCTGATGGAATGCATGGTAAAAAGAAGAAAAAAAAAACCTACAAGAAAAATGCTCCAATGTGTTTCCTTTCAATCACTATTACAGCCCCGTTGATCGAGTAGTCATGGTCGTGAACTCGCGATGCTATTGTTTCTTTCGAATCGCGCATTTGATTCTTGATGCTACTATAAAGACCCGCTGTGTAGAAGATCTGATGCGCGTTAAATCTATCAAGATTCAATGCACTCACGTTGACGTGAAGTTGAAATTTGGAGAGTTGGCATTTTACCTTCGATCCAAATTACGAGGTCATCAATAGCTTTCATGCAACTTCGAAATGAGATGTTAATATTTAAGCAATCACTCAATTTGAACAATATAAGCGTTAAGTAGAGAGTGAGCGAGTGTTATATTTACGTCACAATATAAAGCTTCGCGAGGGCTTTTGGAGAATGACCTTGAACCATGGTCAAGACAAATCCCTTCTCGGGAAGTTCAAGTTTGAAATGGGTTCGAGTGATCAGTGAGTATTAACGTTGCCCTATTTTGCTACACGAGGTATTTTGGTGACAAACCTCGTTATTTTGAACAGTAGTCAAGGGATGAGGATGCCACCTGAGCTGGCACCCACTTCTCCTAACTTTCACACCACACCAACGGGAGGACGTTTGAGCCTCGACATATTTAACGTGCATTGGCCCCTCTGCACGGCTGGTCTGCGGTTCTTGGCTCCAACTCATGACACTCCAGCCACGAATCCACCACCTTGACCACTAGGCTACCTCGGCCTCGTTAAGTAGATAAAGTGACTCCGGTTAAATTTCCATTGCAAGAATTCATTTTGAAATAGAAGATGCACCAATGACAATGTCTATCTAAATGTTAATTGTAAGAGCCAAAGAGTGTTAATGAGTTTCTTTGGCAAAACTCAATATTTCAATTAATATAATATTTGTTACATTATAGGAACATCAAAAAACAGTTTTCATAGTTGATAGAAAAATAATAACTGGTCGTTTTGAGAAGGACTTCTTTTATAGAGTTTTTATAGCCAAGTTATATGTAACATAACTTTCAATCTCAAAAGTTATTATTTTTATCATAAATGTAAATCAAGCAATTTTTATACTGTTGTTAATTTGTAATTTATTTAGTTAGAAATTTAATGTTTACCGTACATGCTATTTTCAACGAATCTATTCCAACATTTACACTATCTTGTTGCTATGCCTGATATTGATTTCCTTGATTCTATTTCGCTTCAAGAAGTCCAAAGAATCTTTTGTGTCCATGCTCAGTTCCACATGCAATGCATCCGGAGAAATATAATCCAATTTTTCAACAGAAATGATTGCTTTTGCCGAACCAAGACTTTTCTCTGTGTTCTCAAGTTAATTCAGGTAACTAGAAAACCATTACGCTCTTAAGTTTTGAGCTGACTAAATCTCACTCGTCTAATTTCCCCACGGTAAAATTTAAAGGTAAGTTTCATTTTTCTTTTTAGAGCTTTTTATTCTTTATAAATGACAGTTTTTCTCCATGTCTATCCACAGAATGTTTAGATGAAATTTAAATCAAAATTTAGTGGATTGATTACTTGCTTTACACACTTAGAAGTATCAGAAAACCGAACTCTCCAGAAAACAACCTTCCCTGTGTTTAGACTTTTTTGGAAAAAATCTTATTTTATACTTTCTACAGAAGTACATTTTCATAGTACAAATAAAAGTTAAATTGTCAGTATGTATACATAATTAAATAATAAAATATACGAAGCTAAAAGTAATTAAAAATATATAGGAGGTTAGGAGAAAAGATACACACAACTGTAAATACACCAAGAAAAATAATAATCTCCAATCCAATACTAACTCAAAGATTTAAAAAAAGAAAAAAATCTTTTCAACTAACACCACCTTTTCCCGTTGATACACTTTCATCTTAATTTGCCCTTGATTTTTTAATAAATAAGCTAGTATCAGGAGGAAGATGATTCATTTTTGAACTCCCGGGCCCACTTCCTTCTTTTCTTGAAATGGAAAACAATAGTAACAAAAATAATAATCCAAGAGCATATATAGAATGGAAAATCATTCATTGTGTCCCTGTAGCGCAATGGATAGCGCATTCGACTTCGAATCCAATGGTCGTGCGTTCGAATCTCTCATGGGATGGCCTAATTTTAGAAAATGTGAATTATTTTTTACTATACTGTTTTATTAGAATAATCAAATTTAATTAATGAATAAATAGTAACAAAAAAATAGTCCAACATCCGATATAGAAAGGAAATTGAAAAATTGCAACGAAAATCGCTTTCTATTTTGTCACTTAATACTGTGTTTCTCTCATACGTATATACACATTTATATTAATTGTAACTACTTCATAAAAAGTAACTAAAATAAAATTTTTCTTTCTTGACCTAAGTAGGAATTGACTTAATTTTTTTATATTACTTGTGTTATCTATGTGTGTGTGTCTTTCTATAAAAACACTACTTTTCATTCTTTAAGAGTAAGATTTTCTATTGTACAGTTTTAATTTTTTGCAACGACTTAACGTGTGACACAAATTTCTGAGCCTGGATGTTTCAAATTTAAAACTGGAATCCTCAAGGGAATAATCCTTCAAGAAAGGAAAACTGTTTGAATGAGGAAATGATTGCTTTGCAGTTAACAAAACTTTCCCATATTACAAGGCAATCATTTGTAGGATATTTTATTCAAGAGGAAATTCCTTCGAGAGTAGGTAGCCCACTGAAATAGCTTAGTGCCCCGAATTATTCTGCTTCTAAATATTTTAGACTGAAACATATATTGTTGATCCATCAGCGCGGTAATAGATAAGGACACAAATGGTGGGTGGCCAAGTGAAACCAGTCCAAAAATAAAATATGAATGCACACGTTCGAATATTGATTTGGTTTTGCTCCAATCAGTTTTGAGAAATCATTTTTCTCTAGATTGGTCATCTTTTATACTAGCTGAAAAAAATTTAGTGCATCCTTCAGAACATCAAAGGATATTTCATTATAGTAATACAAAGCTGTTGAGACATGAAAGAGACTTTCTTTCAAAACATATGACTCAAAATTCCATTTCATATTCAGTACTTTGCATTATTATTTCTGAAAAGAAATCATTTCTCAGTGAATACGAAAATGGAAAGTTGAAATCAATGAAAAAAAAAGATTTCACCAGAAATATGTATTTAGTTTACATGTAACATATATATTTTGTTTACATGTAACATAGTACTCTACTTTTCTAACACGGTTTCGTCTTAAGAACTGCGAATGTATAAAGCTTAAGAATACATGAAAAATCTGTGGACAACACGGAATGAAATATACGTCATTAATTTTTTTGTCACTGAATATGTTGGTTACATCAGATTTGTCGAACGAACTTTAAAACTTATTGGAATCTGAAATTCGTCAAGTACGAAGAATTTTTTAAAACTGTTTCCTTTGTGCTTTTAAAACTGTGTTTTCAGTTGCATTTTGTTCAACAATTTTTAGAAACAGTAATTAGGTTTTCATCTTTGTGAATTAATTGAAATACTTGAACTATATTTGCGAATATTAAAAAAAGTTTAAAAGACATTTCATTGAACTAAAACAAAAATTATACTGCAGAAAACTTACTTAACACATATTAAAATGTAACCCAATTGATGAAAATGTCTTTAAGAAATGAATATATTTTTCCATGTAACAAACATCTGATTTTTTGGAAATGTTTGGGACGCCATTTGTAACTTTTGCACTTGTCCTTTGCTTCTTATACTACGTGACATTTCTTTTTTGGAAAGTTGGCCATCCATTAGTGTGAGAGGGTGAGAAAGAAGGTGAGGCAACTCTATTTATTAAAGGTTCTCAACACAGACACAAATTCAACAATCCAAGCTAAGAAATGCACCCATTGTTAAATATGGGAGCAATAGAGAGGTAGACGAAATACTAGAAGGAATAACAATAAATCGGATCCCTTGCAATTCAAATCGACCGAATACAATTTAAAACTTAATTGACCAAATCATGTATCTAACAAACTACGAATTGCTCTCGCCCAGCTTTACGTTCACTCAGTCTAACTCAGTGTTTCTCAAACGGTGGGGCGCGCCTCCCTAGGGGGCGCGAGCAGATTGAAAAGTTGTAAACAAAATATTGTTTTTTAAAAAAATTATTAATTTACTGAAAGTAAACAAACAAATTATATTCTAACATAATTAAAAATAAAATACGCATTTACACTGATATAATAAACTTATAAATGTGTCAGTACTGTACAATTTATTTCGTAATTAATTTATTATAAGAACAATTTTAATAAATTATCAGTGACCCAATGAACTTGCCATACATAAAATTATATACAAAAATTAACACTTTATCTTGATAATTTGTATGGTTTATATTTTAACCCTTAACTGCCGATTTAAAGTTACGTGATTTGCTCTTCACTGCCTCCGTTTTCCACGTAGGCGTTTGTGATGTATTGGGGGGAGGGAATAAATAAGCAAATCCTCTGTGAAATCCTTTGCAAACACTGCCAAGTTTCTTTGATTGCATTCCAAATTCTTTGGAATAATTTTATGGATAGAAGTGCATAGAAAAGAGAATACTTTGGAAAGCCGTATCTATACGTCCAGGACAAGTAACGCTTTGGGTGAGTGAGACTTATCTACGCCGGTGGCCCTTAAGAGGTAAAAGTCGTTTTGTGACTTGAGCGTCTCAAAGTCTAGTATTATTTATAAATTGTTATTGTAAGGAAGGGGGGCGCGACGAAAGTTAGGATTGAACATTGGGTCGAAAGTATTGAAAGTTTGAGAAGCACTGTTCTAACTGAAACATCTTTGGGAAATGAAACGTTCTCTCCAAAGTCTTGATTTGCATAATCACATCTTCTCTTTTTCTGAGAAAAGTTTTCAATAGAATAAGACCCATTATTCCCCAAGAGGACTATTAGTAGGGAAAATGTGGATAGACTCGTTACGAAGTGAAATAATCATACAATTTGACGTCCATTTCAATGTAATTTTGGAGTAATGTTTACTAGTTTTTATTTGATCCTAAGTATTGTTGATTTTCTTAGATGAGTTTTATAGGAAATATTTTATGGAAAGAACAAAAGTATTTGAACTGATCAAAAATTGAAACTAGCACGATATTATTTTTAAGTTATGGCTCATTCTAGATTGTTATTCTTAAAGCGAAGATGCTTATAAATGAATCATTTAGATGGGTTAAGAAAAAATATTCAAAACTGAAAGCTAAGATTTTCCTCATGAAAATTAACCTTCGTATTCTAATGAAACACAGAGTACAGTTAATTTTAAATTTCAAGTCATACAGCTTAAAAAGCTGCTCATCTCAGTTTTTCCGCTTTGTGATTTGAGGGATTCTTCGAGAAATATGTGAGAGGGTAGGAATAGAGAGAGAGAGAGTAAATAAAGAAAAAAAAACAATCCTACACATTTTGTGTCCAGAAGTTTTCAGAGCATTTTTTCCAGTCTTCCATCATCAAAGCAGTTTTATCATGTTGAGAAATAACATCTAAATTTCTCTTGTCTAATGCTAAAAGAACAATAATTTACTTTCTATTGACAAAAGATAATTTAATTTATAATAACTCTTCTTAAATTACGAAAAAAATATTTCTTGAGCTTTACTCAACGAAGTGCTACAAAAAACTTAATGTATAGTTTATTTCTATGAGTCACTCTTTATTTCAGCGACAATGACTAATTGTTCAAAAATTTATTTATATTTTCTTTCTGTACAGTGACCTTTATCGGGAAATATACAAATAAAATTGAATATTTCACAAAGTTTTGAAACTGATATTTCATTTATGGAACATTATCGTGTAAAAGGTTAAAATGTTTTGTTTATACATTCGTATGCCTAATAAAATGGTAATACGGTTTATTTCCAGGCGTAATTGTTTTTATTCAAATTACTAATCGATTAATTTTCAAAATATTTAATTCAAAATGATTATATTTATTACTAAGCTCAAATTTTGTTAGAAAAGTGTCTCGATTCTAAATATTCGACATTTTTTGTGCCGTTTTCATCTTGGGAAAGTGGTTAGGGATTTGTAATGAGAAAATTGTCCTAATACGAAATTTTTAAACATAATAACCTTGAAATTGTCTATTCTGATTTTAGCAATTTGGACTCATCATTATGTTTTTATTTGGGTCCTCTTGGCCCTCTGCACTTACAAATCAGGGATGCTTTAAATATGTGCTGTATAGCTCGGGATAGTTATTTGTCTGTGAAATTTGACGTATTAAGTTGATCTTAGTCAAGGATATTTTTAAGAATACGAAGAAACCTTTATCACAGCTCATCGAGTTTGAAAGAGGTCATGTGATAGGGCTACGAGAAGGTGGATTTTCTTTCCGCGATATTGTAGAAAGACTTGGTATGAATGTATCCACTATGCATGATTGTTGAGAGTAGTGCTCAAGGGATAGTACTACTGCAAGAAGACCGGGTTCCAAGGGGCCACGTGGCCTTACTAAGAAGGAAGACCGCATTATCCGGCTGTGGCTCATCGTACAGCGTCTGAGGCAAAAGTTTGAGCTGCAGTTGGTACCACAGTGACACAACGAAATGTATGTTAGAAATATAGGCGCCCTGTAGCGTGTATTACACGGAATGCAAGCCATTGCTGTTTGCGATGCCAGTCATGTCAAGATGGAGCTCATCGGAGAACGGAGGGGAGATCTGTTGTGTTTTCTGATGAGAGCAGGTTCTCCCTTGGTGCCAGTGATGACCGTGTGTTGGTCAGAAGGAGGCCAGGGGAATGCCTCCAATCAAACTGACTGTGGCCTTGATACACTGGACCTTCACTTAGAGTCCTGGTCTGGGGAGCAATTTCCTATATATGACAGCAGGAATCCTCTCGTGGTTATCCCAAACACACTGACTGCAAATTTGTACGTCAGTCTGGTAATTCAGCCTATAGTACTCCCATTCATGAACATCATTCAAGAGGGCATTTTCCAACAGGATTTGTTGTAACGTAACGTGCTCTAGAGAGTGTTGACATGTTAATTTGGACTAAGAGAGATCACTAGATCTTTCTCCAATTGAGCGCGTATGGGATATCATTGGATGACAACTCTAGCATCATCCACAGCTAGCGCTGACCGTCCCAGTATTGACACAACAAGAACATTAAGCATCGAAATTCATACTACATACGGTCGTACTCTCAATCGCGGGTTATCCTCGAGTTATCCCCGAACCGGAGGTAACTCGCAGATTGGCGAAACATCGTTATTCTCAACTGCGGATCGCGCCAAATCCACGGATTATTCATCCAAAGATAACCCGCGGATTCTACTCGCTGTGATTTCGGAGGGTAACTTGCGGATGTGTAAACAAATATGGACGACCGCTTCGATTTTTTTCTGCTTGAAGATTTAGAAACATTGGAAAGTATTGAAAGAAGTCCAGTTTTCATTCCTTAACATAGGAACAACGTTAGCAATTCAATACACTTTCTTTTCATGATCCAGCTAAAAATTACGTTTGATGTTATGATTTAATGTTATACAATGGGAATTCAAAACTCGTATTATTTTAAAATTTCAATTTATATTTTGATTGTATACAAGTATATATATCCTTATCTATTTTTTTTATTAAAAATTTTCCAGCAACCCTTTGGTAGGTTAAAATAGAATGTTTATTATGAATATAGTCATTATTTTAAATAACTTCTAATGTCTAATAATTATTCTTAATTCATAATTTCTATAAAATCTTAGAATGAAAAATCCAGTTTTTTTGTGAAGAATAAATTTGTTAATTGAAACTAAAGTCACATTTATCTAAAACAGAACATGTTACTGAACCTTTTCCAATTCCATCTAACAAAAGTAATTATAAAGGGTGTTTTTTGAGAGGTATAGAACTTTAAATTACAATAAAACAACGATGTATTATTCGATTGACATTTATTTTATTATTTATTCGAAATTTTTTGATTATTTTTTATTCGAAAGATAATCTTGTGGCATTACATTTTAAATATGATTTCTGGCATAGGACTGCCACGGCTGGCTCGGATGTAGTCCAATCTGGACGTCCAATTTTCGATAACTTTTTCCAACATTTGTGGCCGTATATAGGCAATAACACGGCGAATGTTGTCTTCCAAATGGTCTAGCGTTTGTGGCTTATCCGCATAGACCAATGACTTCACATAGTCCCACAAAAAATAGTCTAGCGGTGTTAAATCACAAGATCTTGGAGGCCAATTCACAGGTCCAAAACGTGAAATTAGGCGGTCACCAAACGTGTCTTTCAATAAATCGATTGTGGCATGTTGCGCCGTCTTGTTGGAACCACAGCTCTTGGACATCATGATTGTTCTATTCAGGAATGAAAAAGTTATTAATCATGGCTCTATACCGATCACCATTGACTGTAACGTTGTGGCCTTCATCGTTTTTGAAGAAGGATTCCACCAGCCCATAAAGCGCACCAAACAGTCAGTTTTTCTGGATGTAACGGTGTTTCGACATACACTTGTGGATTAGTTTCACTCCAAATGCGGCAGTTTTGTTTGTTGACGTAGCCATTCAACCAGAAGTGCGCTTCATCGCTACACAAAATTCGCTTATGAAAATCGACCATTATTTTCGAAATAAAATTGCACAATTTGAAAGCGTTGTTCAGGCGTGAGTCTATTCATGATGAATTGCCGAACCAAACTGAGAATAAATCACTTGACAGCGGTTAAATCGATCGCCATCTTGGAAAGTAATGCCAACTTAAACTTCTATACCTGAAAAAAAAACACTCTGTACTATTGGTATTAATCTCATTTTATTTGTCACAAAACACTATATATACACACACATTTATCAATGTTTTACAATATAGAACAGAAAACAAATTTTACATATACAAAATATTTACAATTTTTCAGAAAAGATGATTTTGGTAGCAGAAAAAATTCAAAACAAACTATTCCTAATGACATTTTTTAACATTTCACTTTACAAAAAAAAACCTTATTCAATTAGTTATTATAGTAACTAATAGTAAGTAAATTAAAATAAAAATAATAAATATAATTTTTTTAAAAAAATTTAATTATTCTGAAAACTTGTGAACATATTCTGTACATTTTGAAAATAGGTATAATACATTTTACTGAAGTTAAAATTCATTATAAAAATATGACATCTTCATACTTTTAAAAATCAAGCAAACAATAGAATAAATTTCAGCTATAATAATAAATAGTGATAAAATGAAATCTGACTATTTAAATGACAATAAAGTTCATTTTCTTCAAAAACTAGTGACTTTTCCACAAGAAAGCATGAGCAATAGAGAAGTCGGATGTTTCTTCAATTAGTTTCTGCTGCAATAAATGATAGAATTTAGAAAAATTACATAAATTATATTATTTAGTATAATTTAAAATGCATTCATTAGTATTGTTAGTTTAATATTAAATATGTCACTCACTACAGTTTTTGATACATTAATTTTTTACCACGCTGCAAATTATTCCACTAAAATAAATCTTATTCATCGAAAAGAAATTTTGTAAGCTATTGCCTACTTTTATTAAATAACTTTACTTTTCTGTAAGTCCTACATTATACATAAATTTTCATACTATAAAGGGGATTATGCACAGTTTGTAATTTAATGAGAAATCACAGTACATTTTCAAGTTTGATTCATTGTACACATTAAACAATGATAATTACTTTAATACATAAATCCATTATTTTGCAAGTTAATACTTTTTAATCATTTTTAATTAGGTGTAATAATTTACATCTTCTTCTCTTACATATGTGCAAAATATGTGCATGTCATCTTTATTCTTTTTATGAAAAATACGCATACATTTTACACAACCTGAGTTATTTTTTTACATAATTCTAATCAAATATTTGTGAGCACAATAGACAAGGGGCCGTGGTCACAAATTCATAGCCATCGAGTTTGGTGCCTCTGAAAACCTAAAATCTGTCATCGTTAAAAGTCCTCAGGTTGATGTACTGTGGCAATTTAGAATGAGTTACTAATTCAGGTGTGTTGTCCTTGATATTTAACAGATGTTCAAATGATGAAGTTCATTGCAAATAGACCTCACATTGCTTTAAGATGCAACATTAATTATAAATTAAATCAAACCAACTGAATTTTTAACTTTTTTTACGACCATGTTATTTGCATTCCCGGATGACAGAAAAGTTAACTTTTACATTTTAAAAGTGTATTTTGAAAAGAAATTTTGTTCAATTATTGATTCTTTTACTTAACATTTCATAATGCGATTCATATTAGAGTTCATTTATGTAATAAAACACAAATCACTATCAGAAAAATCTATTCAGAATAATACGGAAAATTTAAATTAAAAGCTAAATAAAGACAACCCTGAGTTCCCGATGAAACAGCAGTATCATAATTGTCGTTGCAATCGTATCTATACGGCAATGGTTCAATGAGGTACCCATAGCGGCCATCTAACGATGGGGTCAGTCACTTTTTGTTTCCTCCACCAGTTTTGAAAGTTGAAACATTTTAAAGCTTCTTCGTTTTTGCGATGTTTTATTTTGCAGCTCTTGTCGACTTCGTTTGGAAAGGCTGCCTGGATTGAAATCAGTAGTCAAGCAATCCCGTGCTTTTTCTTTTTTCTTTTATTTGACGTACTAGCCATGAGAAGAAAAAAAATAGCTGTGAATCGAAAGTCTTGCGCCAAGATACATGTAAACAATATACCACGTGATTATCAGTGTCCAATCACAACGAGTTTAACATCTCGCGAACGTATAACTCTCGAATCCGGTAATCGTCAGTTCGAGAATAAGAAAAGGGAATTACTCGGGAGTTATCGTCAAGCGGGGTTTACCCAATCCCCACGAGTTTTCTTTTCAATAACTCGCGATTGAAAATACCACCGATAGTGACATTCGACACCTGCATGAGACACAAAGCATGCACGCTTGCATTCAAAATTCAGGAGGTAACGCAGGCTGTTAATTTTACAGCATTTCACATTTGAAATGCTTTTCTTGAGCTTAAATTAACTTGTGATCCTGAAAATTCAATCAATTAAACATGTTAACTAGACAATTGTACTATCCAAATTTCATTACTCTACAATAACTCTTTCTTGGTGATGGGATTTTTTTTCCGTCAGTGTATTTAAGGGGTCATTTTTCATCATTTACGGTAATATATGGTTGAAATTATGCCCATGATTACGAAATATAGCATAATCGTTTTCTCAGTCCTTTTATATAATTTTTTGGAACATTTGTTACTTATAAAAATTTCGTGTATTTTAAGTTCTTAAAACTTTTTCTTAAGAACTTGCACTTTTCTTGCAAAGACATTTTATCGTGTGCAGGTAATTTGAATGCACATTTACTACTCCATTTTTTATGTGCAAATGAGCAAAAGTAGTTGTTTCTTACAAAACCAAAACTGTTATGAGATGGGTTAAACATTTTTCTTTCATGGGGGCTCTTTTATCGACCATTTTATGAACGTCTCAATTGATTATTTCCTTTGTTTATGTTTGTCATCCTTTTTTAAATGAAAAGTTGTAATGAGTGTTGAATAGTAAAAGCCGTTAGGTAGCGCTGTTGCAATGAGACACTTCTATTTAGAAGTAGTCTTGTGGCAACAGTCAGTGCATGTATCTTTCTTTAGATGCAAACGCTCGTTTTAGTGAAACATTCTATTGTGAAGTATTCTTGTGTCGAAATGCTAGTACTTGTGAACTACGTGCATTATTACATGTGAACTATTCTAATCATATTGAAATGTTCTTCAGCATTGAAATATATCCAATTATATCAAATTGAACTTGGACTTATCATTGAATCAATTTTCTTTCAACAGACAGCAATTCGAAACCGAAACCTTTTAGTTTTAGACTAAAATTGTTTACAGTCCGCTAAATTCGTCGCTATTGCTAACATACAATGAGATCTTTTTCCTTTGATTTTCTAAGTCAACTCTAAAGAACTATTGAAGTGTCGGATCGATTGTATATATTTTACTTCATTTTAAAGGAAGAAATAATCTATAATTGATTTTGCGATGCAGAATGAACGATTCCGATGTAGTAATCCGATGTATTTACTTCAGTTTGTCCAATTTTATTTGTTTTATCAATAATTAAATCCCTAGAGTAATTAAGGGATTGTTTTATGCCATAATATGATCAATATATTCTTTGATGTGTTATTGTATTTACTGAAATTAAATAACTTACGAATGAAGAATACAAATTTAAACTAGTTTTTTTTTTTTGTTGCCACATCTACACTGATTCCATGATTTCAAAAATGACTTTAAAATTAATCTCTAAATGAAGAGCATGAATTATTGCAGTTTTAAAGCCAAACGAAGTCTGTTGGTCATAGTTTAAAACTTGAGATAACGAGGACGAGATACCTGATCTGGTTCTTCCTTTAAGCGGGAGTATGTTAAGGCTAAGGAATGGGCCAGGACTCCGGCCGATGATTGAATGAATGCATTAGGATTCTCACTTGATGCCTCATTCATTATTCAAGCTAGTAGAAACTTAAGATAAATATTTATATCAGTATATTTTTAACTATTGCTTTGATTTGAAACAAATCTTCTTTAAAAAGCTTGTGTTTTAAAATTACAAGTAAACGTCATTTTTTTTTTTTATTGAGAACATTTAGAAATCCCTGCGCATCACAAAGAATCCCACAGAAATAAGCATGAAGCACACATCACAAAGGAATATTTTTGAAAGTCATGAAGGATTACAAAACAAGCATTCATGCCTACTAGGGGATTTGAACACCGGCCTTATGGCACCGCAATCAGCGCCACTAACCACTAAACAGCTGACAACGGCATATGGGTTTCGATTACTCAAATTCCCTTTCACAGAGCTAACAAAAAAGAATAATTCAATTCAATCAAAATGCACTCATAAGATTTCGAGTAATCGTCAGTTTTTGATATTTTCTTAATGAAAAAGATGTACTCTTAATAAACTGGACTTAATAGAGTAAAAGAGAAAAAAAAACAGTTTCTGTCTTCATTTTAAAAAGAAAATAGGAAATGTTCGTTCTCTTATGAAAATAATTTTAAAAAGTATAGTAATTGTGTGTTGATGAATTAGGTACCGATTATTTTTTGTGAAATAAAATTCTTGCTAAATGTCATAACTTTATTTGTTCTTAAATGTAATCTAGTAATGAACTTTTTTTTTTTTTTTTTTTTATATAATTCCGATGAGACTTGAGGCAAGAATTTTAAATTTCGATTTCATCCTTTTGGAATATTCTTTATATTTCTGTTTATTCTTTAAAGGATCGCCATAAAGCGTGACCTTTTACTTGAAAAACCAATGTAGTAATGAAAAAATTGTAAAAAGTAATTCATCAGCACTTTTCAATTTTTGGAAAAAACCCCGTGTGTGTGTCTTTCTTGTACGAAAAATTCTTATCTTTCTATCGTAGTTTTTAAAGACGTTAATTAACGCACAACTCAACGCCTTTTGGATCGGTGTCTTTTTTTAAAGAAACTTAATCAATTTTGTTACAGGAAAAGAGTTTTACAAAAAAGAAAGTTCTTATAGTAAGGTATCCCCCCGGCTTTAATACCCCCGCTATAATTTGTCGAGCTGTTGTTGGAACAAAGTTTGATACTTTAGCACTGTTTTAAGCTCGTCGTACTTAATGAGTAGAAAATAGACTGATAAAAAATAGAATTATGCTTTTTTTAGTGAAAAGTATTAAAAATTGTTTTTGAAAAAATGCGAATTAATTACTTTAAATTTCGGAAGAAAAAGTTAAATTCTGTTCAAGTAGAGTGAGCTTGTCCACGTACGTTGAGATTATTTACAATATTCAGATGATATAACTGAAAAATTGTCTATCGAATTTTTTTTTCCACACATAATATTAGTTAGTTTTGCATTTTCTAGATTTTTAAAATGACACTAAAAAGGAAAGGAAAGGGATTCAAGGAGGAAAAATTTAATTATTCGTATAAAATAGAAATTTCATAATAAAAAGTGAGAAAAAAAGAGTTTATTCAAAATAATATGTAATATTCACAAATTGAAAAAGACCCTTCTCGCGTATGATAATGAATCAAATGGTTTCTTCATTAGATAAAATAAATAATTGCATTAAATAAATATTAAGTAAAAACTAAGATCTATGAGAAAGATGACAATGCTATAATTAGCTAAATTTTTTTTGTGTGTGTCATTTAGTTTGAAAACTTTCCCTCCTCCCTGACCACCTCTGCAGTTTTCTCCCTCAAAATTGGGGTAGAACCGAGCCAAATCGTAATGTCACCTGTTTGGTGCTCAAAGCAGAAAAAAAAACATTTTTTCCAAGTGACTATCCTGTCAAATTATTTTTTATTATCTTTTGTGACAATGATTTTCCCCTCGTGTATGTATATATTCGAGGCTAATCTTTCTTACACAATTTGAATCACAAAATTCCAAAAAATCTACGCATGAGCCTTAGGCAATGCTTGTCGTACCCTCTGTATGTCATACATATCATTAAGTTGCAACAGCATAGATCTTGTTTGTCACTTGTATCATACTATTACTTTTCAGGTAAAATAAAAGCATTCAATGCTTGCAATGAGTTCTGCTTCCATATTTAGAGTGTATAAAACTGACAATAATCAATGTATCAGAATGAAACTTTTTTGAAGAGCCATCTTTTTGAATATATGTGCAAGTCATTTCTTTCAATCATTCTTACGTAATGAAACCTGTTCTTATACCACTTACTGAAAATCGTCCTGAGCATCCAATGTTTTTTGATACACTAATAAAAATGTCTCAGGTGATAATGTTTAATATTTCATAATGATTAACGATAATGCTTAAAGTGAGCCAATACTGTTTTTACAACACAAATTAAATATTAATACATATTTTTGTATAGCTATTGTATAAAAACTGGTTTGTTCACATGGAGAGCTGGAGTAAATATTTAATTTTTTATTATTTGAATCGAATTCGTTGCAAGTTGAAAGTTTTCTCTTAGAAAATTTTTGGCTTGTGGTATCGAGTTAAGTTTCCTGCAACGAAAGATCTCTTAATTTGAATTTTTCTCCAGCCATGATCCATTTTAAAGATTCAAGTTCTCCTGCCAAAGCGTAACATAGCCACTTTAATGTTATTCAAGAATTAAATGGGAGATAAGCTCAGAACGATTCTCCGTTTCCTTCAACTCGTTTCCAATGTTTATTGATTTGGATGTATGGAATATTCTTTTAAAATGCATGACTAATATTATGAGCTCACAAAAAACCTGCTGCAAAATGAAATAAAATTAATTCTCATCTGTGTTTTTTGAGGATGTTATTCAACAAGATTCACTTACACTGGATTGATTCAATTTTTGGAGATTTTTTGTTACACATCTTTAGATAAAAGTGAAAAAAATATAACACATCTACACGCATCATGGTTTCCTAAAATTTAACTTTTTGATAAAACTCTGCGTAGTGAAATTTTGCATTTCATTTTATATTTCGCAGATTCAATATTTACCAAGAGCGTATTACAAAGTTC
This sequence comes from Trichonephila clavipes, assembly GCA_019973935.1. Taxonomy (NCBI): domain Eukaryota; kingdom Metazoa; phylum Arthropoda; class Arachnida; order Araneae; family Nephilidae; genus Trichonephila; species Trichonephila clavipes. The sequence goes on along the minus strand of BMAU01017824.1, from coordinate 96,325 downwards.
TTTGCGATAAGTTGCAAATAGCTGTCAAGAATTATACTTATGGCAATTTCTCTAAGTTGAAGCTTTGAAATAACCTTTAACAAATGTAAATTGTTTCATGAAGATTTTATTTGCTACTCTTGACATTATAAATAACATTTCCTGTTGAATTCTGAGTTCAAGTCTTGGAACTACTAAAGATTCACCGTGTACAAGGCCTTACGCATATTAAATCAGTTGAGACTTAAAGTCCTCACACTGGCATGGTGAGAAAGTATGGAAAGTGAGAAGCCAAAATGACGAGGTTCGTTGCTAAAACAGCCTTCGCGTAGCTTCAAAATACAACGTTAATAAACAGTTAATCAATAAATGATTACTCGTTCTGTGTGAGGTTTAAGTGAATCCAAAGAAGTATAAATATTTTAAAGTAAAAATAGTTATTAATATGGATTTGTTGTGCAGATAACTATGAAATCTCTCTCTACGACTGACATTTAAATTTTACATAGGAATTAGAATATTTAGGTTTTAAACAGAACTTTGATGCACAATAAAAAATGCAGAGAAACAACAATGAATTTGTAAACTCCACTTCAAAAGTTCTTTCTCATCCTCATACATAAAATTCCAGTGAATTTTTTTCATCCATTCTTTTAGAGATAAGGCGAACACTTTGCTCTATCTTGGAAGGATAAATCATCTTCAATCTTGTGGAAAATCTCCACAATTTGAGCTCCGTCAATCATTCGGTGGGATAATGGAATTTTTGCTCGCAGTATATTAATCTTGAATTGACATTTGTGATGTTTGGGTGTAAATTTTAATAACAATCGGATTGGACTCTTTGGAGATGCTAAATGGAAAAAGAAATTATTTTCGAAATGTGACAAAACAAATAGAATATTTTCCAGTTTTCATAATCGACTGAATTGTGTTTACAAGTAAGATTATTACATAAGTGTCATTCACTAATAGAACTCAGTGGTAAATAAAAATATGATTTTTCTCGTATTAAATAAACACTTGTCTATGAAAACAATCTCTGACATATATACTGATGGACAAAAAAATTAGCACACTAAGAAGGAGTCGTCAAAATGAAACGAAATTTTACGTATGTAATGACTACTTTGATGTAAGTAAATGATTAGAAAATCAAAGAAAAAGGATCATTCATTTCACAGAAAAGGGCAAAAGAATGGAGAATTTAATAGCCTGTTGAACTCCCTCTAGCGCGAATGCACGATGCGATACAATCGGGCATTGAAGCATACAAGTTCTGTATGATGTCTTCAGACATTTCGTTCCATATTTGCTGTAACCCTGCCTCTAGTTCGTTCAAACTCGTGGGATGCCCAACTCGCCATCCCAAATGATCCCAGATATGCTTGATTGGAGACCCATCTGGAGATCGGGCAGGCCAAGGAAGGGTAGTAACAGTGCGGAGACAGTCTTGTGAGATCCTTGCCGTGTGAGGGCGAGCATTGTCTTGCTGAAAAATGGCTCCTGGGAGCCTTTGTATGAGTGGCAACACAGGTGGTTGCAGGATGTCACGCACATACTGCTGGGTCATCACTGTAGAGATTGAATCTAGACTCGTCACTAAAGACGACCTGGTTCCATTCCACTGCAGTCCAGTTTCCTCGTGCGCAGCACCACTCCAAACGGAGGCGTCGATGGGTGGGCGTCGATGGGTGGGCGTCAAGGGCAGCACACGTAATGGGCACCTCGATCCCAAATGTCTTTCAGCCAGACGCCTTTGTATGGTTCGAGAAGACACAAAAGTCCCTAATGAATGTGCTACTTGTGCCTGGATGGCGGCGAATGAAGCAGTTGGCTGTACGCGAGCATTTCTTACGATGTGGCGGACTTCTCGACGACTGGTCTGTCGAGGGCGTCCTGAGCCTGGTCTTCGTGTAAATGACATCTCTCGGATCCACTAGTCCCAACACCTCCTAACAACATAACCAGAGTGGCCCAATTGACGAGATACTTGACTAACGGACTACCCAACTTCCATCATGTCGATGATTTTACCCCCTCAAACTGCGACAGCTGCTCATATTGTCTTCGAAAACAGCGTAATGCAGTGTTTCTCAAACTTTCAATACGTGCGACCCAATTTTCAATCATAATTTTTGTCGCCCCCCTCCTGTGCAACAACAATGTATTCACTGCAGTAAAAATGCACTTTGAGAGAGAGAAGCTAAAGTTACAATACGATCTTAATTATAAACCGTACAAATTAATACGATAAGTATATTAAATTTTGTATATGTAACTTTTAAGTAGTATATATTTTAAGAAAATTATTTAAAATATAAATTACTTACTTATTATATTATGTTATTTTTCTTTCTCTAATTTTTAAATTGGAACAGACCGCAAAATGACATATTTAATTAAAGCAAGTTACGAGTGGATTAGGGATCTATTTCAAGATAATCCAGAAGGGCTCTCAACTTCCGAAGAAGAAATCTTCATAGATTTCACATCCAGTGAAAAATTAAAAGGCAATTATTTAATAAAACGCTCTTTCAATTTGGGGTAGAGGTGGATGATGAATTCTCTGTACTGAAAACAAAATCACTTCGTATACTATTACCATTTTCAACATCCTACCTTTGTTAAACAGGATTTTCTGCGGTGGCTGCTTTGAAGACAAAATATAGATCTCAGCTAAATATAGTAAAATAACTCAAAGTGTCAATTTCTGATATTAAACCTTCCTTTGAAAAACTTTGCTCTACAAGACAAGCCCATGGAAGTGCCTAATAATTATTAAACTTGTTCTTAATTTAGTAATAAGAAAATATTTCTAAAATACCTTCTTCAGTACTGATACATTAAATGTATACTGGCTGAAACACCGGCTCTTCGCACGAGTTCATTTTTTAAAAAAATAAAACATTATTCTTGATATAATAGCTGAACTGTAAGGAGAGTAAAACTGCGTGCACGACGTTGTATAAAAAATGTAAAATTACTTTTTTTTTTAGATAAATGCTATAATTGTAAATAACTGTTTAAAAGAACTGTAATTTTAAACCTCACATAATTAGCATTTAGAATTAATGTTAAATAATGAAAAAAATAATATAAAATTCCGATGAAGAATAATTGTGTTACTTTTTAATATTTAAAGCGAGAAGACTTCAAAATGTTGTAACCCGGGAGCTAATGGTAGTGCGGGGGGACTCAGTCACCCCAATAATTTGTTTAGAATTATTTTTACTGTACACGATACGAATCGGAATTCCAGTGAAAAATATTATTAAGAGAAAGTATAATTTCCGGCTTTCAAGGAATATTCAATTTTTCTTTGATGATCTGAGAAAAAATCCAATAAAACAGAACTAAAATGATTCAAAAGTGCAAGACCATAATAAAGGACGCAAATGGGAGACACTTTTCACTAATATTACAGAAATGTTAAATCAATAAATTATTTTCCAAATATCGTAAATATCTTTATTACTTACAATTTCCCTAAGCGAGAAGCAAACGCATAAAAGATGGGACGGAACTAATGTAGAACTAACCATACCATAAGTTTGAAGGTCAATCAAATGATTAGCAAATGTATGATGCAGCCTGGCTGAAAAGTGAATCATGTCTTCCTTTTCTTATTCTACAACTAATGTACAGTACTTCAATAATAATAATTACAGTGATGAATTGTTTATCTTCTTAGAATTTTTCTCAGGGTCCGGGCTTCGTTTTTTCTTTTAACGAGTAATATTTTATGTTAAAACGTAATAAAGAAATCTCTCATTGAGGAAATACAGCAAATTAAACAAAATGCTTTTTTTCTTTAATTTGGTTTTGGGATCGAAGATAGCTATTTGATGACGGAAAAACGCCAGATGATAAACATAAATTATATCAGTGTTGTTTATTTTTTTTATTATGGAAGAAAGCATTTTGTTTTACTTTTCTTTCCGGTTATTTTTTTTTAAAAAAATCTTTAAATTTTTTATATGCTCGCGCTCCCCCAGGGGGGCGCGCCCCACATTTTGAGAAACACTGGCGTAATGGCATGTCTACCTCAGCTCTTCCTTTGTAAATCATTCAGCACACTCAAACAACCTTTGGTTTCCCGTTTTATACTCCACGGAGAACGACGTTAAACACCCTCCACTGGCTATACGTAATCCGCAATCACGCTGCATTTCTAATCGTTTGCATATTTCTCCGACATGTACCTTCATGCCAAGTGTCGTTACGATCCCGCAATTATTTCTTGGTGCGCTATTTTTTTTGTCCATGAGTGTATTTTAAGAATCTAGTAGCTGAATGTAGCTAAAACTGATTAATGTTTTTTCAAAGTTTTGAATTTTCAATAAAATGTATATAGTTAGTGAACTCCAGCTTTTATTTTGTACAAAACCAAAAAATAATGTAAATTTTCGTTTAAAAGTAAAATTATGTAAATCATCTTTTGTAATATTTGTAAGTAAACTAACATGTTTTGCGTATGAAATGTAAGCCTTCTTTCTTGAAATTTAATCAAAATATATTTATTGAGTAATTTTCTGATCACTTTCCATTTTCAAAACGATTGCTGCACCACGATTTTAGTTCCCTCCTTTCAAGAGATTATTCCTTACTACAAAGATGTCAAAAATATGACTGTAGTTTTCATAAAATGTGTTCTTGATTTAATTAAGATATTAATAAAGGAAATGAAATAAATTATGTAGGGTAAATTATTAAACTTTATTTACTTTAGTATTAGCGTTTGATTTGTGAAATAAATTCTGAGATTTAAAAATTCTAAAGATATGTTCCGATTGAATGTTGGAAATAATGAAGCAAATGAGGAAGGTGATCTAAAAATTGAGATATTTTATAAGAAGAGATGATGGGTAGATTCTTGATTGATATGAACCGCTCTCTAAAGCAATGGGAGGACTATTGTTGAAAGATCTCGTAATTTTGAATCTTGGTCAAATGCAGAATCCTCAATTTTTCACGCCAAACTAACAGGTGTGTAGGGGAACTTTGAGCCACGACAGGCGTTATAGTGTGACGTAAATACGTAGTACGATTCAAAAATCGGGGGGACTTCTGCCATTACTGACGACGAAGGAAAGGGGGGACCTAAAGTTAAACCACTTGAAACCAAACCTTGCCTTACCTAGCCAGGTTGGTTTAGTACATGTCTTGTGATCGAACCGCACTCGCAGCTGATATCTTCCGAAGCTATTTAGCTTTTCTCGACATTGTAAGAAAGGTGGCTTTTCTTGAACAGCGTTGAACATTAAATTCGCTTAGCACGCTTAGGAAAAAAAACACCAATGAAGACTTTGGAAATGTTAACTAAAGCATATGGTGAGTCTAGCATAGCGAGATCCAAGGCTTACGAAGGGCATCGAAGTCTTAAAGAGGGCCTATAATCCATTGATGAACACGTTGGACGACCGATTTCACGGAACGAGGAAAATGGTGTCTGAATGTGTTCGAAAAGATCGTCACTTGCACAAAACGCTGAACACTTTTCGAAGACGTCGTTTGAGGGAATCCATTCGTCGTAAACGGCCTCAGTTCTTGCAGAGTTATGACTGATATATATTGCATGACAACGCACCAGCACATCGATCCCAAATGGTAAAAAAGTTTCTCGCCAAAGTTCGCACTGACGTGCTTCTATATTCCCCCTATTCACCAGACTTAACCCCGTGTGACTTTTACCTGTTCCGATCAATAAAAAAAACATTTACAGGGACGCCGTTTTGTGTCCTTAGTTGAGGTGAAAGGAGCATCGCAGGAGGCCTTACGGGAGGTTACGAAAAATGGCTTCCAGCTGTGCTTCTGGAAGTTGTACGAACGCTGGCCAAAGTGTATCGTTGCTCAAGGAGACTACTTAGAAGGTGGATGCGCTTCGGTGCTGTGAACTATTCAGGGTAAGGGTTTCTACACCTTGTCTGTGAACTTTGAATCATACTACGTATAACTCTCACTCACCCACTTGAACCACGACTGACTAAACAGCTCCTTTCACGGCGGCTCTTTTGTGATTTTACGTCACCCACAAGTTCGGGACCATGACCATTCACCTACCATGGCCACAATGGGAGGACACTTTCTAGGAAATCAGTGAAATAGTTAAGAAGACATTAGAATTGCTGGATGTTATGTGTTGGTGTGTATCTTGGTTTGAGTTAACAAAATTTTTTATGTAAATGTGAATTCAAAAAAGTGCACAAATAAATACTAGCATACAAAAACAAGAAGTCAATAGGAATGATTTTAACACACATTTTTCAATGTGTTCATGTTGAATTGAAAAGAAATCCTTACACTTATTTTAGTCATATATATATATAGCAAATAGTATTCCCTATACAATTCAATTCACTGACTGAAGAATTCAGAATATTTTAAAATCGAGAATCAAAATGGAGTTAAAAAATTTTAGGAACAAATTTCAACACTGGAAATTGTCCTTTTTGTGTTTATTTTTGTTACTATAGAAACATATAAAAAGATTTTGCATTTAGAATTTTCTGGATGCACTGACGTGTTCTTATAATTTTTTATCCTATGTACTAGGATAAGTGCAAATTACTTTTTTTTTCAAGAGTATATCTTTTATTTTTACGCTTCCACATTTTAAATGAAACAAAAGTCTGTTGATGAAGTAGAAATTTATTGAAGTGAAGTATTAATCATTTGAATTCAAGACTTGCTTAAGTATATTTCATTTGGATCTAACGTTGCAAATTTGATTTTTTAGTAGCAAATTAAAATAACTCGCCGTCTATTTAAACCAATAAAAAATGTTAAGACATGTTTTAAAGTACAATTCATTCTTTTTGCTATAATAGGAATTAGAACGCTCTGAAAAGTAGAATACATTCTCTTTATTTTCATAAAAAAGGGTTTATGAAATATAAAAATTATATAATCATTTCTTTCTAATTAGGTTAATTTATTGGTCAAATAACTTTTATTAGAGCTTAACTTTATCAAAAATTAGAATAGTTATTAGTATATTTAGACTTAAGCGTACTTTTAAGCTTTCAAAACCAGATCTGTTAAAAAAAATAAAACAGCAAGATTTTTAAATGCTTTATTTTTTTCAAAAAGTATTTTTTATAAACATATGACTATAGTATATATACATATATATCTGCAAGCTTATTTGATGTAATAGTTAAGAACTTTAATTAAAAAAAAGAATCTAGAGAGAACCAGGAAAGGAAATGAAAAAATAATGGATGGGAAATAAAAAAAAAGGCGAATTGAAATATTTTTCTTTAATGAGATTGAGTTTTTATAGAAAAAAGTAAGTATTCATTAAAAAAAAAGTTCTTACTAACTTTAAACAAGCAGATGCCTAAAAGAAAAAAAAAAGTGATATTTTTTTGGAAGTAAAAAGTCTAGTAATGCGGTGAAAATGAATAAAAGTATAGAAATGACGGAGAATAGATACAGGATGACGAAGTTGTGCTGAGTTAATTACGCTCAAATTCTGCTGCTTTAAGCCTAAGATAAATGAATTAGATGTTTGGCTTATTACATATAAATTTCGAATGAATTAAATCTTTTTTTGAAGAAAAATCTAAAAATGAAAATTCAAGAAAAAGAGACACTCTAATTAACAAAAAAAGCTACCTAAAGTGCGCACGAGTTTGACTTTAAAGTATAACTTAGTTTGAAATTAGTTTCAGAAAGAGAAAAAGTCTTGTTTCTGATATATGCATGTAAGCTGTAAAATTATGCAGGGAAATGTTTAAAATGAATTATAGTTTTATAGAAGGAATAATGGAGGCTTAAAAAACCTGCATATTAAATTTACAGGAAATTCAATTAGATGTTCTTTGCAGAAACATTTATATCGCAATAAATCTAATAATATATTTCATTTTTATTTTTGTGAGTATCTAAACTTTTAAATGTAGTATATATATATATCATGTATTGGAGAAATTCTTGGATTGACAGGAGAAATGCAACGGGCAGCCGTTTATCCTATTATATTTTATTTCAATATTCAGTAAAGCAGTCTGCACTCCAAGCCATGACAAAAACGAGAGCTCTTTCAGCGTTGATTAGCAGCAAGTGAGTCCGTAGTACACGTGTCTTCTTTAAGTAAGGCAAAAGTAGAAGTCAAAGTTCTTATGTGGGAGGTGGGTTGAGTTGTCCTGGTAGGAAGTTTACCCCAACTGACACTTGAGGGGCTGCGGATTCATCACACAGACACACACAAGCACAGACAGACACACACACACAAGCACAGACAGACAGACAGACAGACAGACAGACAGACACACACACACACACACACACACACACACACACACACACACACACACACACACACACACACACACACACACACACACACACACACACATATATATATACTGTTATGTGGTAGGGATAATCGATTTTGCAAAATCCATACATATGTTGGTTGATTGATTGAATATTAACGTCGCACTGTTCAGCTACACGAGGGCTTTGGGCGATGGACCAGGTAATTTTGAACCATGGTCAAGTGACGTGGACGACACCTGAGCTGGCACCCCCTCTCCTAACTACCACACCACACCAACGGGAGAACGTTTCAGCTCTCGACATATTTAACGTGCATCGCTGCCCTACACGGTGGGTCTTTAGTGGTACATACATGTAATAATTCTCTCTAGCATCCTTTTAATTAACTCTTTTTAATAATATTGAAATAATCTTTTATTTATTTGGTTCGAAACTAACACCCTGATCTTAATCGTAATCGATGAATGTTATTGTATCAGAAATCCCTGTCACGCCCATTCTATCCAATCAGAACTACGATTACGTAATCATCACGTGCTTGCACTGTTGGTATAAAACCAAACTTCTTGTGAAATCCCGCTCTCTTCCTTTTTGCCGTCATCATGTAAAAATGCACATAGCTGCTTTTTGTGTATTTGTGTTGTGCCCTCCAAGATGTTGCTATTGTTTGTCTCCTGTCCACTTTGCTTTAATATCATCGCAAGTTTGTGTGTCTCGTCAACGTGAAAATGTACAGTAATTTTGTTCTAAGTTTCTGATGTGTGCTTCAAAATAAAAGAGATGAACGTCTACTGAAGATGTGTTTAATGAAAACCTACTAACACTCGAAAAAATACTACACTCGGCCAATATTTTACATACATATGTTGGAAAGAACCTGGTAGGAACTTCTGTTCTCTTTTAGCCAAATAATTACTCTAGAAATTTCTGGACTTTGTCTGGACTGTCTGGAAACGTCTGGACTTTGCATGCATTTTTGTCGCTAGATTTGACGATTTGGTGACATTTGTTGACCAAATTTTCTCATCAAGTTTGTCGTCATGATATCACTATTTTTCAATGACTGTAATACAAAGAGTAATTTTCCTTAGCTTACAAATATCGGGGGATGCGGTAGCCTAGTGGTCAAGGTATCGGATCATGACAGGCATGTCATGAGTTCAAGCCGAGTACCACTAAAGACCCGCCGTGTAGGGCAGCGTCGAACGTTAAATCCGTCAAGAGCTGAAACGTTCTCCCGTTGGTGTGGTGTGGTAGTTAGGAGACAGGGTGCCAGCTCAGGTGTCATCCACGTAACTTCACCATGGTTCAAAATTACGCGGTCCGTCGCCAAAAGCCTTCGTGTAGCTGAACAGTGCGACGTTAATATTCACTCACTTACGAACGATCTTTCCCACCACACTACCATTTCGGCAGAGAAGCAAACACACAATCCGAAATTGAATACCAATCTGTACTGTTTTCACAAAATCACAAAAATGCGCAGTCTTTGTTAAAATACAGGAATGGTAGAAGTAATCACTAATAGCGAGCATAATATTTAGAAGGAAAAAATAAGGAAGAGAGTTCATTTTAAAGATTACTATGTATTGAGTATAAATTTAAAGTGGGGTTGGGGAGCATGCCCTGGAAGAGGAACGTATGAGTGGAATTTTACTGGGACATTGCAATTAGAAGTAAATAAACGAAATACTGTGAAACTTCGTTTGACATATTTCCATTAAATGTTAATTCTGTATAAATAAAAAGCGCACTCTGTGAATTAAGCATATCAGGAGAATATATATTGTTCAAATTTTTTCAATCGTTAATAAAATACAAGTTGAAGTACATTTTTTTAAACTTGTAGTGGATGACACTTGATGATACCCTTTAACTCGTTTCTTCAACCAACGAGATATCTAGTGGCTTAACTTAATCGAACTAAAAAAATAAGGAATCTTATTAGGTTACTTCTGTTGCAATTTCTAAACCAAATAACAATCCTTCTCAGTTCCTCTCACCTCGTAATATTTTTATAACGAAACTATCTTTTCTTCTTTCGTTCCTCAGTATTTAATCTCCATTTTTATTCATAGAGTAACGCTCGTTTGCCATTTTCATCATGTGTCATGGTTCCTTCACAAGGCTCATAACTAACAACGTAGTAAAACAGCCTCACAAGTTAGCTAAGGGAAAATCCATTGAAAACTTACGAGTATTTTCTTCTATGTGTTAAAAGTTCATTTGTATTTTCCCCCGCATTGAAAATTGGAAACAAGAAAAACGCTTCCAAATTTTTAAAAGGCAGTTCATTTTAGAAGAAAAGAAAATAAACTCGTGTTTGTGAAAATTGCAACACCATGAAGGAAGCATCATAGTTGAATGAAATTTAATACACAGTTGAGTGGTAATAGTAAAAATAAATGATTACATTTTCAAACCAAACAAACAATTAAAAGAGATAGAAATTAGTATATTGTGTGGCCACCACGCGCCGCAATAAGAGCTGCTACACGACGCGGCATGGAGTTAAACAAATTTTGAATATCTGCCTGCGGAAGAGTATTCTATATTGTTTGTATGCGCAACCAAAGTTCGTCTGTCGAAACAACAGGGCGAAGATCACGAGCGAAACGCCCCCCAACGATATCCCACACATGTTCAATCGATGACATATCCGGCGAATACGCAGGCCAAGGAAGAAGCTGTACCTGCTGCGAATCAAGATAGGATTTGACAGTCTTGGCGACATGTGGACGGGCATTATCCTGCTGGAATACAGCCCCTGGCAATCCTTGCAGGAAAGGAATAGCTTGGGGCTGTAAAACTTCGTTTATGTATCGGGTACTGTTCAAATTGCCCACAATTCGTAGCAATTGTGATCGTCCATGATATGCTATGGCACCCCAGACCATAACTCCAGGTGTTCGTCTACTGTGGCGTTCGATAATGCACTCCGGAATGTGCCGTTCACCGGCATAGCGCCTGACACCAATTCGGCCATCATGGTGCCACAAATTGAAGCTGGATTCGTCAGAAAAGACGACCTGCTGCCAATCAGCATGCCAGCTCCTATGCACATTGGCCCATTGTAGTCGCAGGCGGCGATGGTTTTGCGTGAGAGGAATCCTGTATAAAGGAATCCTTGCGCGCAGCCCACGCTGAATTGATGAAGCACACAATGAAACACCTGTAACTGTTGACCACTGTGCTGCCAATTGTCTTGAAGAAGCTGTGCGGTCCGTCTGAGCCATTCGCACCAGGCGTCTGTCATCGGGAGCTGACGTCACATTTCGGGGTCCACTCCCGGATTTCCGAGCTGTCCGACCCTCGTCCGTCCACTGCTTCGAAACACGCATGATTGTGCTGCTGTTACGCTGCACACGAGCGGCTACTGCACGATAAGACAATCCAGCTTCACGAAGGCCGACGATTTTGCCCCGTTCAAACTCCGAAATTTGCTCAATTTTCGCTCCCTTTCGTCGACAAGGCATAGTAAAGATTCAGTTAACGTTTACACTAGCATATAACCACTTATAATCATACACGCCTCACTACAGCCGTCTATTTATATTCGGTTCGATCCGCCCTTCAGAGGGCGCTGCTCAGCATACGCATGCGCTACCGGTCTGAAATTCTAATCATTTGCATATCATGCCCTACTTTACATTTTCTGAAAATTTCAGCTTACTCGTGTAGGTCCTTCGTGGTGTTGCAATTTTCACAAACAGGAGTATATTTTACGGATTTTTAAAAAATAGATTTATTAATCATAATGATATTTAAGTTAACTTGATTGGTATCAATATTCTATCAAATATTTAAAAAAAATTAAATTGTTTATTTCGGTTATCGAATTAGATTATTCATAGCAAGTGATTGATTTTTTAACAAAATGGCTTAAGTTAATGTACTTTTTAAAATTACATTAATAAAAGTGAAAGATGTCCAACAATTTGTATGTATGTACGTTTCATATACTTTGGAATAAAAACCGTTTATTTTAGGTTTCGGTAGATTTGATTCCAAGAGATGACGTGTATTTTGCGTAAGATGATACATATTCATAAAGCTCCCGTATTTTTGTAGATGAGTCATCAAATTCAGGGAGAAAGATTGATTTTGTGACTTAAGAGCACCATATGAACAGTAGGATTTTATTTCGAAATGTAATTATCAAATGAATCGATAAATCAATCAAGTTTAATTTTAGTTATGTATCACGCGTTATTGAGTTATTCTATGTATGGAGTAATTGACAATAATTTTCTTGCAATCTAGAAAAGAGCAATGAAAAATTACTTGTTACTTAGATATTCTCTATTAATAACCTGGGAGAGTTTACTTTAGCAGGTTTTCACAAATGATCTTGGGAGAGAGTGTTAATGAACCATTTTTGAAGAAAATTCATAAAAAATACTATACAAACATTTTATCGGGTCAAATTCAGGGGAATAAATAGTTGGGAGTCATTTTGTTTTTCATAAAATCATATTAATTTTTTAAGCTCCGTGAAGTGGGTATTTCTTTGAATTGTTTTGGACTGCAGTTTCCCTTTCCTCTCTCTTAGACATTTAGGAAAAAAAATTAGAGTTTATATATATACTATTTTGGTTTTTTTAAAGAAATATCTTTCTTTATTTACACTAATTTTTATATGTAGTGTATGGTATAAATTTGTACTATAATTTTAACAAAATTATGTATCAAATGATTTGATGTAATCTTATTGATTTTCTTTATTATTATCAAAATTACTTCATTACTACTACTATTATTTCATTATTATTAACATTTCATCATTATCATCATCATTATTATTATTATTATAGTTATTATTATTATTATTATTACTTCCTTATTATTATTATTATTTCATCATTATCATTATCATCAGTATTTCATTATCACTACCAATTCAGTTATTTTTTCCTATTCTTAAGGTATCCGACTATGTTCGGAACCATAATTTTGCATTAGCGTATAAATGAATAATATTTATGATATTTAGTGATCCTTAGATTAGAAAATGTTCATAAAATTGTTTTAAGAATATTATTACAATAAAAAATTATTTAAGAACAATATTTTGACAAAAAATGAACATAGAATGACCCATTTTCAAAATATACTCCTTTTGTGAAAAATGCATCTATTATAATATTTTGCCTGTATAAAGCTCAGACCTTTGTACAGAGGCTCAACTAGAATTTTTTAAATATATAACTTTGAAGTGGGTTTATCCATTTTTTACCACAACAGAGGGGAGAAATTTTAAGAAAGAAACGCCGATAATTATTTCAATTGGTGGTAACTCTGAAAATGTGAATTTTTCAAAAAAAATAGTTCAGACTCTTTGGAATTATTATTTTAGAAGCATTTTTTATAAAAGGAGAGCATTTTGAAAAAAAGGTTATTCTAAGTTAATTTTTTGCCCAAATATTGTATTTAAATAACTTTTTTTTGTCAAAATGTCCTTAAAACAATTTTATACATGTATTCTAATCTAAGTGACACTAAATATCATGAACATTATCCATTTATGCGCTTTTTTAAAATCACGGTTCCGAACGTAGTCAGATACCTTAAATGTAGTTTTTTTAAGTAACGTATTGTTAGAAAGTTAATATTTATAGCGGCACATTTTAAAAGTTTTCCACAAAAATAAAAATTTTATATCTGTTGCTTAACACCGATTCAGTGAAATAAATTATGTTCAAAACTTTTCTTTCCAATTTTGTGGGGAGATAAGGAATACGTCAGAAAACACGTAGGAAAGTATGTTTCCAAATATATGCTTTCGTATGTAGATGGTGTTATCCAGTGTTAAGTTGAGCCAACCACTCTTGCTGTCATCCGTGAACTAGCTGATTTACTGGTGATTAGATGAATCCTTTTACGAATCAAAAGCTAGTGTGAATATTTATCTCACATATATAGCAGCTGATGAAAGGGGCCACCGAGCTAGACGAAAACCGATACTCTAACAGAAAAACACCACAACACCCAATGCTTGCACGTGTGCCTTGTAATCTTCGTTAACACTGTGCAGCAACGAGCGAGAAGACGCCAACTAACTTCAAAGAAAGAGTCATTTGAAGATAATTTGAATACCAGCACAGGCGATAGAGCTCAGCAACTTGGGTCTGTCACTCAGCACTGTGGCGGATAGTGCACGAGCAGGGTATGCATCCTTACCATCTGCAAAGGGTGCAGTTAGTGCAGCCTAACGATTAGCACAAGAGGGTGCAATTTTCACAATATTTCTCTCAGAAAGATGTCGGGAACCCTAGTTTTCTAGCTCCCATCCTTTTTACAGATGAAGCGTTATTCCGTCTTTAAAGCGTGATCCTTGTATAGAATTCATATATGTGGGCTTACGAAAATCCATACAATACAAGAAGTTAAGGTGCTCAACATGATTTTGCAGTAAGTGTGTAAGCTGGAATCATTGGTAACTGTTTGTTGGGACTTTATTTGCTAGCGCCTTACTTGGAGGACCAAAAATACTTAATCTTTCTCGAGACTGTGTAACCGACTTGTCTGGGCTGTGTTCTGGCGCATATCCGCCAAGATTTGTGGGTTCAATTGACGGAATTCAAGCTCATAAAATAATTGTTGTGCGTTACTACCTCATATCATCACTAGTAGGCCATCTCGTACACTGATGACTTAAGGAGTGGTAGACCGAGCTTTATACTGATTAAATATATGCAGTGCTTTTACATATGCACGCGCGCACACGTACATTTGGGGGCATACTTTCCTGTGAGAAATCCGTTTCCTCACGTATTCCCAACGTCCACGCGAAATGTAAACGAAACATTTTGAATCACCCTGTCAAGAACAACGAGGTTATCATGAAAGATCATTTAGTTATAAAAAAGTAAAACACACTATTTATTGGTAAAGCAATTCTGTTGTATACCTCTAAAGCTTCCTTCACTTCTCTTCATAATCCCCTTCTACAGGTAAGCATTTGTCAAATTTCTTCACGAGCTCCAGAATTCCTATATTAAACCCTTTTGTTACCAGTGCATTAAGGCAGGTGGTCACTGCATTCTTCAACTCTTCATCACTTCCAAAACGTTCCCCACCCAGATACTCTTTCACCCTTGAGAAAAGTTGGGGATCGGTAAAAGCAAGATCCAGATTCTAGATTGTGTGATCCGAAATTTCCCATCCAAACTGATTTAGAAATTCTTGAATTGCCAGACTGTCTTAAAGAAGAAAGCGTTCCCTGTCTCCTGTTTTAGAAGGCTTCTTGCGATCTTTTTAAAATTTCAAAAGTGATTTGCATTGATTGAAGTGTCTTTTTGGCATGAAATCAACACAGTAACACGTTTATGATCCTAAAAGACAATTGGCATTATCTTTTGCTTTGAGAGAGTTTGAAATTTTTTGGGGGAGGAGAAGGGATGATACCTTCCAAAAGATATTGACACTTACTCTCTTGAATGATATGGAACACGCAGGTATCGTAACCTATCACAATCCGATCAAGAAAGACATTTCCTTTCGTGTGATACACAAGTATGTAACATGAGAATTTTGGTGTAAAAATACTACTAATGCCTTAAAGTAGAAAGTGATTATGTAGATAATTGAAGGGTGGTGTGTGGGGGACTTCCTGCTTTCAACATATTACAGTGATGTTCCTAAGGATGGGAGGACGTGGGAGAAGTGTTCGGTGGTGGGGGTGGAGTGAGATATCTGCGTTTCTGACCTCTTTCAGACTCAAATATGCTGGGGTCGAGGCAGCAGCACGCTTTGCCGTGAAAAATTATTTCTCAAACGGTCAGTCGGTGATTGCAGTGCAACGTACCTTTCGTCGTCACTTTGATATTCCACCACTATGTCGTGTTTCTAATCGGAAATGCGTTTTAATGTAGATGGATGCTTTCTGAGCAACGAAGAAAGTCACCAAAGAAGAGAAAGGACCTCTGAAGACCGTTAGAACCCCTGTATATATGGAACAAAGTCGTTTGTTAATTCAGACCGATAAATAACAATGATCCAACTATTGTTCTTTCCCGCTCTCCAAGATGGAGTCACAGCCCACACCTCCAGGGTTTTTTTCAGAGCAGAAATCCCCGCATGACTGATCTCCCTGTGAGGAGAAGTAAACTGGCCTGCACGCTTTCCTGATTACTTCCTGTGGGCTTATCTCAAGTCCCTGGTTTACATAGATCTCTCCAAGACCTTGGAAGACCTAAAGAACAACATGCGAACAGAAATTAACAATATCCCGGTCGATATGCTTGAAAAGGTGACTCAAAGTTTTCGAAATCGATAGCATCAGTGTATTGATAATCGAGGGTGACATTTAACAGACATTGTGTTTAAAACTACGTAAATTCAAAATTCCAGTGTTGTGCGTTAGGTGGAAGAAAAAAAGTAGAATGAAACATGTAGTGCTTTTTATTGCATTTTCAAAACAAGAAGTTCGCCCGTCCCGCCCTATATATAGTACAGATTTGTTTCCTTATATATATATATACACTGGTGTGCAAAAATTAAGGACGAGACGGTTTTTTCAATATAACTTTGTTCAAAAGCTTTCCAAATCAACACATTTAATACCGTAAGATCCCCAATACGTAAGGACATGTGTAATATATAAGCAACACTTAATAAAAGAGAAATCAGAGGGATAAAAAGAAGCTTGATTGAAAAAGTAGCATGGAGCGCAATGCGACTGAAGGCCGAAACAACTCTGTGATGGGTGTCCAGCAAGAAACATCCGGTCTTTAGAAGGGGATATGATCTCCCCTGACTGCTAGGCAGGTTTCACAGCGTCTGCCCATGCTGAGAATGAGGGTGTCAATGAGTTGTTGAAGCATTGCTGCCCATTCGTCTTGCAGCGCCAATCGAAGCTCCCGAATCGTTACTGGTGGTAAGGTACTAGCTGCCAAGCGTCTGCCTAGAAAATCCCATACATGCTCGATGGGATTCAGATCCGGAGGTCGTGCCGGCCAATCCATACGTTCAATATCCTCACTCTCTAAGAGCTGTTCGGCAGCTACTGTGCGATGACATGGTGCATTGTCGTCCATAAAAAGGAACTGCAGACCCATAGCGCCTCTAAAAAGACGCACATATGGAAGAAGAATTTTGTTACAATAACGGGTCTCGTTGACTGAACCTGCGTCGAAGATGTGAAGGTCTGTACGACTACCAAGCATGATGCCTCCCCAAACGAGAACACCGCGACCTCCATACCTGTCCCTTTCAATGATGTTCGAGGGATGATTGCGGCTTCCCCGCTCTCTCCAGATGAGTATGCGATGAGAATCGCTATTCAAACTGAATCTGCTCTCATCTGTAAAGAGTACTCGTCCCCCTTCATTGTCTCTCCATTTCCGGTGTTCCCGGCACCACAGAGAACGCCTTCTCCCATGGGCAGGCGTTAAAGGTACACACCGTACAGGGCGTCGTGCAAACAGACCACCACCGTGCAGTCTTCTGGCCACGGTAAAACGCGATATCGGTCGTCCAGTAGCCTGTGTCGTGTGTCTAGCGATTTCTCCCGCTGTCTGCCGCCTGTTTCTTCTGGCCTGTAAGACAATGTACCGGTCCTCTGCGGGTGTGGTTCCTCGTGGACGACCACTACTGAACCCCCGGATAGCTGTTCCTGTAGTTTGAAATTGTCTCCAAAGTCGTGAAACGATGCTGTGAGCAATTCCGAACTCTGCAGCCCCACTTGTCACACTGCGGCCTTCCTCCCACTTCCCAATGATTCGACCTCGGGTAAAAGCATCCAGATGTCGTCTAACAGATTGATTATTCGCCATTTCTCGCTGAGGCAGCAACTCGGTGTGATTTTAACTGCTATACGGCGTGCAATCTCTTTGCCAGAAATACTGATCTTACACCGACAACATGCTTTATACTACTCAGACACTCCCCCATTACGTCTACCTGCATATCTGCACATGTGCTACCGTACATCACCTTACTTAATCTCCTGATTGGTCTTTCTGTCCGCTCTGCCTCTTCGTTCAGCTGATATGCTAATTTTTCAACTTCATCCTTAATTTTTGCACACCAGTGTATATATGACCTGAATCAGCGCCCCAGTAATGAGAACTAAAGAATTCTAAGTCTTTATTGAGGGCCCGGGGTTTCTTTTATAGGGAGAACACTGGTAGAACATGGTGCAATGCTTGGTAATAGGCAAACGAATCCCAATTTAGGGGAGGGGCAAGGATAAATAATTGGGAAAGTCAGAAAAGATAGCGACCAGGCAATTCTCCAAAATGCCATAATGTACTATATTTTTCAGGACTGATTTTGTGCTTCTGGACGGATTCGGTATTAAAACTAAAGGAAAATTTAGTGTCTGCAGGGAAAAGATAATGAAATATTGCATCTTGTAGGTTTTACGTTAAAGGGTAAACGTTAGGGTTACGTTAAAAATGTAACTATCTATTTTTATATTACATCTCCCCTCCCCCCTTTAAAAAATCAGCGGAACCAGTTAAAGTGAAATTATCACCCTTTCGCTAGGTCCTCCTTTCGCGTAACAATTATGGTTTGAAATCATATAAAAAACATCAACTTTAATAAACGTGCTAATATCAAATTTTAAAGTGGTCTTCATTGCTATCTCCACAAGTATCATTGCTTAAAAATTAAACAAAATTTCATTAAATACATGAAAGAATAAAAATTATTTCAGGAACACTAATGTTAAAAAGTTCTCACGAAAAAAAAAGCCACAGAAGTACAAACAATGAGTCAATTCCTTGTCTTTCCCCTATCAGAGACTTGCAGAAAAGTCAATGATAAAAAAAAGAGTCAATGTCAATGATATAGATAAGAGTACACTATTTTAAAAATAGTTGATAAACAAACGTATCTATCTATCTGTGTATCCGAACCGCTGAACGCAGAAATGTGCCGAACGTACCAAAAGATGGGAAATGATCCGAGGAAACCATTTGGACCATTTAAATTCCAAAACTACCATTAGCTTTAAAAAGATATTAATAAAAACTTTAAAATACATAATTCGTTTGCCTCTGTAAACATTTTATTTTGCAAATAATCCGAAGAAAACCGGACGGAGAAAGATTTTCGTCCTTTTTAGAACTGTCATCTTATTTTTTTGTATCAAAATCAGGCAAAAAACAATTTCAGAATCAGACTGACTATTTATTTCGCCAGGTAACGATAGATTTTTTTTCAGAAAATAATGATTTTTTGCATTTTTTGCGATTTTAACTAAAGCAGTATTGTTTTTTCTAGATAACTTGAAGAAAGATTTTATCCCTGGGGTTAAAAGGAAAAAAAAGTCGCCGAACTAAGGGGAGATAAAATAAACTTGTTTGAAAATGAAAAGAAGTGGAAGAAATTTCTAAAAAGGGAATTATAATGATATCAGTATAGAATTCACACACACGCACCCCAGAAAGTGCTGACACAGGAAGGAATTTCCATGGGTCATGCATTTGAGAATGCGAGTGCAACACCGGGCCAGGCAATCAGTATATATACCAGGTGTCCATAATTAAACTTGAAATTTTCGAGCAGTCTTTACCAAAACTATACAGCGGAATTGCATCAAAATTGGGTAATGGCAGAATGGAATGATGAAGAAAATTTATATAAATATCGAGAGGAAGAACAACGAGTTTCAAAAACCATCCCTTGGATGGTGTATCATAGCTTTATTGAGAATATATAAATAATCTACAAAAGTTTACAAAACGTGCTCAATATGCTGCCCACCATTTTCTGCTACCATCCGGAAGCGTAAAATAGTATGCTGGACTGTTGAAAGCAGCGTGAAATGGGGAATATTACGCATGGCGTTCTATGCTTTCTTTAAGGTTGGATAGAGATATGATGAGATCACGGTAGATCATGGCCTTGGGTTATCCCTACAGCCAAAAGTCGCAAGGTTTCAAGTTGGGGGATCTAGAAAGCCAAGCTGTAGAAAATTGCCAGCTGATGATTCTGTCGTCACCGAAATGGCGACGAACTTGTTTCACACAAACGGCGATGTGTGGAGAAGCGACATCCTGCATAACACTGTAGCTGTATTGCAACGCCTTGCCTGAAAAGCCGGAATAATGCATTGCTGTAATAATGGAGCGTATCCTTGTTCAGTGAGGTACATGTTTCAGGTTCTGCGGCGTTGTGCTTTTCGAAAGAAAAAACAGACCCGCAATTAAGGTTGCAGTAAATACACATCAAACCGTTACATGTGAAGAGTGTAATGGAATTTGTAGATATTAATGTGGGTTTTACCAGCCCAAATACGACAATTGTCCTTGTTAACTGCGCCTTCCAGATGAAAGTAGGCCTCATTGGTACACAAAATATTCCATGAACATTCATCTTAGAGCTCAACTTGCGCAAGAAACCGCAACACAAAAGTTTGCCGAATATCCAGATAATCTGATAAGAGCAAAAACTCTCTAATGAAAGTTTATAGGGATAGTAACATAAGAGACCTTTCGAAGAACCTTATGAACTGTGGAATAAAGTTGCTCAACAGATGATGGAATACACCTAAAACTAGTGCTGCCGATGATTTGCAATCTGTCTTCCTCCACTCATCCAATACATGTGCTGCAAAACACTTTCATCCCCTTTCTGGCTGAATCCCCAATGGTTCCGTTGCTTCAAATTTCCTAATCATATTTGCTACTCCTTGACTACTGAGTGGACATTTTAGTAACCACTTTGGTCTCCGTTTTGGTAAAACAATTTCTGAAAAGTCAACGTCATCTTCCTTGACTTGGAAACGAGTATGACTGCGGTTCGCATCATTATATCACGCTGGTTGCTGCGCGCGCACAGGATTACTGTGCTTATAACATTTGTAACACCATCTAGTGGTGGCTTTTGATATACTCAATGTTTTTTTGCCCCTCCATAAAACTCCCATTATTTCATTCTGTCATTACCCAATTTTCATGTAATTCTGCTGTTTAGTTTTTACTACAGACTGCTTGCAAAATTCAAGCAGTAATAACGCACACAGGAATGTTTCAAGGGGAGGTTAGAAAATCTACCATTTCCCATATCATACCCCAATTCTCCGCCAAAAATATTCTTTTGATTTTATAGATTGTCGGGAACAAAAAACAGTAAAAAATAAATTATAAAATAAGTAATCAATATTAATTAATAAAATAAATTTTTAACAATAAATATTTAGTTAAGTTATTAGAAATAGTCAATGAAATTACGCACTGTGCACATGGGATTATAATCATCTGAAAAAAAAATCAAGGGTGATGGAGGGTCTATGTTAGTCCTTTTGCATGCCCCTCCCCTTTGCGTGTGCCACTGAATACACTCCCCCCACATAAACACCCACACCCCCATATATATATATATATGTGTGTGTGTGTGAGAGAGAGAGAGAGAGTGTATTTCTTTGAATAATATTACTTTTATTTGCTGCATCTGTTTTGAACACTGTATGAAGTCCTACCTATGTAGTTCTATAAGAAAATAAGTAATGTTCTACCCAAACGAGGTGTATTTGTTTATTAAATAAGCCAATATAGAAGGGTGAAATTTCTCAAATGTAAAATAAAGTTTAATATTAAAAGAAAAGAATTTTCTATCGTAAAATACAAGAAACATATTTTTATACTTCTTTTAATAAGAAGTAATAATTTATTGATATTAAGTAATAATGAAGACATATATATCTCTGAAAGCAGAAAGGGTTCAATTAAGTTAAATTTCTCCTTAGAAAATCAGTGGTTGAGCGAGAAGACAAATTAAATCGTTTCTAAGAATTCGTCCCATTTCCAGCTAGAAGGCATCGTTTCCAATTTAGTACGACAGTCTAAATATAGTTAGTTCATAAGCAAATTTAAGCCTCAAAAGTAAGCTTCAGTGAATTCTCTCTATGATGAATGGAATGGCATGTTGTTTGTATTCTAAAGATAAAAAATGGGATGCATGCTTAATTCCAAGAATTGCGCATCTGGATCCAACTGAATTTCGTTGGAGCGTTTCCTTATTATGAATTCTCAATACTATTTAACGAGTTCTTGGTACTAGAAGAAAAAAACAATGTTTATTTTTTATTCAAAAACGCATGCTAACACTCATAGGTTTAATACATTTACCACATGGCTTGGCAGGATGTATGGAAAGTTAAATATAAATAAAGCCATTTACGTAAATTCCATTACAGTGTCAGTTGTTCTGGTAATTTGTATCATATACTTGAAAAAAACCCCGTAATATTTCTCGAAATAAGCAGAAGTAAAAAATGCAGGGGTTTCAGGTTTAATTTTTTCAATATCTTAAGAATTTTGAATTCTAAATTTTAAACATTAGATTTGAGAATTTACGGGTCAATTAATTTATTTTGTACTTAAAAAATCGCTAGTTTAAAATATAATCGCAAGTTATTTAAGCCTTAATTCTATAATCATGTTGTTATTGTTTATATGTATTCACTGCAACTGAATTCATGATTTGCAGTGAATATAGAGAATCATGTTGAATCAAATCTTAGCACATATGTACAAAAAGAAAAACGAATGCCGAAAAGACGAAGATGGATCAAATATAAAGGATATTTTTTAAAAGCGGTTTTTATATGTTTCACCACAGCAACGATGTTAAATTATTTAAAATCTAATAAATTATCTGACATTTTATTCATCCTATGTTCATTTATTTAGTTATTAGAACGATAATTAAGCGCTTATTACAATTGCACTGTCTATTTTCATTTAACACACATTGAATGATCAGTTTACAAACAACACCTTACCTTAAGGATTGTTGGAAAGCTAGGAACTTCTTAAAATGACAATTTTGAGATTTTTACATTTTCAAATGGTATAGATTGTAATCTTTCTAAAAATACCTTAATTTAACCTCTAGGGTAATTAGAAGCCATTAAAACCTATTTTTAAATAATCATTGAAACTGCGCCACGCTCATTTAAATGGCGGAAAATGTAAACAAAGTATTTTGTTTTTTCTTAAAAGTTGAATGAAAGATGGAAATTAAAACCTTTAATCCAGAATTGCTAAAAAAGCGTTTACGTCGTGATACACAAAATCCCAATGAAAGTGTAAGCAACGTAATATGGTCTCGTGTACTGAAAAAAATATTTTTACACAAATAGAAGATATTAACATTATGATGCAATTTCATCATTTAATATGGGAAATGTATGAAAACCAGAAATTTTGAGAAAACTTAATACTGAGCCTGGTGATTACACGGTACAGATAATGGAACGCCTCGACAAGAAGAGGCTGTTAAAGGCTAAATACTCATGTTTACAAAAAAGTAAAGGAAGTTAGGAATGAAAAAAAGAACTTAAAAGAAAGAGAGACGGTGATGAGATTCAAAAAAATGTAGAACATTTGGAGTATGGGGAGGAATGTTTTTAAAAAAATGTGTGTGTAATTATAAATTGAAGTTCTTTTATCTCAAAATGTAAATTTTTGAAGTTCGATGTACCTTCTCTGGGAAAATAGTGTTTACAGATATGTAGGTTTCTTATAACATATTTGTAATGATGGTTAATATATATACAGAAATGAGCTTTTTGTAAAAAACTCAAAACTTTATTTTTTACAAGTTTTTTTTATGTGAAAAATGGGTCAAATTTCAGTATGTTTGAAAAATTAGTTTATGACTTATTAAAAAATTCAAAATTAGCTAAAAGCTCATTTCAGTCTAATGAGAAAGGTGTACTTGAATTGTATGAAAAGTTTCAAGCATATACACATTGAGAACAGGTACATCGAAAGCTGCCAATTGAACATTGTCGGTATAGAGGTTTTCGACTCCTCTTAAGTCTCAAGTATGCAAACAGTTTAAGAGGTTGAAAAACAGTGGTGAAGAAGCTAAAATTTGGTTCCTAATCGCCTATCGAAATCAAATAAAGTAGTAGGATTGAAAGTAGACAGTTTCGTGATTGTGTTGAGTCAGTCAATTGTGTTCATGATCAAATTATATCTAATGCAAAGTACTGTTATAAAAATTTGGAGAACGTTAAACCAGAATATCGGTCCAAAAGACATTTTGTTGCGATCCCTTATGTTTCCCTTCTCCAGGACTATGGAAAAATCCACACAATTAATGTAACACAAAAAATGCTTCAGTGAACAGCTCTTGGACACCTTCCCTATAGTCTGTACTTGATGTTTTTTAATTATTTGGACCCTTTAAAAAAGCTTTAGGATAGCTCTTATGTTGTTTTATCGAGTGACAGTAAGAAATACTTACTCAAAAACGCATTAGGAAGAGAAAAAATTTTATCAAATGAAGAAGTTAAAGCCAGGGTCGGGACACTAAGTCGATCACGATTAACCGGTTAACCACCGAGACATTTTGGGATGACCACCTTCACTAAGAACTACGACGCGCATACTGAAATAAACGTATTTTTGGAACACCGACGCCAGCTAGACTGGAGAATCGGCTTTTCACAATGCATGGGACTGTGCGTTTACGACACAAGTACCATTATTGGAAGCACACGATGATTCTTAACACATTCTCTGTCATTCGATCACCACGATGCCAGGGATAGAAACGGGGTTTCCCCCACAATCTGCTCTTCTCTCGATAACACGGGGTTGGTTACTGAAACAACACCTTATAACCCCAAGCTTCCGTGGGGTTGGGTTCTTTAGTTGACGTTCCGTTCCGTGATGGCGTGGCAACCGGCAGCGAACGTGTTAAGTGGAAACATCGGCTACAGATTCATGGGTTCACGTATATTCGCTGCACTGAAAACATCCACGTTTCACGGTCTAGTAATCACTCATAGTTGCTCAAGCATTCAATTTGAAAGTTATGTGTTATTTGTGTTATTGTAGTAAAAGTAGTAATCTATCATATTTTAAAAGAGGCGTGTAGGGTCGAAGAAAAAAGTTAAGAAAAGAAAAACATACAAT
This sequence comes from Trichonephila clavipes, assembly GCA_019973935.1. Taxonomy (NCBI): domain Eukaryota; kingdom Metazoa; phylum Arthropoda; class Arachnida; order Araneae; family Nephilidae; genus Trichonephila; species Trichonephila clavipes. Next base: position 71,177 of record BMAU01017824.1, on the reverse strand, counting down.
TTTAAAATGGAACTAGCTGCATGGCCCGGCGTTGCACATGCTTTCCTGATATTGCATATATTTCCTCTTCCTCTCTCAATATTAGAACTTCCAGGGTTGGATGTGATTTCTATATTAATATGCCATTAAAGTTTCCTTTTGCGAATTTTCTTCGACTTCTTTACCCAGTCGGATGGGTTTCTTTCCTCTCCATTTAGCCCGTCATTGCACGGGCTTTTGTCGAGTGCATAACTTTATTCCCATGGGAATTTGCTTTTTCCCTCTCGACACCAGCATTTCTGTGCAAGTAAGAGAGGTTGGTGTGAGTGATTTCTTTAATTCTATCAAACATTTCTTTTTTCTAAATCCGTTCCACTTTTTTCCCTAGTCAGACAGGTTTCTTTCTCCTCCATTTAGCATCGAACATTTTCCTCTTCTTCCCCGAGAAATTAGATCTTTCTTTCAATTAATGATTACTGCTTTAGTTAATGAAACATCAATTTAAAGCATTCAAGTAAATTGTAAAAAAAAAGTATTCGATACTTAAATTTTTAAATCTCTGATTCAAAAAGTAAAGTATGAACTTTTTTAATACAATGTTCATTCATTAAAAAATAAGAAATCATAGAGAACGAGTGAAAAATTATTTTCATTAAAACTCGTCAAAATTGACTTATTATAGAAAAAAAAATCGTAAAAAATGCAAAATATCTTTATTTGATAAAAAAAATCCCATATCGTGGCGAAATAAAGGATTTTTCTGATTCAGGAACTATTTTTTGTCTGATTTTGATACGGAAAATCAGATAACAGTTTTAAAAACGACAAAAATGCCAAAAATCTTTCACCAGTTCTTCGTCGTATCTGCGGAATAAACTGCATACAGGAGCAAACTAAAGTTATTAATTAATATCTTTTTAACGAATAGCAATATTGGAGTTTAAATAGTTAAAATGGCATTTTGAGATCATTTCCCATCTTTTGGTACCTTCGGCGCGTTTCTGCATTCAGTGGTTCGTGAGAAGATAGCCTCACATAGATACAAACGAATTTTAATTGTGTAGAGGCGAAAAACAGTTTTCTTTACAATGATCAATGCAAAATGGGTGTGCTATATATGTCATGAACTTCCAAGAAAAAAGAGGAAACGTTGAAGAGCATTTTAAAAACATGCATGGAAACTTTTAATACAAATTTTCCTTCAAGGAGCGAATTGAGTAAGCAACAATTAAAAGAATTTTGATCCCAATTAATCGGACAGCAATGATGTTTTATTAAATCCAATACTATATCTAAAGCAGTAATAGTTGGAATCATTTTGTGTGAGTTATGTGTTAGCAAAATTTTAAAAATGTTTTGCTGATGGAGAAATGATAAAAAAAAAGTATTTTTATGGAGGCCAGCAATTCTCAATTTTTGATTCATTCATGAATAAAAATGAAATTATTTCCGCAATTAAAGACATACAACTTTCACGCAGAACTGCCACGTGCCCTATAGAAGGGATGAATTCTGCTCTGGCTGACTAACTGACCGAAGATATTAATAAATGCATTTGCTTTTCCTTGCAGTTTGACGAATCTCCAGACCGATAGACATTTCTCAAGGTTGAAATTTTATAAGAATGGTTTTTAAGAATATATATATATGAGTGCAAAAAAAATTATTAACAATATTACCTCTAAAAAATAAAACACTAGGTAAGACGTTTACTGCACCTTCAAAAAATAAATAAAGGAGAAAAAAAATTCCAATTTATAAAGTTGCATCGATGGTAACTGATGGGGAGTTATAAAACTTGTTCTGTGTTCTAAGCGTGTTCTCTTCAGAAATATTTAGCAAGAAAAAAGGTCGAAAATAGAGAAGGATCACTAGGGTACCCCGGGGTTGGGACACCTGTGTTTACCAAAGAGAGTAAACCTTTTGAGAAAAGGGTAAGATCACTAGGGCATCTCGGGATTGTGACACCCATACTCATCTAGAGAAGATGAGGCCCCTGAGGAGTGGGGCATGTATGGGAATCTGTATGACAATTATGAACTCCTTTCGAGGAAGAAGTCTTCAGAGAAGATGTTTTGGGCCCAACTAGAAAAAAAATAATCTGATTACAAAGAAATTGTTATATCATGCAGGTGTTTGTTGGTTAAGTCGGAGAATATTTTTACAAAGATTCAAGGACCTACTACAAGAAATAAAATATTTTTTTAAAATCAAAAGATGAAGCGTACTGTGAACGAAGTGATGAAGTTTGGTTAATGGATTTAGCTTTTGCTGTTGATATAACAATGATTTCAATTTAAAATTGCAAGAGAAAAATCCAAACAATAGTAGAACTGATTGGCTTTGTTATGGCTTTCAAAAACAAGCTAAAGCTAATATCTTCTCAATTGATGAAGAATGAATTAAAAAACTTAAAAAAATATATTTCTGACGAGTTGGTTAAAAACGGAGATATATACATTAAACCAAGAGAAATATTATGCTGAAATAATAAAATTTCACTCCAAATTTGAGAGACTTTTTTAACAATTTGCTAGACAATAACCAATAGTTACATTCATGTCTTTCCATTTGGCAATGTTGATGTGGTAGAAATAACTTAAAATATAAATTACATACACTCTTTATCTCTTATAAAGAAAACTAGTTTTTCTCCTTCAAAACGACATAATTTTAATATCATGTAATTTAAAATCTAAGAATAACTTTTGGAATTTAATGAACGAAGTAAAGTATCTCAGTTTAAAGGAAAAAAGTTTGAATTCCTTTAACATCGCTTTTCGACTTTACTTTTTTAAGTAAATCTGAATTTTCTACGATAAATATAATTTGGACAACAAACATATCGTTCCCGTTTCATTGACGACCACTTAGAATCCACTGCAAGATTAGCAGTTAGTAATTATATACCGATGTATATAATTACGGACACTATGTAGATTATGTCTTCTACTAACTCTAACTATGAGGACTAACTTTAGAAGAAAATGATTTATTTTTTAATGTATTTTAAATTTTTTGATAAAAATGCATCATCTGATATTATTACATTTGGGTATTATTATTATGTTTGCAACTTGCTTTAAGCGGGGTCTTAAAACGTGTTTGATCGTAGTTATTTCAGTAATTGTTATAATAAATAATGCAGATTTCTCACCACTGAATAATATCTTGAAAATATTAGAAGTAGCCCATACCCTGAAAAATCTTCCTACCCCTGAATAAAAGAATGCATGCGCAGTTGGCTTTGTTAGCATTGGATTTTAATAAAATAATTCCAATAATTTTTCATACTGAAATAAAATAATTTCTCAATAGGTCGAAAAAAATGGGTAGCTCTTAAAAAGGAACATAGGTAAAAATAGCATTGGTGTGTGTTTTTATGATATAAAATCTTTCAGAAAAGGTAATTTATAAAATCTCATTTATATTTGATCCAACCTCGTGTTAGAAAATAAAAAAAGAGGTATTGCAAACAACTAGCTAATCAGTAAGGAAGTCAAAAGAATTCACCATTCTTTGTCATATGGTGATGCATTCTTGAATAAATGTTGGATGGGTATCTAAACTAAACAAATATATTTATTCTAAGAAAATATCCACGAAATTTTTCAGTCGGCAAACAAGTCGTATTGTGCTCATTCATTTACAATGGACAGTAGGATTATTTCTATAAACAGATCAGAAACACTTTAAAACTAATTATAAGCTATGAAGATCTTTTAGGAGAATAAAAATTCAAAACGTTTGCCTAAACTTACTTTTAATAAATCATTTAATTAGTATCTGAATAAAGAAAACATTGCGCTAGAGTGAAAAATGTATCCTAACTAAAACTGAAAAAACTGAATACAACCCAAACTATGGAAGTGGATTCTAATACTGTCAGAAATAGAAATAGTGAAGTTAGATACAAGACTTAAAATGTAGAACTTTTTGAAAATGTTTTATAAAATGTCGTAGGCGAATTAATGAACAAGATGTTTATGAATTTAAAATTATGTAACACAAATTTAAAATAATTATTTTCCCTATGGCGTATATACTAATAGCTTAAGTTTTTCTTTAGCAATTTTGCTTAGCTGTTAAATAGAGATAATATCCATAATAAATTTATCCCGAATCCTTTGCTGAATGGCCATTGGAAGCATTAAAAAACCATTCATTGACTTATTTTCTGAGAAATACTTTCACTACACATAGAATAGAAGTTAAAATATTCCTTACACTGTACTTCAAAATAAATGGAACATAATTAAAGGGTGTAATTGGAGGTGCACTCCCACACTGAAATGAAAATCTTTAATCAAAAAATACATGATATAACATTAAAAACTTTAATAAGAAAAAAAATTAACAAATAAATACTGAATCAAGTTTGAGTTATAAAATTGTGAAAAGGCTACCATTATTTCTCTCATGAGCATAAAGTTATTCTCGGAAACAGACATTTCAAACAGCAGTTACTCTCTCTCATTTTAGCGACGATTGCAGTCGTGGAATCAATGAAAGTACGCTCAAAATGTCTGAGAAATGCACGGAGTGAGAGAATGTTTGGTTGAATGGTGCAAGAGCCAATTTTGGCTCAGCTGCGCCACAAACACATTTTCAAATAATTAAAGTATAAAATTGCTAAATAGTTTTATAAAAACAGGTTTAATAATAAAACGTAAAATCTCAAATTTTCTGTAGTCTGTTTTAAAAATAAAGGTTTTGGTGGGGATTTTCTCTCCAAAGAAAAGCATTGATTTTTTTATCCCCTAGAACCGATCAGATTTCCTTTTCAAAGACCTAATGTATAGTTTAGATGATAATTATAATTATTTTTGAATGATTTATTTTGTATACCAATTGAATTGGAAATATTTTTTTCTTTGAGACTTACGTAGAGACGAATTAAATAAATTTCTTACAAGCAGTATTGGAATATAAGTTATCAGGCACTTATTATGTTTTATATTTGACAAGGAAATAATTTAATTTTCAATTAATTTTTAACTGGCAATTGAAGATGCATAAATGCTGGAAAAAAGGAGAAAAGACAATGTATCTTTCTCTTGGATTTGTAATAAACCATTTTAATTGAAAAAAAAGTTTTTGAAAATGATATACTTAATTTAAAAAAAATATTTTATAAGAGTTTATCATTTTGACAATGAGGGCGTGGGCAGAACTTGTTTCAAAAACAATTAAACATCACTAGTTAATTCGGTTCTCAAATTAATGTTTCAGGTCAACATCAAAACTATTTTTTTTTTCATTATTCGTGTTTTGAGATTATACATTCATGACATAAAGTAGTTTAATGTAAAATAAAAGAACTTTACTTTTTCCTTAATATATATACTTATATTTTTAGTTTTAGTTTCTCTTTCTTAAGGCTGTTTTCGGTTAATGTTAAAGAATAGGACCCGAATTAGGTCCATTTTTTAAGATATAAAAGAAATGAAAAAGTAATCTATTCTGGCTTCACTACCCCTTCGAGAACAACACATTTTATCATTCTTCACTTTTTTGACAGAGCTGAGCCATTTCTTCTGGTATAAAATGTGTTTCGCGTTTTTTCTCCTATACCGTAATGTTAAATGAGCTGTCCTTTCATGTGTTAAAATGAAAAACATAATACCCAAGGAATATTTTGAAATTTTAGAAACGCTACATTGTTAATAGATGTATGAGTTAGAATGTTGCAAATTTTCATGAAAATTGGGGCATTTTTCTGTCTGAAAATGTGCTCCGCGTTTAGTTCAGGCTCTCGTAATTTCACCGAAAGCAGCCTTAAGATGGATTCCCGTGAAAGATTGCATAGCTCAAGTATATATAAACGATTTTCTTAGAATTACACGCGATCTCAATTATTTTCAAAAACTTTTTATAATATTTGATAAGATATAACTAATATTTACTTTTCAAAAAATATTTTGTAGAATTTTCAGGTTTGCAATATTGTAAATTAATGCAATAGTGACTATATGCATATATACGTAGTTTAAAATGTTTTAAACCTCAGGAATTTAGACAGTTCGATATTTATACAGGAAAAAATAACTAAAACACTTAATAACATAGCGAAATAAATAGAGAAAGATTGAAATAGGTATTAGATGCTCAATTGCATTAATTTCATAGAAATTTTTTTAAATGTATCAGGATTTTAAAAAAAAATAAGAAAAAAAGTTGGATTATGGCAGATGATGAAAAATATAGACAAGTGTAACACATTGATGAATGCCTTCGTCAATCCATCTTTAGTAAATTTTAGGCTGAGTAATTTTTCTAAGTATCTATTATTTTAAATGCAAATTCATAGAATGCGATTTATTTAATTAATACTAAAATTTTTATTTGCAAAAAAAGTGCTAATAATTTTGATTTCTGGAAAGGTTTTGCTAATATTTCCCCCTTGCGTATCCTTATTCACTTTTTTAGTATGGAGATTTTCTTAAATACAGGTAGTACAGCAAGACTATCTTGTATGAATAACAGTAACCATAATAATTACTTTGGTGTTCCAGAAGATGCTGAAGGGAAGTGAAAACAATCAGAGTATAATGTAAGAACTAGAAATTTAACAATTATCTAAAATAAATAATTTAAATTTTCTCCACAGAGAAAAAAAATTAAGAATTTCACAGCAAGCAGTATTATTTGAAATGTTTCTCCTGTTTTTCAATGTGATAAATATCAACTTTATTTAAGAAAAAAAATTATAGATTTATTAGTGATACTTTTGAGGCTAAATTTTGGGAGCAACGGTCACAAAGCCGACTGTAGCTTAAAGATTATGTAATCACAAGAAAGGTGATCAAGAATTGATTGTTATCTAAAAGTGGAAAATAAAGTAAAATTCTTTTTAAAGCAAAATTAATCATAACCATTCTAATGAGATAAGAAATTCAAAGATATTGATAATAAAGATGACAATGACAGTTTAAAATCAGAAATACTTGACATCTTTAAACAATTTTCGATTGAATCATAATGAATAAAAATTTTATCTGAAATATGGGATTTAAAGAAATCCTTTTGTTTCAAACAATTTCGCATCATTAACGAGGGAAATGGAGTAAAATTTCGTTTTCTAAAAAGCTCTAATACAGTTAATAAATACATATTTATGTTTCTAAGGTGATTGACCTTGTGGTATGTACCTTGAGAATGTCGTTTTTCGTCTACTTAAGGCATTTTTTTAATTTCAAAATCTTATAATTTGAATATGTTTCTTTCCAAAACAGTTTTTCTTTTTCCTTTACACGAAATAGAAATAAAGTTATAGTGATTCTAAAAAACATCACACTCTATGCAAAATAGCAGTAAGATAAAACTTTAAATGAGTTTTTCTCAAGATTATGTTTTTCAAAAGAAACTCTTTACCAGATACATGATATCTTAAAAACCAAACCAGATAACGTTTTCAAATTTTGTGTGGGAATGTTTATTATACTATTTTTCATAAAGTGGACCATAAGTTTTGTTGTAGATTAAATATTTTTTTTTTCATTTAGGGTAGTTTTTATAAAGAAAGAACTTTAAAAATATCAAAATTTTCATATTATTATGCATAAAATTGTCTGAAATTTTTTGTATTTCAATATTTCTCTTAGATTTTGATTCATTTTGAAGAGCTTTGTAATATGTAAGTTGTGTATAAAGAAAATTATGATAATTATATTAGAAATTTTTATACAGTGTTACCCGTTTTAGTAAAAATTTGGTAAAATTTCCTTAAAGACAACCAATTTTTCTAAAAGTACAATATTTATATATATAAAAAAAATTCTGTATTTACATATTTTTTTTATTTTTCTTCCTAAAAGCACTCCATTTGTTTCAAAAATTTGTTTTTATAAAAAAAACTGGGTCCGAAGGTAGGCAGCCACCTGAAATGATTCAAGGGAAAAGTGTCGTAGAGTATAAGTGGCGGATTACTTCCCGATATCGTGATGAGAGGAACGTTTTGTACAACAAAGAACTTACTTAATTGTTTTTTTTTTTTTTTTTTCAAAAAAGTTGAAGACAAGCGCTGTAGTTCAAGAGAATTTGGATGCTCTTCATATATTTTTTTATCATTGTAAACTTTTATCGCTTAGCAAAAACTCATTTTTTTCCCATTTGGCAATATAGCTATTGAGCGAACCAACGCATGAACGAATTCTTAAAAAAAAAGGACTGCTTGAAATTAAGTGAGAATAATCCGAATTTTTGTTGAAGAAAAGATTGCCATAAAAAGAAAAAGAAAGAAAAGAAAAGAAAATTCATGTCTTTGAAAGGCTTTCATGTGGATTCAGAACATTTTGGTCATAAGTTAAAATTCAAACACAGGTAAGGAATCGACTATATTTGTTATGTAAACATGCTACTTAAGTATAAGGTTGGGAAAAAAGAAATCCATTATTTTTTTGGTAGATGGTTGTAGTGATCGATATCTCCTAAGGTATCCATCAAACGATTTAAGATTTATGTTCTTTTGAGAGGTGGTACTTTGTACTAAAATATTTATTTTCTGTTTTTTGTTTGATCCATTCAGTTGTGAGTTGCAATGTGCTAAAAATGGAAGTCAACAAAGAGAAATTCGGCACATTTTTTTTTCTTTGATTAAGGCGAAGATGCAGGTCAGGTGGATGAAATCGCGAATGGTATTCATAGCATCCCTTAGAAGCTCAATATTGACCATAAAACAGCTTAGAACTATTTGCAAAAAGCTGGATTCAAAAAGAAGCTTGATGTTTGGGTGTCACACCAGTTAACACAAAAATCGTGATGGATTAAATTTCCATCTGTGAAGCCTTGGTCAAACAGAGTGAAATTGACCTATTTCTTAAATGAATGGTGACTGGAAATGAGAAATACCTTTAAAATGGCAACAAGTCATAGAAAAAAATTATGCATATTTGACCAAAATTAGTAATCCGAAACATGTTAAATAAAGTCTTAAAGTTCGCGTAAGAACAATTGATTTCTTTTCCTCCAACCTAATATTTTAGTAGAATTAGTAGTAAGCTCCATAAAAAGTCATTTACACCCAGATATTAGTAATATTGATCTTATATTCGAGTCAATTTCTTTTGAATTACTAATGTATCATGAAGTACATTTTTTTTGTATTAATCTTTTTGAATCTGAAAAGGAAGCAACTGCTTATTCTTTTAAAACCACGGAACGATTTTGCTGCATGAAAAAAATAATAAAGTGCAAAAACAGCATTTCGCATTGAAAAAGAATTTACACACTTAAGAAATGTTCACGTTAGCCTTTATGTATGTGTGTATGCTTAAAACTAAGAATTTCATTGATAAGAGAGGAAAGATAAAATTGTTCTATTTTAAGAATATTTTTAGTAAAATTGATGAAAACACGCATATTCAATTATCTTAAAATCCACAGTAAATGTATTTAAAATAAGTTACGTGTACCTCACGTGTAAAGCAAAAAAAAAAACATTAATAAAAAATATGTTGTTTTTTTGAAAATCCATCATATACGAATATTAGTTGCCAAACACAGCACATGTAATGAAGCAACTTGGATTTTTTTTTGGCTGAGTAAATTTTAATAAATAAATACATCGTTTTTAAAACTTCAGGCATTGGTTTGGGAATATAGTTACAAAAGGTATAACATATGAATTTCTCAGAGTACTTTTTCAAAAATAAATCGTTTTAGTTGAAAATAAATCAATGGTACTTCTTAACTGCGTGAAGTTAGGTGAATACCCTTAAAATAAAGATTTATATTTCTTTTATTTTTGGTTTTAAGAAATCAATTTGAATTTGTTCGAATTTATCCAATTCTATCACTTTTCCTTGTGATAAATGGTCCTTTATTGAGATGGTGTGGACATTTACTGAACATGTTCATCTTCGTAAGCTATTGGATTGATTGTTCATTTAACGTCGTCCTCAAAATAAGTTGGAATGTAATTTTGACCAATGGTGAATGAACAGGACGACATTTGAGCCCAGTTTTTAAACGTCTATGAGCCACGATAGATTTAAAGCCCCTCTGCACAGCGGGTCTATAGGGAACTCGAACCCTAGACTCAACAAAAGCATCACCGACAACATGACCATAATCACTCTGTGGAGACCCTCCTGAGTCTCACCTTACCTTTACCTTTATATTAAAATAAATTACGAATAATGCAATTAATTAATAATTAAGCTCAAGATCAAGTAAGGTCTACCGAAATAGGAGATCTGAGAAATACACGTACTCGAATTCTTAACTTTCATTAACTTTAACTAATTCGCCTAAACTGACGCTTATTATAAGCGTACGTAAATTATATTTACCGCTGGCTATATCAGCTTTCTGGTACTTTCGTCGAATAGCAGCACGACGTCTTCACGATTCCAATATCCTGGAATCCTCTAATATAGCGGTTAAAGTTTCTGGCTCAATAGCCTTCCATCATCTATATTGCTAGCTGACAACGCTCGACTTAAATACCTTATCTATTTTGCATACCCCGTTCATCTTTTTGGAGTTGATTGGAAGTAAACGTGAATTTACATTCCCCAAAAAGACGCCTAAGAAGATTAGTGGAAAGGTTCAGTACAGATTCGTCACAAATCCCTCCAAAAAGAAAACGGTATTTATTCGAAGGTCACAAACGGCCTGAAAATAAATTCCGTAACCAATTCCTAGACTTGATTTATAGTCCCGACGACTTTAATATATATATCTACCAATCGGATACTTAACAAATTCTCCTTCCTTAAGGGAAAGAAAAAAATTACGACCTAAAACTGCCCTTTAAAAGACGTACCAATTACAGAAATAAATTTCCCTACACCACGCCCATTTGGCTAAGAGGCGAGGGAAAAACCACTGAAATGGTAAAAAACCTGCCTACGTGGTTTCCTTAATTACTTATGATATAACTATACAACCATATTCGGACTTGCACCTTGATTCTTTAATCACTATACAATGCTCAGGGTCAGCTACCCTTAAATGAGAAACTCTTTAAATTTTGTGAAGAAAGAAACATCTATAGTATATACAAATTCATTCATTTTTTACATAACAGTTTCATATACATGAATTGAAACATCTGGCTCCTTAACATTCCCATTCCATGCATGCTGCGCTTGTTAGTATTAAATGTTAGCCCTACCTAATTACGCCGCGTCCCGAGTCCCCAGATGCGAGACAAAATATACACATACATATACATACAATTTCAAACATTTTTCAAACAAACAACCAAAGGAATTGTCGCATCTTAGTGAAGTCATACATAGAAGTAAACAAATGCATTCTTACAAATGTTTTCTCCATATTTATACAAAAACATTAACACAAAAGCTGATTTTTCTCATCAAGAAAACAAACACACTCATTGTACTTTTGCTTGGCTTCTTAAATTAAAAATCCGCCCGTGACTTGCTTCATTGCAATAATTCTTCCGACCACTTGTTCGAAAGGAGAAAAAAAGAAACGATACAACCTGATTTTTTTCTTTGTCCTCTATTCGCTCCTATCCACCGGATCTCCGTCTAAGGCTTCCATACTGAGGTTCCTTCTCCTGATGTTGTTCTGCTGGATACTGTCAATTCCGATGTTCCTCCGCTCCTCTGGAATTCCTTCGGGCTGTTTTACTCGGCTGCGTAGGTAGTAAGGACAAGGTCTCACTGCTGTCGCCTGTTTAGACCGGACTGGTCTCCTCTCAGCTACCCTGTTGGTTCCGCTTGTAGTTTTCCTTGTCTCCCGGGCCTTGTCGTATTGTCCACTCATTTCATGCTTGCTCCTTTCTGTAGGTGGCTTGCCCTGCCTGGTATTTCTTTGATGTGAGGGACCTGCAATGGACTGTGATACCTGTGAGGGGTTAATAGGTCTTCTATATTTATAATTTTGAGATGAAACCGAAGACGGAATTGCTCTCTTTATCCTCTGTTTTGGTTTAGGGGTTGATCTTTTCTGGTCCCTATGTTCGGACCCCTGCAGAGATCTTTTTCTGTAAATTTTGGACCTCTTTAAATCCTTCCTGTCCACTGACCCATTTGACCCTACTTTACGTTTCAATCTCGGATCCTCCCATCCGGCATTACCCTTATTTGTGATTTACGACCTTTACTCTCCTCACTCGAGGTTTTCCTAGATCCTTTGAATTTTCCTGGGTGCGAACTACTTGACCCATTACTAGACCTCTGTCCTTCATATAGTGTCTCAACATGACTGTCCGAACTAATCGTGTCGGATTGTCGTGGACGGTACACTCGCACCTGGTCGATATTAACTGTGACCATTTTACCTTTCTTCCAAATGATTAAATTGTTATTCCGAACCTCCAACACTCTATATGGCCCTTCATACTTAGGCATAAACTTTCCGACCACTCTCCTACACGCAGCACATATAAAATGAGTTTGTACCAACACCAAATCATTTACTTTGATGTTAACTTCCCTCCTTTTCCGATTATAATATTTTCCCCAAGTTTTATGTTGTTTCCGCATATCCTGCCTTTCATCAACGAATAATTTCTCAATGTTTCTTCCTACATATTCAGCACCCTCTGTGACATTTATTAATTTACTAAAAGGTGTTATAATCTTTCTACCTAAGAATAACTCAGCCGGAGTTTTATTTGTTGTTTCGTTCACTGAAGTGCGCAGCGCGAAAGCGAATTCATGAAGAAATCGGTCCCAGTTTTCGTGATTTTCTTCTACAAAACAGGCTATCATCTGGACTAAATTGCGATTAACTCTTTCCGTTAAATTCGCCTGTGGCCTGTATGTTACCGTTTTCATATGCTTTATGTCCAACCTGTGACTTAAGTGTTCAAATACCTCGGATATAAATTAGGGGCCGTTATCACTGATTAAAGAAATCGGAGCTCCGTAACGTGAAATATAATTTTCAAGAAGGGCGTCAGCTATGGCCTGGACCGAAGCTTTTCGTAAAGGAATAAGCTCACTCCACTTAGTGAAGTGTTCAGTTATTACTAATACAAATCTATATCTTTTGGGCCGGGATGCGGGTTAGGGGCCTAATAGGTCTAACGTTACAATTTCATTGGGGTAATTCGATACTATCGGAATTAATCCACCAGCTGGTAGAGCGTTTTTGTAATTAAATTTTTGACACCGGTCACAGGTTGATACATATTCAAATATATATTTCCTCATATATTTAAAATAACATGTGTCGCGTAATTTTAAATAGGTCTTCCTCTTTCCCAGATGGCCTGCTAATGGCAGAACATGAAATTCTTGCATTATTGCTTCGCGAAGAGATCTAGGAATGTACACTGTTAGTTCTCCAAGAGTTGTAGAATATTTCGCGTAAAAGAGTTGACCATCGATTAATTTAAAATCCTAGGAACAACCCTCGCATACAGTCGCATTAGCAGAGTCATCGTCTGGATTTTCTAAATAACGATAGATGTGTCCTAACTCAGGATCTTCCCTTTGCTCTCGAATGAGTTGCTCTCGGGAGTTTAAGGCTAGGGCTCGAAGAGCTGCGCACGAAATTTATGATCCATCCATATTGCCTACTGGATTCCGAGATAATACGTCCGCGACAACGTTTTGGACACCCGATTGATGTTCCCATTCTGTGTTGAACTCGGATAACTTGAGTGCTCATTTAATCATTCGACTAGATAAGTTTTTCCCATTCGTTAGCTTTGTTAATGCCGCATGATCTGTGATTACTTTCACCGGCAGGGATCCGAAATAAGTTTTAAACTTATTTAAGGCCCATATCACCGCCAAACATTCGCGTTCAGTAACCGTATTGTTTCGTTCCGCCTTATTGAGGGTTCTAGACGCGAATGCAATAGGTCTGTGGTTTTGATTAAGAACAGCACCAATTCCGACACTAGCATCAGTAAATAAGTTAAACTAATCTGTAAAATTCGGCAACTATAAAACTGGTCCCTCTGTTAATGCTCGTTTTATTTTATGAAAAGCATCCTGTGCTTCTATTGACCAATTAAATTTGTCCCCCTTTTTCTTTAACCGCTATAATGGTTCACATATATCTGCATAGTGTAGTATAAACTTCTGATACCACCCCACCATCCCTAAGAATTTCGACACTTCCTTATTATTTTTCGGAGGTTTCATGTCTGTGATTGCCTTGACTTTATTATTGTCGATTTCAATCCCTTTCTTACTAATAATGAGACCTATATACTTCAATTTGTCACGTGCGAAGTGACATTTTTCTTTGTTAAGGGTTAGCCCTGCGTCTCGCAACAATGTAAATACCTGATTCAAATTATCTGTGTTCATTAAACGCTGGAGATTTTATAATAACTTCGCCCATATAAACCATAGAGAAACGACCCATAACAGGTTTTAATATAATGTGAATGACCTTTTGGAAATTTGGCGCCACCCCTGAAAGGCCGAAAGGCATTCTGAGGAATGCAAAGGTGCCATTGCGAGTTATAAACGCGGTTTTCTCGATATCTTTCGGACTAATCGCCAATTGAAAATAACCACTTTTTAAATCCAATGTCGACATGACGCCGGTATGCGAAATGTTTGTGATTAGATCATCAATCACCGGTAATGGATATCGGGGGTATTTAGTTATGGCGTTAAGTTTGCGATAGTCAATCGCGAATCGATACGCCTCTGGAGAATCTGGAGGAAGGTCATTATTCTTGCGCGTTAAAACTACCGGTGACGCGTATGGGGATTGAATAGGACGGATTTAACCCTCTTGTAACATTTTCTCAATGTTATAATCGATTATTCCTTGTTTGACCCTGTAATATCTGTAGGGTCTTGACGCTACCAGTCCCTTGTCCCCAGTATCGATTTCATGGTATAAAACATGAGTTATCCCCGGCTGATCTGAAAATAGCCCTTTAAAACGATTACATAAATTCCTAAATTTTTGTTTTTGCCCTTCACCGAGCTTTGTATCTGATAGATCAATCTCGACCGGCTTTTCCACTATTGATAACTGCTTAATTTGGTTATCTAGAATGATCAGAGATTTCTGATCGAAATCTGTAGTCAATTTGGACTCCTTCGTAAAATCAATGCCTAAAATGCATTGGTACTGCATATTATTAAGAATGTGAAATTCCCAGGTTTTCTGGAATTCTAGGATCCGAATCTGTAAATCGACCCGACCTAAGTGACAACACGGGGCTCCCTGGGCAGTCACTACACTATCTTTCGTCTTTTGACGAGGTCGATACGAAAAATATTTGAGATAGACCTCCTCTGATATGAAAGATTTCTCCGCTCCCGTGTCCCAAAGGGCTGTAATGAATGTCTCATTTAAAAGAATGGGGACATGCGGTAAATCCACTGGAGTCATTCTTAGTGAGGATATCCTAATAGTTCGGTGTTCCGTATCTGGAGGATTTTCTGTACATCGCGATCGATCACCCCCATACTCGCATCGATCGCTTAAAAGTTTAAATATCTGTTTTGATCATTCTGACCCCTGAAAGCACTATTACTCGAACCACCTTGTCGACCGCGCCTTGATTGTGGAATCGATGATCCGATTGACCACCTCCGCGTCGACCATCGAATCTCCGATTATCCGCAACACCTGGACTCTCAAATCTATTAAACTCTCTCCATGGTCTGCTATTGTACGCGTATCTAATGTTACCTCTCATTTCCCTCCAATTTTTCTGGCGATTCCTGTTAGGGAAACGATTGTTCTCGCTTGGGTTTGTATCTCGGAATTCCCAACTCGAACCTCTGATCTTTCTATTTAGAAACCTTTCCTCATATTTATCAATTATTTGTAGAAGGTTTGATGTGGTTTGCGGATGCCTCACATCTACATAATCTAAAATCTGAGGTTCTAACCTACTAATAATATGATCGATCAATTTTTCATCCGTCATTTCGAGTTTTAAGATTTTGTGGAACTTCAACAAATCATACACAAAACCAGACGGTTTCTGATTATGCTTTTGAGATGATGCGAAAAAACGACTTTCTAGTTCCGACCTATTTCTAACTACGGGTAACTAACTGTTTTGACAACGCTTGTTTTAAGTGCGCGTAATCCGTCGCCTTGGCTTCAACAATCCTATAACCTAGAACCTCAAACCAATCTAGTGCCCGTCCAGTGAGATGACCCTTTAAATATGCACAAGCGAGTTGTGTGGGTATCTTGTAATATGTTAAGTTATTATCTATATTTTCTAAGAACTCTGCCACGTTCTCCACCCCTGAAAAATACTGTTCAGGGATTATTCGAAAATTAGATCCGACTCTAAACTCGGGATTTACTCGTTGGGAGGCCACTGTGGAGACCCCCCTGGGTCTCACCTTGGACACCAAGATTAATTTGAGGCAAAGAACCACTAAGAGCCATTTTGAATAATAATATTTATTTATTATTTCCAATTTCTCAAAAAAACTCTAATAACATATAATACTTTTATGTTACGTCAACTAAAGGTATTTACCTTTATATTAAAATAAATTACGAATAATGCAATTAATTAATAATTAAGCTCAAGATCAAGTAAGGTCTACCAAAATAGGAGATCTGAGAAATACACGTACTCGAATTCTTAACTTTCATTAATTCTTAATTTTAACTAATTCGCCTAAATTGACGCTTATTTTAAGCGTACTTAAATTATATTTACCGCTGGCTATATCAGCTTTCTGGTACTTCCGTCGAATAGCAGCACGACGTCTTCACGACTCTAATATCCTGGAATCCTCTAATATTGCGGTTAAAGTTTCTGGCTCAATAGCCTTCCATCATCTATATTGCTAGCTTACAACGCTCGACTTAATACCTTATCTATTTTGCATACCCCGTTCATCTTTTTGGAGTTGATTGGAAATAAACGCGAATTTATATTCCCCAAAAAGACGCCTAAGAAGATTAGTGGAAAGGTTCCGTACAGATTCGTCCCAACTCAGCTTCTATGTCCACTCCAAAGTTGATTAAGATCTGTCTGAAATACTCAGTCATTAGAAAGAACTAAAGAGAACAAGGAATATTTTAATATTCCTTAGCGAGTGAAACTACTTAGAGTAGTAAAATTTTACACGAACTCTTTTATATACTATTCACAATGATTTATTTTATTCTTTTAAACGAAGTATTTTCGTGAGGAAAAGGATATCATCCTAAGATAAAACTTTATTCTATTTGAGTGTAATTAGAGTGTAGTAATGATTTTTGTGCCTAGTCACAAACACTGCGTGGAAAACAGTCTAATCAAACAATAAGACACACATCTGCCCTTAACTTATTCTATTGATTTTATAACGATGTTTCATATTTCCTGAAATAAAAATAATTATACTATTACTGAGTTCGGATAGATTCTTTATCTAATACCTGAACAAACGTATTTTTCATCATTTCCGGAAAAAAAAGACAAAAATGTGTCTACATGTATTGGAGAGTGTATTTTTTTTTGATATATGATATTTTTATGATATTTTTTTTATATTGATTATATGATACACTGCTCAAAACAATTAAAGGATATTGTAAGTTTTATATAAAATAAAGATATAAGCGAATTTTTTTTGCCGAAAATGGAAGAAGAGAATCACAAATGCTAATTTTTCTGATTTTCAAACTGGGGAGTATGCTAATTTTGAGTTCGACGTCAAAAACGTTGCTTCAGCGGCAGCGAATGAAATTTGACTTTCAACTGAAATGAAGACAAGGATAATCGGCATTCAGTGACTGCTTTGTTTCGATGAGTACGATGTCTCAGCGAAGACATTTAACCGATTCAGAAGCTTGGAGAGTTGTTGGTAGGTTAGAAGGGGGCCAAACTCAAGCCGAAGTAGTGCAAGCCATTGGAGTGTCACAAAGAGTGATTTCCAGGATCTGGAACCGTTTTTGGAGACTGGAAGTGCAGGCCGAAGACCAGGACAAGGTCGTAGACGGGAAGCAACGCCCAATGAAGATCGTTATTTAGTGTTAACGGCTCGGAGACATCGAAATATGAACGCTACTCATCTCCAACAACACCTTCGCTCGGCTACTGGCACCACGGTTTCAACTCAGACTGTCCGAAACCGGCTCCATGGTGTAGGTATGTATGCTCGCCGACCGATGGTATGTGTTAGACTAACATTAAGGCATCGTCGCGACCTCAGGGAGTGGGCAACAGAGCATGTGAACTGGAGGATAAATAAATGGAGCAATGTTCTTTTTTCTGACGAGTCCCGTTTTTCTGTTCATCCGGATAATAGGCGTATTATTATCTGGAGGGACCGTGGCAGTAGGAAAAATCCTGCGTTCGTGCACAAAAGTGTCAGATTTGGCGGTGGGGGAGTGTTGGTGTATAGTGGCATCTCCATTGACGGGCGCACAGACCTCTACATCATTCCAGATGGACCTCTGACTGCTCGCCGATATAGGGAGGAAATCCTCCGACCTATTGTAGTCCCTTACGCTGCAGCAATCGGAGATGACTTCATTTTAATGGACGATAACTGCAGGCCACATCGTGCTAACCTGGTGGAGGATTTCCTTTTCGAGGAAGGAATCGTATGAATGGAAGTGCCAGCGTGATCTTCAGACATGGATCCAATAGAGCACGTTTGGGACGCTCTAGGAAGACGAGTTGCTGGCCCCCAACCACCCCCACAAACTTTCCAAGAACTGGAAAGAGCTCTTCTGGAAGAGTGGTACAGAGTACCCCAACTCGTGATTAATAGCCTCATTGAATCCTTGCCTCAAAGATGCTCAACGTTGCTGGCCGTCCATGGAAACCATACCCCCTACTGAAAATGATTTCCTTTGAAGAAAACACATTTTCTCATTCTTTTTTTCTCATATGCACAAGTTGTGTTTTTTTCCTTTTGTACACAAATGCGCAATAAAATGCATTTTTTTCTGCCAAACATGTGTAATTTATTCTCATATAACCTACTACGTCTGTCGACCCTGTATCAATCAGCTAAAAAGTTTCCCAGCCACAAGATCCACCTAAAACCGCAATATCCTTTAATTATTTTGAGCAGTATATTTTAATATACGCTCTTCGAGGGAAACGGAAATGAAATAGTAGAATTGACATGATATTGAAACTTGTGCTTTTGTAGAAAATTTGTTCTTACAAAAGCTCAATTATTATTGAACAGTTGATTTTCATATTTTATCGCTACATTTATGTTTTTCGATAGTAATTCGAATTAGATACGATCCATGATTACTTACGATGAAAGCAAATGTGACAAAATGACTCTTACTTTTTCGATGGATTTCTAGGTATTTACACTCCCTCTATTATTCATTTCTTTTGGTGTTATGCTCCCCTGCAGTGATTTCCAAATCCCGGGTAATGACACACACCGGCCAAGGCTGGCTCTGACCTTCCTCAACATGATCCTCCTGTTTGTTATCCAATTGTGAAAAGAATCATAAATGCTACACTTCAGACTCACTTTCGAGAGAAGATTCGGGACTCTGTGAGAGGGAAGAATTGGGGTTCCTTGATGAATTCACTATCCTTAAAATAAAATAGGACCTGACTACTTCACGAGATACGAGTACAGATTCGGCTTTCTCCGACTTGCTCTTAATGTAAAGTAAGTGATGCGTGGAGACCATTTGGCCTCGAGTCCTGGATGTTTATAAATACAATAAAAGTTACTGAGTAACTTTTATTGTATTTATGAACTGTATTGTGTGCTGGGCATATTCCTATGCCTGGTGTAGTTTGGTAAGTCTGGTAGGCCGAAGTCTGGTGTAGGATTAAAAAAATTCTTTTGGTGCTTAAACATACCATCAGCTAAATAATGAAAATGCATTGTCAAGCAAAAAATTATTCCTTAGACTCTCACTGTTATCTCTTTTTTGATGTGCATCCTAATTTTCTGGAAGTGAAATCAATGAATAATCAATGTTATTTCTGCTCATATAAAATACAGTTGGACCTCTACTGAACGAAGTTGGTAAATTCTGAGAAAAAGTTCTTTAAATGGAAAATTCGTTATATAGAGGTTCATCGCTTAATATACTTTATAAACCACATAAAACAAATTTTAAATTCATAAACACTATTTATTAAAAAAAGTAATTATTTACACCTTTTTATAAATTAATATTTATGTATTTTATATATCTTCCCCATAAAAAAAGGAAGGAAGAAAGAAAAACTGCGAGGAGAACAAGAAAAAGAATATCGAAGAATATACTGCATTTTCAACATTAAGAACATAATTTTAAATTGCAATTAATGAATTTTAAGGACATTTTCTAATTCAAAGCATACAAGAAATTTTAAACATGCATTATTTTATAGTTAGAGATTCTAAAGATACATTACCACATGCGTCCTTAAATTTAATTACTCATAAAATCTGTTAATTTTGTTTGAGTTTTTTTTATTGAAAAAAATGCTTTGTTTCGTAATATATACGCCTCTCATTTTTTAAATACACCAAAACTCCCTTTATGACTACCATAAAATATGTTAAAAGAGAAAATAACTTGAAATGTCTAGAATTACTTAAAACATATTGAGATAAAAAATTAAATCAAAAGAAAAAAGTTCGTTCTATAGAAAATGCACTTCGCTATTGAGAGGTTATTTTACGAAGAAAATCATGAAATGTTTTTGGTTCCAGGAAAAAGTTCGCTATACGGAAAAATTGACAATAT
The DNA here is from genome assembly GCA_019973935.1 of Trichonephila clavipes. Taxonomy (NCBI): domain Eukaryota; kingdom Metazoa; phylum Arthropoda; class Arachnida; order Araneae; family Nephilidae; genus Trichonephila; species Trichonephila clavipes. The sequence continues at coordinate 50,615 of BMAU01017824.1, read as the reverse complement.
AGAGGTTCGTTATATGGAAGTTGGACTGTATTTGTAAACTTGACATTGGAATATCTTACAAAGGTTGTATTATTGAATTCCATATCGGAATTATCAGAGCTGCAAGGATTCTTAATGGACGAAAGAGAAAAAAACTCACTCTATATTTAAGCAATATTTATTGAACCGTCACTGAAATCCTTGTCAAAATTGCGAAAACCACAAGAACAAGTGGTTTTTAAGTATTCAATTTCTATATAAATATTCTAACAGAAAACGTTTTAATTCGATTGAAAGTTAACTTTTTTGCAAACTTACTTTTCCTCTTAAGAAAAATTCATAATATTTCGTTTCCCTTTTACTGGATATCAAAATAGTACAAATATACCCTCGATAAAATTAAGATTGAATTTATTTTCCTCCAAAATAAAGTATATTTCATCTACTCTTTAAACAAAAGATTTATTAAACTACCATAAATTCCTTGCCAGGAAATATATTTGTCATATACATATATAAACCTTTTTAATAAAGTACATTCTTGAGTTTGAATTATTTATCCCATATTATATTTGATTTCTATATCTTTGGTTATAATTTCATCGTTTCTTTTCAAATAGGACTTTATCACACAATCTCTAGATGTGAAAGTATTTTACTTCAAAATCGAAGTCAGTTTAATCATTAATGATGTCGCGCATCCCAAAGTCATTCCCAAATTCAAATTCAACTCTGTTCTCAGCGGTTGCTCTTCAAGAAATTCTTAGAGGGAAATCAATATGCTTTCGCTGTGCATGTTAAATGTAACACATGCTAAGAAGGCATTTCATGTTAGTGCTTAGAAAGGAATTTTAGTACAGCGAAGGAGAAATTCTCCACCAGTTTTCTTATCCTATGGTATTCGGTTAAACGGAAAAAAACTGAAACATTAAGATGTGACATTTTGAAATATTCACCCTTTTCACCCTGATAGAAAAAAATAATCATTTATTACTGCACCAAAGAGATTGGATTCTTAAACAAATAATCCGATAAGGATCAAAAGAACATTTTGCATCCTCTCCTCTTCTTGTTGTTTGAGGTGAGCATCATTCTCATTAAATTTACTCCCGGGGGCAGCATGGTTTGAGAAGCCATTCCATTGGACACGAATCGATTACAAATAGGTATTTAGAATAACTTACTTTTATCGACTACAACGTTCAAAGTGACACGTTGAATGGTAAGCATCTTAAAGGAGACCAAGTCTTCTAACACTGCACAGAGAATCCTGGAAGGGGTGGGCTGTACAATATTGTCCATACTCATTTATAGGCTTTATTGTGGTGACGCTCATTTTCGGATGGAACTGTTCAAGCCCAATTTTGCTGAACGGAAATAACCCGAGCTAGAAAGTTTAGATATGATAGCCCATTGTTACTCACATTTTCTCTCAAAATATTCTTTCTAGAGCTTAAATTTTAATTTGGATAGGGTCCACTATCTTAGATGATATTTAATCTCCACTCCAACACGGCCTTTGTCAATAATTTTATAAAATTACGTGCAAAATCCTAAGCAATTTCATTTTTTTTTTAAAAATGAGTATAATACATCGAACAAAACTGCTTTAAATCTAATTTGCAAAATTCAATTGTTTAAAGAACACTAAATGTTTTCCCTCCAAGCAATAAACATAAAGACTGATAATTTATTAAAATTATTAAGTTTGCATTCTGGTTAATATGTTGAAAAATCGTCAATACGTTAATGTGAAATTAACGAACCAAATTTCTTTTATCTAAAAAGACACTAGATTAGTTTAAATAGTGTTTTTAAAAGACCTCTCTTATATTTCATTATTCTTCCTTATCCATATATTCAGATTTTCGATAGAAAATATGGTTATTTTTTCTAACCCAATCCAGTATGGCTTTGTTAGTAGAGAAACTGACTCGTAACCGAAGAGAAATCAGTTCTCCTCTATTGAAAGACCATCAAGTAGTATATGTATATAAAGAGAGAGAGAGAGTCATAAAAGTAACTTCCGTTTCTTTATCAGATATTTATTTTCCTCTCATTAAATAAAAAAAATTACATTAATTTTCTACGTATTCATCACCGTTATCTATAACCTTCTCCCATCTTCCTGGCACTTTATAAATTCCTTCCTTGTAAAGTGTGGCTGGTTTGGACTGGAAGAGGTTCTCGACAGCCTGCGTTATTTGCTCTTCAGAATTGAAATTTTTTCCATTCAAAAAATTTTGTAGGGAACAGAAAAAGTGGTAGTCTATCGGGGCAAGATCCTGGGAGTAAGGAGGATGTAGTAAAGCAGACCATTCAAGCTCAATAATTTTTCCTTGAGTCACCTTTGCTGTATGTGGTCGTGCATTGTCATGTAGAAGGATGCCATTTTTGTGATTGACGAGTGCAGGACGCTTTTCACGGAGTTTTTCTTGAATTTTTTGCTGCTGCGGAGCATATCTAGCCTCAGTAATTGTTAAATTTGGCGTCAACAACTCGTGGTAAATTGTTTCTCGACAATTCTCCCTAACACACAATAAGATTTTTTTGCCATGAATGTTTGCTTTCGGATATGGTAGGAGTGGTTCATCCTTATCAAGCCATTGTCTTTTGCTGACTAGATTCTCGTAGGAGACCCATTTTTCATCGCCTGTAACAATCCTGTTTAAAAAAGGCTCAAGTTTTACCCGTAAGAGCAGACTTTTGGAGATTGACATGTGACCTTCTTTATTCCGTTCCCTGAGATTGTGAGATACCCATACTCCTAACTTGCTGACTTTCCCTAATTTCTCCACGGTTGATTGCGATGTATTCAACCTTTCTGCTATACATCTTGTCGATTGACGTGGATTGTTCTCCAATAATACCTTTAAAAGATTTACCCTTTAAAAGTCGGAGAAACATCCCGCCCTCGGTTCGTCTTTTAAAATCATATCTCCAGAACAGAATTTTACGAACCAATTTCTAACTACCTTACCAGTTATCAATCCTTCAACATATACTCTGCATATTTTATCGGCTGTCACCTTAGCACTATTGCCTTATTATAATTCCCAAAGCGTCACATGACGAATATGTACTTTTTAGCTCTCCATTTAAAAAGATATAGAAGCAGTTTATTGTGACGTGTATCATACAAAGTTGTTGACAAAAGACTAATGGAAACTTCATGAAACTAAAGAAAACAAAAACTCATTGTCATAGTAACTCATAACGGGTAAATTCGAATAATAGATTCTACATAGCTGCATCTGAAGTTACTTATGACTCGACCTTATATATATATATATATATGTTATGTTGTTACTGGGATTAATTCGTAAACTCCTTTGACAGAATAATCTGTTTATTTTTAAAATAAGAATAAATAAAAATGTAGAATGAAATTAATTAATTAAATGAACATTTAAACGTCGTTGCCTAATTGGCTTTCATTATTTTTAAAGAAATATAACGGCTCTGTCGATATGCGTCTGCTTCCCTTGTGGTCTAAACGTATTCTCTGTGGTTCTCATGTTCCTTCTCTCGCTGCTCCTTTTTCCGTCGGGGACATTGCCCTCTCGTTTCCTTTCGAAACTATCTGCTGGGGGATGCTTGCAATAGCGCCTTCTACTTCACAATCGGCCATCCTGAAAATGAGCTGACCACAGCGAAAGAAAATCCAAAATGTTGTAAGCCAACCTATAAAACAAAAATTGAAAACAGTGAAAAGAAAAAATAACAAGTGCGATGCTCTCCAGTACTTCACACAGGTGTTGTTTTTCTGGAAGTGGGTCGTCATTGCTGCTCACAGCTATTCAAAAAAAAGCTATAAAAAGGGAAAGAGAAAAAGAGGTTCAGTTCGTTATTCAAAGTTCTGTTCACAGAGAGTCACTGCGGGGGGTACTCAAATTGCAGTCGTAAAATCGTCAGGCATCAGCGGTTGACCACCTCTTCATGAAATCAACAGCTGTGGATGTAAGATGAAGGCCTTCGTGTTGACCAACCTTCTCCACTTCATATCTATCATGGGGTTTGAAAGTCTTAATTAGGTAGGGTTCGCAGAACTTGGGTCGTAATTTGAGTTGTGTTCCAAACTGGGTTCTTCTGATTATTACTGATTCGTGTTTTTTATATTTGAGTAGTTGTCTGCGTTTTTTAAGGGGTCATAGGACCCTTAACAGCATGCACTCGAAGAAAACATCCTTCTTCAAACCAATGTAACTTAGCAATAAAACAAAACAATATTTTGAAATTTTTACCACATGATAATCATATATATTTACATTATTTCTCAAATTTTCTAAAAATTTGTAATTAAAAAGTTATTAAGAAATAAAATTTGGTCAATTTTCCAAAAATATGAAAATTAGCATTTTACACCGCGCAGAAATCTGAAGAACAGAATTGATCAAAATTTACAAAATTAATTTTATTTGATATAAAAATGTTCTTTTTTGAACTTATATACACTTTTAAAGCATTTAGAGAACAAAAAAATTTTAAAATACAATTATGAAGAAAATTTTAAAATTTTATGAAAAAATTCAATTAAAACACAAATAAAAAAAATTATATAAAAATTTGTTTAAAATTTTTTGTATAAGTTATAAAAAGTCTTATTTTGAACATGTGTATGAAGTTTCATATTGATATGATAAATAGTTTTTGAAAAATTCTGCGCGGAAGGCAAAATTTTTCATTTTGAGAAAAATGAAGTTAAAGATAAAAAATAACAAAAAAGAAAATTAAACATACCAGTATGCTTTAAAAAGTCCCAGCAGCATAAATATTGCCCTCTGCAAGCTTGAATTGCTCAATTTGTTTGAGTATTTTAAGTTTTTGAGCTTTACGAGCTTCAAAGGAGGTTTTAGAAACTTGTCTCTTAGCCATTGACTTGCGCACTTTGTCAATATTTACACAATTCAAAACATTTGTTTTATTTATTTTTAAATTCAAAGCACGCATCAAATCAATTCTGTTCTTACTTCCATCATTGTATTCACATGCAGCTATAAATGCAGCTATTTTTGTGACATTAATTCCTGATCCAATCAATTTCAAATCAGCGAATTCAATGACTCATTAGCATTTTGAGTTTTCCCCCCTAAACACCTTCTTAACAATTTCAAGTGTGATAAATCTTTAAAAACAGGTTTAATCACTTCAGAAACTGCTTTTGGTAAGGTGTTCTTGTGAGAAAATTCATTCACTGTATTGTTGTGAACCGAAACATTGTACTTATACACCAGCTATATTTGCCTTTTGGGCAAAACCAATGTTTCGGCTCATCATCTGTGCTGGATGTATGAGCCCACACAGCCCAGACAGCTTGCCTCATCTCATTCACATTATGGGAGTTGGCACGAATAGCATTGCCATAAAAAGTCGTCAATTTGCTTATAATAGCATCGGTTAGGCGACCTTTCCCACCAATTGTTTTCCCATCGGAAAGCTTCTTTTCCCCCCATAAAGCTTTCAACTTCCACAAGCGGCTACCCATTCGCTTTTGGACATGGCCCAAACACTCTATTTTTTCAATGGGAACACTATCCCCATATGGTTTTTTTTTCAGCAATAGACGAAAATGTCTTTGAGTCACCATCACCTATGTATCGCTGATACTTTAATCCATGTTTTTGTTCTGATCGGAAAAAAATTTTTCTGCATTCCGCAAACTTCCATTCCTCCAGCAGATCCGCTATGGTTTTTTCTGCAGAAAAATTTGATGTTTAGCCAAAAAAGCACTATATTTTGGTCCAAACTTTGGCCCTTTATAGGAGTCACATCCTTTGCAATAAGAGGACATGACTTCCATGTCGAGAACTTTCCTGCAGTCAGCTCCAATCAATGCACAGACTGCAATAAGACAAGTATGCCCACGGGTTTTCCAGGTCCCATCACCGCTAACTACAACAGAATTTACGGTGCCATCAATAATTTTTTCCTCAGCAGCAGCTTTCTTCATCGATGCATTTGCAAGCGCTTCACTTATATCAGCTATCTTTGCATTTATTCTGTCGTAAGCTGTCTGAGACACTGGATTTGGCAAACACATAAGAGAACAAAATGTCTCGAGCGAAGACAATCTTTGGCCTATATAGCGCATGGCCAAAACAGACCGTCTGTTGATATTTCAGGTATATTTTTTTATACCAATCAATTCACAGGAATTAAGTTTTTTTTCAATGCTACATTTTCTGCATGTGAACTGAAATGTGGAAAATAATCCTACAGTGGATTTTTCACTCATTTTTATTTTGCCATAAAGAGCAACAAAGCAACAAAGCAACAGAGCAACAAAGTAACTTTTCAATTTGGGAAAATAATAAACTAATGTCGATTAGTCTATAACCTTAAAACTCAGCGCAAACTACATTTTCGTAAGCTTCTGAAATCTTGTGTGCACTTGGCAATTTTTTCACTGATGAACTTTTGTTTGGCGAAACATTTTCAAAAGAAATAATACCTTTTTCAGACAGAGATTTCTTCCGATCCTTGAAATCTTTTCTTCTTTGGTCTCTTTCCGGATGAAGTTTTTTTCAATGGAACATCCATGTTCAAAAGCTTTCAATAACAAATGAAAAAGTTTGCTAATCCAAAATCGAAATGTAAACAAACAATCCCGCTTAGATTAAACGAAGTCAAAAGTTGAGTTGTAGTTATGCTACTCCCGAAATCAATCTGATATTAGGTGGGGCTCTTTTAATAAAACTAATCGGCGAAATATTAAAATGTTTGGAATGTGTTCTGACAGATGTCAAAAGTGGCGTGGCAGATGCAAGTTTTTGCTTACGTGTTACTAGTTATTTCTCAATAACTTCGGAAGTTTTAACAGTATCAACAAAACTTTGGTAGCAAAATACTCAGAAACGTTGAGGCTTTAACATATATTTCTTTCAAAAAATCGAAAAAAATTAAATTTAAGAGTCCTATGAGGCCTTAAAGAACTGGGCTTTACTCTTGCTTGGCTCTTTCAACTTCATATCCAAAATAATGGAGTTTAGGAAATCAATCTGTCTAAGCAAATCATTTTTCTCTTTGGCAAGGGCTTGATTCTCATCACTATCACTAGTTTTATTAGCATTTCTTCCACTAGACTTTAACTTCTTAGTTTTGCGCTTGCTAGGCTTAATTTCTAGTTCTTTAGTTGACATCGATGTTTTAGGATTATCGTTTGATTCCGTTAGTGCGTTTACGATGAGTATTTTTTCTGTTAACGATTTACATTGAATTTCTTTCTCAACAAATCGCTTTTCTGTAATTTTAAATGTTTCTTGTAAGATCTCGTACTTTTTTTCAGGTTTAACTAACTTTTCAACCTTTTCTAAATTTGATTCTTCTAATTTATGCAATTTATCTAATTACACCGTTTTTTCTAATGATAATGTAGATGTGTTACATACGTGCATTTCTAAATTTCTGAATTTATCTTCAGCATTTTTTAATTTTAGTTGTAATGCCTCTAGGGCATTATCTTTTAATTCCGATTGGTTATGTGCATTAGATACATTAATTAAATTAATAAAGTGATCCTTTTTCTTAGGGATTAGTTCTATACCATTTGCCCTAATTTTAAATTCAGTTTGTTTAAAAACATCAGTTCCAATAATTACATCAATAGTTGTTTGCGAATTGTCAATAGCATAAATATCCGTCATAAATTTATTATCTTCAATATTAATAGTAGATTTAAAAGATCCAAAGAGTTTAATTTCACTCTTACTGAAAGAAGTTAATTTTATTTTCGTAGCATTTAACGTCGGTCTTCCAAGATTTTGATAAACACTTTCGCGTATTAAGTTAATAGTACTACCCGTATCAATAAGAGCATCAAAATCATATCCACTAATTTTATCAGTTTTACGCATTTCTGATGAGGAATTGATTTCATTAACAACTTCACTAACAACCTCATTAACAACTTCATGTTTAACATCAGGTTTTCTAAATACACACTGAGAGCTTTTATGACCAAATTGGTTACAATTAAAACATTTTAAACCTTTATTTTTATGGTAACATTCATTAGAAGTATGTGATTAAATAATCCACAATTATAACAACGTATACGTACATTACTCTTATTAGCAGTAGCATCATTAAATTGACCTTTTTTATGAAACTTATTATCAGAACACATATTTTTATTAGATGCAGGAAAATCATACTGCTTAACATTTGTACGCTTATTTTTAATATTAATACTATAAGAATTATTTTGCATAAAAACCTTTTCATATATCTTTAACTTTTCTTTAAATTCTGAAATACTTTTACATGCATATAATATCAATTTATTATGGTTTGAATCAGGTATACCACTTATACAATACATAATTAGGCTTTGATCGTCTAAATGAAAGTGTGCTTTTGAAGCAATTTCATGCATGGCCAAAAAATATTCAAATAGAGATTCTGTAGGGCGTAATTTCCGTTTTTGCATTTCCTTGCGTACGTCGTAAGAACAAAATAAATCTTCAAATTCTTCAATTAATGCAGCTTTTAGAGAACTATACGTTAATATGTTATGGAGAGTTTGGGTAAAAGTCTTTGCAGGACCTTGAAGGAAACGTTTAACACAAATAATTTTTTTCAAATCAGATATGTGTGGGATAAAAATAAAGTTTTCTTCCACGTCGCGAAAAAAGCTTTAACGCTGTAATTATCATTTCCCGTAAACGACCTCATAGTTGAAAAAAGGTCCTTTTACAAAAATGCATTCTCTTCGTTCCCTCTTTGGCTTTGATTTCGTTGTGTTTGAAGGAGGGGAGCAAAAACATCCTGTGGAGAGGGAGAGTGAAAAATTGGCGGAGTGAGGGGTTGTTTATTCGCGTCGTTCGTAGATTCTAGCGAAAAGGGCGCAGAGTCTTCGTCTTCGTCATCCATCAATTGCTCGGTAAAATTATTTTTTAAAGACGCAAGGTCTGATAAATTTTTAAATATATGCTCGCTTAATTCTTTGGCGCTTCCCACGCAATTCAGTCCTAATATAGTGCATACGGTAATAAGTTCAGTTTTCGTAAAATTTTATTCTTTCGTGCTTCAATGTCGAAATTCGGTGGGAAACCCACGAAATTTTTTAACTCTTTTTTAGAAGATTTACTGTAGGGTTCGTCATTTACAATGTTGTGCAAAAGTTGCACCGTTGAAGCAGGGGCCGTCTTTAATATGTTCACAATAGCAGCAATTTCATCTAGACAGACCATCGTAAGTAAATATCTTCAGAACAATAAAGGAGTAAATTGGAATGGACTCACCGTTGATGATTTCGTTGTTGCGGCTTGCGGTTTTGGTTCCGTCGTTGAAGCGTGCGTGCTCCACCAGTCTTGACTCGTCGTATTTTCTTGGGGTTTTTAATTTTAATTTAATTTAAGGCCGAGCCCCCAAATGTTATGTTGTTAGTGGGATTACTTCGTAAACTCCTTTGACAGAATAATCTGTTTATTTTTAAGATAAGAATAAATAAAAATGTAGAATGTAATTAATTAATTAAATGAACATTTAAACGTCGTTGCCTAATTGGCTTTCATTATTTTTAAAGAAATATAACGGCTCTGTCGATATGCGTCTGCTTCCCTTGTGGTCTAAACGTATTCTCTGTGGTTCTCATGTTCCTTCTCTTGCTGCTTCTTTTCCCGTGGGGGACATTGCCCTCTCGTTTCCTTTCGAAACTATCTGCTGGGGGATGCTTGCAATAGCGCCTTCTATTTCGCATATATAAGTCTAATTTATTTTAAACTCCCCTCTTTATATTTGTAATACGAAGTGAAAATACACAAAAGGCTATTGCTCAGATGACGTCCTTGACAAAATTGGCGTCGCCATTATTCTTCGTGTTCCTTTTGGTGCAATATAAATATGCTAACAGTCAACCATCTCAAACTGTATTTCTTAACGATGACAAAGTCAACACAAATTTTGGCTTTTATTTTACCAATAAATTAGTAACTATTGGGCTTAACTTGGCCTGTAAAAGCATTATTGTCATCATTAAATTAACTGTTAAACGACGTATACTATCTTCGAATGCTGGTAACACTAAAAACTGCCTCGTGGATGTATGTTAAATGTCTTAAGGACCAATATCTGGCGTCATATTGGGCCTTAAGACATCCCAATATCTAATCATGATTCTTGAAGTTCGTCGGCAATATTGCTTAAAAGTGGGATTTTCTCCTGAATTACTTAGAAGTGTGATTCTTTAAAATGAATTTCTCTTTACTATAATGCCATTTTTTCACATATTTTAATTATCTTAATAAAATTAGCCTAAATATTGAATTTTATCGAGTTTTGATCAAAAGTTCCAAAGTATAACTGGGGTTTCAAAAATAATTCATTAATTTTAAGTGAGTGTTTTATAAACATAAACATATGAATTCAAAGTATGCAGCATGAAGCATTATATTAAAAACTAACTTAATAAAATAATTCGTTTTTCAGAAAAAATAAATTGTTAAAGAATACATATAGAAATACACTGACGAGAGAAAAAAATTCCTACGCCAAGAAAGACTTCTGTTAGATAAAGGAAATTTGGTAAGCGTGTTTATACATCTGGAAGATGACATCGTTTCAAACTTGGTGCTTCGCGTTTAAGTGTTTAAGTGATTTGCAAGTTCAGAACTTGCAAACTATGATTGCTTTTAATGATTGCTGTGAAGTTCATGAGCGTTATTTGACCGTGAAATTCGACGTATTGAGTCGATGTTAGACAAGAATGACTTAAGAAGATGATGAAGAAACCATTTTTAACAGCTCACGGAGTCGAAACAAGGTTGTGTGATTGGTCTACCAGAAGGTGGATTTTCTTTCCGTGATATTGCAGAAAGTCGTGGTCTGAATGTATCCACTGCACATGATTGTTGGGAGCAGTGGTCCAGGGATGGTACTGCCTCAAGAAGACCGAGTTCCAGGCGGCCACGTGGTACTATTGAGAGGGAAGACCCCGTATTCGGCGTACAGCTGTGGAGCATCTCATTGCGTCTCTGGCGGAAATTCGAGCTGCAGTTTGTACAACAGAGACACTATGAACTGTTAGAAATTGGTTACTTCAAGGACAGCTCTGAGCCATTTCCGTTTTCAATGCCTGTTCTCTCAAGCCAGAGCTCATTGGAGAACGGAGTGGAGATCTGTAGTACTTTCTGATAAAAACAAGTCTTGCCTTGGTGCCAGTGACAGCCATGTATTGGTCAGAAGGATGCCAGAGGAACGCCTGCAAACAAACTGTATGTGGACTACACATACTGGACCTACACCTGGTGTCATATTCTGGGAAGCAATTTCTTATATATATATATATATATATATATATATATATATATATATATATATATATATATATATATATATATATATATGACAGCAGAAACACTCTCGTGGTTATCCTAAACACAATGACTACAAATTTGTACGTCAGTCTGGTAATTCACCCTATAGTACTGCCATTCATGAACAAAATTCAAGAGCGAGTTTTCCAACACGATAACGCTCACCCTTACACCACTATTGTAACGCAATGAGCTCTAGAAAGTGTTGACATGTTACCTTGGCCTGCGAAATCACCAGATCTGTCTTCAACTAAGAACTTATGGAATATAGTTCCATGACAACTTCAGCATCATCCACACCCAGTTGTAACCGTCCCAGTTTTGACACAAGTACAATAAGCATGGAACTCCGCACGATAAAGTTACATTTGGCACCTGTGTGATACAATGCGTATACGTTTTCAGGCTTGCATACAAAATTCTGGAGGTTACGCAGGCTATTAATATAACAGAATCTTACATTTGAAGTTCATTTTCTTGAGCTTAAATTAACCAGTTATCTTAAAAATTTGATCAGTTAAACATTTTAACTAGATAATTGCATTGTGCAAATTTTATTACTCTACAATAATTTTTTCTTGGTGTTGGGATTTTTTCCCTCAGTATACACACACACACATATATATATATATATATATATATATATATATATGACATGTTTTGAGTCGGAATCAGACTTAGTTTTTAAAAAGGTATTTATTCTAGAATTAGTACATCTCTTCTTACGCTAAGAGCAGGGAGGAAAAAACAGGCCACGGTGTGTTTTAAGTGGGGGGAGGTTATCACTTAAAATACCGATGGGGTAAGTATCAAGGATTTTATTATTGTACTCGAAAGTTAATGCTGACATATAGGGCTATTAAATATAACGATCTGGAATTATACATGTTTATTGGCTAGGCCATATGTTTGGAAGAAAAAAATGGGTGATTAGTTTGATACTTGAAGTTCAAATAAAAAATATGAGTTAAGTGCTAGATAGGGAATTTAATTTTTAATCTAATTTAATTATCCTTACATTTGCCCCCCCCAAAAAAAATTTAAAAGGGAGTCATGCATGGTTTTTCTCTCTTTACAAACTTAATCAATTTCAACAAAAACAAAACAATACATAACATCATTTGGAAACGCATATTACACATAGTAGAAATATTTAAGTAATAGGAATACAAAAATCAAAATGCTCTAAAATAAACGAAACTATAACAACAAACACGGTATTGACACTTCCAAAACATTAATTGATAAAAAAATATTTCCGTACGTATAAATGAAGATTAGCTTGTTCAAATATATTCGACATCCAGAATAAGAGTTCGTGTTTCCTCCTATTCATAATAATAAATTCGTATTATAGCTAGCAGATAATGTATTCATAAAAATTTTTATATTGGAAAATAATATCATATCAAACAATAAGACAGTAAATATAAAAATACATGGTATCATACAAATATTAATATACTATATTTGTATAAAAATCTACTCTGGCGCCATCGTAGTAATACCTTACAGAGTTACACAAAATTTTGCATATATGAAATACATTTTTTTAAAAAGATAAAAAAAATATAGACACTAATAAAATGAAATTATTAATAATATGAAAATGGTGCACAACAACTTATATACACTATTCAACATAAAAAAAATAATATTTTATTTCATATGCGTTATAAAACATAAGAATATAAAAATATAAGAATTATTCGAATATAGGAATAAAAGAATATAAGAGTTATAAGAATAAAAGAGCTCTTTAAATAATTGTGAGTCGGAAATGTGGACTCTCTTCTATCATCAACTTTAGTATTTAAGTAAAATTTTCACAATTTATATATTCACTGTAACTTAACAATATCGCATACAATATTTTGAATCTCTCCGTAACACATTGGTTCTCAAACTTTCACTACTGGCGACCCAATTTTCAATCATAATTTTTATTGCACCCCCCCCTAAAAATAATAATGTATTGAATGCAATAATAATGCACTTTGGTGCTCAAGCTACAATACGATCATAATTATAAAGCGTACAAATTAACAAGATAAGTATTAAATTTTGTTTATGTTACTTTTAAGTAATATTTTTTTTTTACTTTTTAGTTCGATTCACTATAAAAGCGTGTTTTTTACTTTGTTTTAAAACTATAATTTATTTTATAGTTATTTTTACTACGCACGATAAAAATCACAATTCCAGTGAATAATTTAACTAAGAGAAAATATACTTACCTACTTTCAAGGAATTTTCAATTTTTCTGTTATAATTTGAGAAAAAATCCAATAAAAATAAAGAAAATGTTCCAAATGTCCATGTCCTTAATAAAGGACATAAATCACAGACACTTTTCGCTAACAACACAGGAACGTTATTTTCCAGCTAAACTGTCACATTTTGTTCACGTTTTTGTAGTTTTGCTGTTGTTTGATGATCTACAAATAGCATTTTGAGCTTTTTCTTCCTTGTGTCTTTTTGACAAGGCGAAGTGCTACATTATGGCTTCACAGCTTTCTTCACAGAGATCTTTAGGCAGCATTTGAAAATTTCAAATCAACTCAAACGTTTCATGCCTAACGTTTTTCTGATATTTACTTTCGCTATATATCTTGATTAATATGCATTATTTCAGTAGGTTCTTCAATTGCTTGATCAGTTTCAACTTCCTTCAATAGAGATCACAGATGCCCATTTTTTTTAATATTCTGCTTATTTACATTTATAAACCATAATAAGTCGTACAACACGGCAATCAAAACTACACAATTGTTCATGAGGAAAGTGTAGCATGTTCTAAAAAATAATTGTGTAAAACGTTTTTCATTATGCATTATATGTTTCAGAATACTCATGCTTATCCATATATCATAAAACTCTTTCACACGGAAAAAGACGAAACAGAAATATATTATATATATTTACAACTTCCCTAAAAAAACGGAGATAACCATACCAGTAAGTTCGAAGGTCAGCTTAAGTAATATTTTAGGTTAAAAGAAACGTAATTAAAAAATCTCTCTCATAGTTTGATATCGTTAAAAGAAACGTTAAAAAAAACTCTCATCGTTCTCATATTGACCGCAAAGCAAACAAAATATTTTTTTTTAATTTCGTTATAGGATCAAAGATAGCTAATGAGCGTTTGAAGTGGAATCTTTTATTTTTAATGATCACCAGATGATAAAAAAGAAATTATATCAGTGTAAATGTGTGTTTTTTATTATGTCAGAAAGCATTTTGTTTTACTGCATTCCAAAAAATTATTTTTTTAAACCTTTTATTTTCAATATGCTCGCGTCCCCCTCGCAGGGTTACCGCGCCCCCAGGGGGGCACGCCCCACAGTTTGAGAAACACTGCCGTAACCTTCTAAGTATTCGTTTCATAGACAAAATTCTTGACTTTCTCTTACATCACACATTCACTAATATAAACTGTATCACACTACTTATTTTTGAACACATCTCTCTGAGAAATCTGCGTGATCAAATCACAGATGTTCAGGGATGCTAGTAAGAAAACAATAAGAGGTGTACATACCAAACTAAACACTTTTTCCTCTTAATGTTTCAAGACATGTAGAAAATTATAATGATTGTATTCTCCCTTATCCACTGTATAATATCCAAAAATAAGCTTCAAGTTATTAAATTAATTTTAAATTTAGATAAGGAAAATTTCGATAAATAGTGAATCTTGATATTTGGCCCGTATATCAAAACACACAATTTCAAAATGAAAAAAAGTATTAAATGACATGCAATAAGGTTACTGCTGAATAAAATAATTAACAAGACAATAAAATTCAGTGAAGAAAAAGAATGCAACGTGACATTACTTTTGTTTCTTATAAAAATCAATATAAATAGTATTAGTACACTAGAGAGAGAGTCATTTTTCTAAAAACTTAATTTATATCTTTCAACTTTAAAACAGCAATTTATATCATAAATGTTAACTCATTCGACATCTTAAGATAAAATTATGAGAAGTATATTAAAATTTCACAAAATTTTGTATGACTAAACCTATGCACTTTGTTTTCTCTCAATTAAAGTATAAAGAATATTTCATTTAACACAACTATATTATAAAAATTAAATACCATATATCATATATTCTTCTTCTTCTAAAAGCTTTGTTCAGCAATACTCAGTCACTTCAGTTACTAAAATGAAAACTAATAATTTAACCGATCTTTACTTCATAGCGGCAGAAATTTTTGGTGAAAGGTAATCCAGATGTTGTTGTCATTTGATTCGCACTAGTAAAATTTTATTTATTTATTTTTCTTTTTATGTCGGTACTTCAGTATTGTATTCGATGATGGTCAAATTCACGGTATTATTGTACAGACATTCCAGCGAAGAAGATTTTTTTTATTTCTCTGTCGGAAGGAGTTACGTCTTTCTTCACGAGGATAGGGGATTCACGCTTCTCTTCTTTTTTTTTGTTCGCCATTAGAACGTTGTTTCTTTCATTCGCAATAATCTGGCCTCTAAGGCAAAAACAGAAATATCGTTCGGTGGTAAAAACAGTTTTTTCTCGGGGTTAAAGTAGCATTTCTTTTTTTTCCGTACCATAGAGCATTTCTTTTTTTTCCGTACCATAGAGCATTCCTTTTAATTCCGGCAACCCGACGTCTTAAGCAAAGATATGTAGAGCACCGTCGGTGCTCCATCAAATTCTCCATATCAGTTATTACGGTCATTGGAGTTCATTTTTATATTAAACTAATTTTACAAAAAAAGATTAGTTTTACATTAAAGTTCAAAATTTATTCGCAGATAGAATCCTGTCGGCTTTAATTCTGACATATTTTGAGTCAGAATAGACTTAGTTTTTTAAAAGGTCTTTATTCTAGAATTAGTACATCTCTTCTTACGCTAAGAGCAGGAAGGAAAAAACACGCCACGGTGTGTTTTAAGTGGGGAGGATTAGCACTTAAAATACCGATGGGGTAAGTATCGTTAATTTTATGATTGTACTCGAAAGTTAATGCTGACATATAAGGCTATTAAATATAACGATCTGGAATTAGACATGTTTATTGGCTAGGCCATATGTTCGGAAGAAATAAATGAGGGATTAGTTTGATACTTGAAGATGAAATGAAAAATATGAGTTAAGTGATAGATAGGGAATTTAATTTTCAATCTAATTTAATTATCCTTACATATATATATATATATATATATATATATATATATATATATATATATATATATATATATATATATATATATATATATATATATATATACATATATATGACATGTTTCGAAATCAGAATCAGAATCAGACTTAATTTTTAAAAAGTATCTTTATTCAATGAAATATATTCAAGCTCTGACGCTGAGCGGAAAGAGAAAAAGAACGCCAAAGTGGAATCTAAGTGTGTTGCCACTTTAAAGACCAATGGGGTTAGCATAGAGGCTTTTATGATTCTACTTGAAAGTTAATGCAGAGATATGGGCTATTAAATCTCACGATTTGGAATCAGACATGTTTATTGGCTAGGCCATACGTTTGGAAGGAATAAATGGTAATTATTCTGTGATTTGTAAGTATTTATATTATAATATTCTTAATGATCACTTTCTAAATAATGGATCTTTTAAAAAATTAGATTTGTCACATAATGAAATTAGTAATCGTATTATTGCTATTTATAAAAAATTAGGTTTTTGTATTCCTAAAATTAAGTATCCATATATATTTTTAACTCCAAAATTCCATAAAAGTCCTGTTAAATTTAGAACTGTGGCAAATGGTTTTAAAACTTATATTACTACTGCAGGCAAATTACTTCATAATATTATACAAAACTTAATTAATCAGCAATGTAATAAAGCTATAATTTAAAATAGTAAAGAGATAATAGATTTTTTTAATAATAAAATTTTTTATTTAGTTCATAGTTATGACTATGAAGATCTTTTCAATTACATTGATATAAAATGATATTATTAAAGTAATTTTAGAAAATTACTTTAATTTTAAAATTACTTAGTATGTATAATCTTAATATTAATATTAACAAATTTAAAACTCTCATAGATTTTGTCTTAAAAGAAAATGACATTAATTTTAATGGTTCTTTATATAAACAAGAGAAAGGACTCCCACAAGGGGGCCCAGCTAGCAATAGGTTGGCTAATCTTTATTTACATTTTTATGAATATAATTATATTATTAATAATGACTACTATATTTTTAGATATATTGATGATTTAATTATTTTTGGTAAAAATGATAATTTAAATCCCATTATTAATTTTTATCCGGCTTACTTAAACTTAGTTAAAATCAATAATAATCCAATCAAAACTAACTACCTAGATGTAACACTGTAGTATATTAAGGATTTGAAATTACATAGTAATATTTATGATAAAATAGATGCCTTTAATTTTAATATCATCAAAATGCCTTACTGGAATTCAAATTTATCAATATCTATATATAGAAGTATTATTTTTAACTATAATTTTCGTAATAATGTATTAATTAGCGATAAAGATAATATTATTTTTAAATTTTAATAAATTTTTTAATCACTGTATTGAACATGGATATCCTGCTAACTTTCTTTGTAATTATATTTATAATGGTTTTTTATGATACAATTTGTATTACTGTAATTATTTACTGTCATTATGTTTTGTAATGATATTTTAAATTTCTACAATATATAATTTATTCTACAATTATTAAAAAAATGGCGACACATGCTTATTAAATTTTAATAATATTATATTTGTTTGTGTTTCATTTATATTTCACACTAATTTTTATATGAATATTATTTTATGATTTTTTAAAAGTATATATATAAATTTATATATATATATATATATAAATTTCTTAATTCCTTTTGCAATTAATTTTTTGCGGATCTGCTTTCACTCCCTTATATTTGGCGGCAACACATTACTATTTGATGCACTTCCGACCTACGTCTACACTGCGAATAAAAGTAGGTTATATGTGTTTGTTCATATGTTATTTAGTTTAATGATATTTTAATATTTAAATTCCTCTTATATAATTCTTTCATTTCCTCTTGGTACATAGTATGACAAATTTCAGGTGAAGGTTGGTCGGCCCCCAAACCTGTTGAAACCTGCAATCCTGGTTCCTAAGGCCAGGAGTTTGTCATTATACTACTGTGCCTTCTACCTATTTATAGTTATATAAGGTTATAACTATCTGTTCATTTTTATATTTTCGTTTATATATTTGTATATATATATATATATATATATGTGTGTGTGTGTGTGTGTGTGTGTGTGTGTGTGTGTGTATACACTAGTGTGCAAAAATTAAGGACGAAGTCGAAGAATTAGCATATCAGCTGAACGAAGAGGCAGAAGAGCGGACAGAAAGACCAATCAGGAGATTAAGTAAGGTGATGTACGGTAGCACATGCGCAGATATGCAAATAGACGTAATGGGGGAGTGTCTGAGTAGCATAAAGCATGTTGTCGGTGTAAGATCAGTATTTCTGGCAAAGAGATTGCACGCCATATAGCAGTTAAAATGACACCGAGTTGCTGCCTCAGCGAGAAATGGCGAATAATCAATCTGTTAGACGACATCTGGATGCTCTTACCCGAGGTCGAATCATTGGGAAGTTGGAGGAAGGCCGCAGTGTGACAAGTGTGACTGCAGAGTTCGGAATTGCTCACAGCATCGTTTCACGACTTTGGAGACAATTTCAAACTACAGGAACAGCTATCCGGGGGTTCAGTAGTGGTCGTCCACGAGGAACCACACCCGCAGATTACCGGTACATTGTCTTACAGGCCAGAAGAAACAGGCGGCAGACAGCGGGAGAAATCGCTAGACACACGACATAGGCGACTGGACGACCGAATCGCGTTTTACCGTGGCCAGAAGACTACACGGTGGTGGTCTGTTTGCACGACGCCCTGTACGATGTGTACCTTTAATGCCCTGCCCATCGGAGAAGGCGTTCTCTGTGGTGCCGGGAACACCGGAATTGGAGAGACAATGCATGGGGACGAGTACTCTTTACAGATGAGAGCAGATTCAGTTTGAGTAGCGATTCTCATCGCATACTCATCTGAAGAGAGCGGGGAAGCCGCAATCATCCCTCGAACATCATTGAAAGGGACAGGTATGGAGATCGCGGTGTTCTCGTTTGGGGAGGCATCATGCTTGGTGGTCGTACATACCTTCACATCTTCGACGCAGGTATAGTCAACGGGACCCGTTATTGTAACGAGATTCTTCTTCCATATGTGCGTCTTTTTAGAGGCGCTATGGGTCTGCAGTTCCTTTTCATGGACGACAATGCACCATGTAATCGCACAGTAGCTGCCGAACATCTCTTAGAGAGTGAGGATATTGAACGTATGGATTGGCTGGCACGATCTCCGGATCTCAATCCCATCGAGCATGTATGGGATTTTCTAGGCAGACGCTTGACAGCTTGTACCTTACCACCAGTAACGATTCGGGAGCTTCGATTGGCGCTGCAAGACGAATGGGCAGCAATGCCTTAACAACTCATTGACACCCTCATTCTCAGCATGGGCAGACGCTGTGAAACCTGCCTAGCAGTCAGGGGAGATCATATCCCCTACTGAAGACCGGATGTTTCTTGCTGGACACCCATCACAGGGATGTTTCGGCCTTCAGTCGCACTGCGCTCCTTGCTACTTTTTCAATCAAGCTTCTTTTTATCCCTCTGATTTCTCTTTTAGTAAGTGTTGCTTACATTACACATGTCCTTACGTATTGGGGATCTTACGGTATTAAATGTGTTGATTTGGAAAGCTTTTGTACAAAGTTATATTGAAAAAACCGTCTCTCGTCCTTAATTTTTGCACACCAGTGTATATATATTTATATATTGAATTTTTTATATTGGATTATATATTATATATATATATATAGAGAGAGAGAGAGATAATATGTTTAACCATGCAACTCAGTCCTAATCCTGGACAAGCTGTTTACATGCCAGGCTCCAATTTGTTTGATTTGAATTTGCCCTTTTCACTATTGAACTTCTCAAATATATACGTACGTACATATACATTCACTTATACGTGTATGAGAAATGTGTATAAATTAACACACTTACACACAGACACGGAGGTTCAGAATAATAATATGCTTGAATCATATTTATTAAATCGACATTGTGTCCAATCGAATTGGCTGACGACGATTATTAGGGCGTATCGAGAGACTTGTTTTAAAATCTGATCCATACAGGACTAATGTTTTGATTGCAATTTTCAATGATATCCGAGTACAGTTTTTTCATATTTTATCCTAAAAGGCTCAATACGCGAAGTTCTTCCATGTTGTATAAATATATCTTTTTTCTAAAAGGGATAGCTTGTCAAAAAAAAAGGAATATATTTTAATTTTTAGAAGATATAAAATTTGAGAGTACAAAAAATCAGTAAAACTCGTTTAATTTTATGATTCATGTGTTATTCGCTTCAGATGAAATTTTTTTGAAATATTTATTACTGGTTTTAAAAATGTATTTACAAGCCATAGTTTAATTAAAAGTTAAGAGATAAATACAAATGTAAATGGAGAAAAATCTTTTGGATTCAATCTGACGATATTCATGTATATATAAATAAAAATATTTCGGCTCATTGCACCGATTTCCTTCGGCATGTAATGGATCTATGATTACATGAGTCTTCATCCTTATCAGAATAGAACATCCCCGAAGCGATACTCGTGAGTGTTAGGCAGACATTCTCTATTAAAAAAAATAGAGGCGGACTGAATTGCTAAATCGATTAAACGACGGAAACAGTTGGAAGAAAATGACTCCAAAAAGAGTTAAAATGATAAAAAAAAAAGGTAAAGAAATTTCAGGAATTGCCGCTAGAGACTACTTAAAATTTCAATCATGCACACCGAGACAATAACATCTCTATCATTTCCATAAAAAATATTTTAAAACATTTGGTTTTGACTTTATAAACTACTGGATTTTATTCAAGTTCTCGTGACCAAAATAAACATTGCTTCATTAAAATAATAATAAAAAAATCTTATGAAGAATACATAGTAAGGCATATTTCTTTCTCCCATTCATTGTTAGAAGCTTTGTATTTCCTTTGTGTTTAACTCATTGCCTTTTTTATGTGATGAAGGTTGAAAAATTATTAAATGTGTTCCACCCGCAATCTGATAATGTTTCTTAACTAAAATGATTCTTATTGCAATTGTTTTTGCAGAGTAGAAAAGGGCTTTATTCAGTTTCAAAGGTGTCATCAACTTCATTCTCATACCTTATGAGGCCCTGTCTTTAAGAATTTCTCCTTGAGTTTGTTCTCAATGGAATTATGAAACAATGCAAACAAGTTGAAATTATTCTGAAAACGGCTACAATATGTGTCATGGATAAAAAAATCTCTAATTACCATTTACAAAATTAAATTTTAAGTGTATCAATTTCTTTATTATAAGCGTGGAAACTAAAAATGATCCGAAAATAATAATTGATTATCGTAATGCGTAGTATTAAAATTCATTAACACCGTCATACAAATAATCTAGAATTATTCATCTATTAAATCATTACACTTTAAGCACAATTTATGAGTTAGAACACTTAACTTCTTGTGTCTTTATATTTTCTTCTATTAGTAATTTTTTCTATTAGTAATATTTTCTTTCTTCCATTCAGAGTTTTGAATTACGAAACAATTGCATCAAAATCAACTTGATTCCAGTTCGATTAAAAAATGTTTATTATTGATCGGAACATTTACCTTCCCTTTGGGAAATAATGGCAACTGTTTTACTTAATTACGGTACCGAAAAATTAATTTTATATATTAATCATTTAATAGAGAAATAAATGAACGTTGGAAAGTAAAAATATTTACTATATTTGGCAATTTGCATTCGTAATTTTAAAAAAGTTTTAACTTAATACTTTATAAGGCCATGGGAAGTATATTTCCCTCCAACCTCATTAATTTTTAAATGTCGGTGAGAAGCTAATTTCCCACCAATATTTTTGTTGCTAGCACTTGGGATAGAACGACGACTACTAATTTCTGGATTTTAAAATTTGTAAACGCAAGTTTACAAATTGTACGCAAACCCGTGAGTTCCCTCAGCAGCAAGAACTGTGCGCATCTCTGTTTTTTGAAATTTCATGGAAAGTAATACGCATAAATTCTTAAATGTTTTAATACAAAATATATCTAATTTATGATTACTTTTATAGATTTTAAAAAATTTTGTGCAGATTACAAATACCATATGAAAAGAAACATAAGGTGAATAGCTCTTTTGAATAGCTCTCAATGGGCATACTTCTCACCTCCAAAAAAATTGTCTTAAAAATCAAATTAATTTTAGGAATCAACTTAATTAGTCAGCCTGCCACCTCTCGGAAGAAAGGACATGCCACTGTCCGTCCGCGTAAACTCTTCGTTACTTGTATAATATTAAAGTTTTTATGTAATTGTAACTGTGCTCAATTAGAAGGGGCCAGAATTTAAATTTAATTGAAATAGCCGCCATAGTAATTTTTGAACGCAGGTTATAGCATAACGTTACTAGAAAAGAAATGACACTACAAAGAGTTAAAATGAAATATTAGCCGAGTCGATTAAAGTGATGAAACTTATGACTAGTAAAAAATTATAACTCCTCCGCAATTGAAAAATAATTTTTCTATTAAACTAAATAAAGTTTTAAACATTTAACATATTTGTTTCAGTTTTCGAGTGGTATATATAAACGAGTGTTCGTACAAATTTTTCGAAATATATATAATTCTGTTACTTTTTATATTTAAATTATTCTTAAGGGGACATGGTACGATTTACGCAAACATTTTTAATTTTGGGATTTTCAAATTTTTTTTTTGTTTTCTCCTATGTGTGCATACTATGTAAAACAGACTTTGTGCCAAAAATTTCATAAAAAGCTAGCTATTTAAGTTTTAAGGAAAAAACTTACAATTTGTGAAGTGATTTTAAAATGCTACAAAAGTGTGCGTGTGTGTGTTGACTTACATTTATGAAATTTGATTTACAAACTGAGAATAACAAAAGTTGGTGTGGGTTTTGTGATAACATGATTGGTATTCGTGCAATACTTCGTTTTATGAATGCTTGTGGAAAATTCCTAAAAAAATGTATAAATTCTGAGTTCAATTATTTTTTGAACAATAAGTATTGCTTTGATTCAAAAAGGCATACCAACTTTTGTTACATGTATTATTAGCAATAGGTTAAAAAAGTTCAAAGCATTAGGCACAATAGAAAAAAAAATCTTAGCATTTTAAATGAAGACAAACTAGTTATTTTATCTTTCAGAGATAAGTAAGTTTAAAGTTTTGATTTGACATAGGGATGCGAATAAAAACGAACGTAAACGCTATCATAATTATGTGTTTTTTAGGTTAAGAGCTTTCAAATTTTGTGAGGTTATAGAAAAGCATATGAAGAATAATTTAGGCTACAAATACTAGATTTGATTTTTGGCCGATTTTGGTCAATTGAATCGTACTGTGTCCCCTTAAAGATTTTTGATTAAATTCTGGCATGATATCTTAAGAACTGCTGGTGAATATGCTTCACGTACAGGTAATCATTACTTATTCACAATAGAACGTATGGAATGAATAGTTAGTTTTAAAATACAGTTTAAAAGCAATAACAGGATGTCCTTTACATAAACAAAAGTAATATAAAAAAGATTTTTAAGTCAATTCCTACTTAGATCAACAAAGAAAATTTTATTTTAGCTACTTTTTATTAAATAGTTACGATTAATATAAATATGTATATACATATGACAGAATCACAACATTAAGTGGTAATTAATTTTTATTAATTATCATTAGAGTATCGTATTGTCATCCAAAACAATCATGTCTGAAAAATTTCAGTTCAACTGAATGCTTTAAAACTCGAGAAAAAAAATATTTTAAAGTTTTGACCCAAGTCACTATAAAAATGAAACCAACGTGGCTGTATCTGTAATTATTTAAATGATTAGTTTCAGTCAATTAACTTTACTTAATTATAATTAAATTATCGTATTTTTACCCCAAACAATAGTGTATAAAAATTGCAGCTCAAATGAGCGCTTTAAAATGTGAGAAATAAAATCATCTCAAGTTTTGACACAAGTCGCCAAAATGGGCACTAAGTCTCCAAAAATGATGCCAACGTGGCTGTATTTGTAATTCTTTGAATAATTAGTTTTAATCAATTACGTTCTATTAATTATAATTAAATTACTGTATTGTCATCCAAAGTAATAAACTATATAAAATTTCAGCGCAATGGAGCGCTTTAAAATGTATTTTATTAACGATTGAAAATTCCACGAAGATAAATAAATAAATATATAGAGAGCGTGAGCTAATAGTAGGAATTTAAAAAACTTTTTTTAATTATAAAAAAGTGAAACATATATTTTAAAACATTTATTTTTTGTGAATCTGAAGTCTTGTTTCTTGAATGTTAAAAATAGATAGTTCTTACATGCAAGATTTCAAATGCTTCCAATAGAATAAATGCAATTAAAAAGTGGGGGGTAACTGGTCTATACCACTTCAATGTCTTCCTCGAGACTTTTTTTTCTGAAAATTATCGTTTCGTTCATGATTGTTTTGTCATTTTATTTGAACCGTTAGCAGTGGCGTCAAGAACACAAAGAATGGTCATCTCACCAATGTTGAGTCATGTTCAATTTATTAATGAGAGTCGTTTCAATCTGAGCAACGATTCCCTGCACCACTTGATATGGAGGGGTATGGTTTCATTTTACTAACATCAGAGTTAGAGTCCATTGAGATTTGCTCTGGAGCGCTTGTGTGAGAAGGCAATATGTTGACCGGTTCACTTACCGGAGATCGTTACTGCGATGAAATGATCCTCCCACGCGTTCGTCTCTTCCCAGGTGTCATTGGTCCAGACTTTATTCTTGTAAGCATTCACTGAAGACCTCAGCTGTTGAGGAGCTTCTAGAAACTGAGGATTTCTGCGGAATAAATTGACCAACGCGCTCCTCTCATTTAAATCTTATCGAACATGAGTGGGATGCTTTTAGGAGATGCAACATCGTACCCTCCAGAGAACACAGCTGTAACAGATGCTTCTTGAAAAGTGGCAGCTCTTACCTCAAGAGATATTGGATAATTTGGTATTGAGTATGGACAGACGGGGTATCATACAACCATTGTAATTAGGGAAAGTCATATCCCTGACTAAGGGACTTTAGTTTGTCTTTCTTCCTCATAGCAGGACAGTGGGTGTGTTTTTACGAACGCCATTATTTCAGTCAATCCTTTTCTGTTTTGTTCCTTAAGGTATGCATTTTTTGGCTATTATGCTTTCATCAAAGTTGAACTGTTACATTGTGCCTTGGTAGTAGGAATTTCATGTCACCCAGTTGATTCTGTTTAGAATTACGGCACAATCTGAAAATTTGTTAAAGTTTTCTAAACTAGTGTATTGCAATATGTAGTTGTTTTTTCTAGTTGTGCTTTTTCCGGTGAAAAATACTTCATTATATATAATAATTATAGGTGAAATATAAAAAACAATTATATATATATATATATATATATATATATATATATATATATATATATATATATATATATATATATAGTGAAAATTAAATTTTAATATATAATATTGGTATACTCACAAATATCTGATTTTTATTTCAACACAGGATCTGCATAAATGTATGCGTTGGCTTGGAGTTTTCTCAAATTTCATCCACCTATTTATAGCTGCTATTTTTCAAAAGTGATCCGATTTCAACTCCTCTACAATGTTCATTTGAGAGTTCCTTACATCTTCGGAACGCCACTCTTTGAGGTTCTTTGAAATTCTTCATCTTCCACTAACTTTTGGATCCTCATCAGGTATAAATTGTGACTTGTATCCCATTTATTTCTAATATTTTTAATTCAAAATTCTCGTTCACTGAGATAAATATTAATCCCCGGAAATGAATTCCAATATTTCTAGAGGAATAATTTGGCCATGGAAGCCTAGTGGTCAAGGTCACGGACTCGTGGCATGAGTTCAAGCCTGGTGCCACTCAAGACCCACCTTGTAGAGGGGGCCACTGTACGTTAAATTTGTCGCATCCTCCCATTAGTGCGCTGGGGAGGTTAGGAAAGGGGGTGCCATCTCAGGTGTCGTCCTCGTCAGTGGAACTCTGATTAGAAATTATGAAATCCGTCGCTAATAGCCTTCCTGCAGTGTTATAGTGCGGCGCTAATAGAACTCTCTCTTGAAGAGTAGCTTACCAATTTTGAAAGCATGATTAAAGAAAGACGCGTAATATTTCTCTCAACAATGTAAGATCAAATTATATTTCAGTATTATTACGAGATAAAATTATGAAACATGATGAACTAAAACTATTACGAGGAGTACAATGCCTGTTTTAAACTTTAGGAATGAAGCCTGCACTGCATACAATCAACGAAATAACTCATTTAATCCTAAAATTGAGGAACTGGATAAAGGAATTGCAATAACTTTTTAGCCGTTATTTTGAAAGCATTATTAGAAATATTATATCTGTCGAAAAATTTACGCAGGTGTGTCCGTTGTAAGTTTAGTAATTTTCATTTTCACTGTATTTTTCGAGCTTAAACATGTAACATATTTCCAAAAAGATTATCTTTATATCTTCTAAAAAATCTCATACAAAACATTTTTTTTTAAATTAAGTGTTCGCTATTATTCTTCATATTTATCATCTCCTTTTGTTCCAATTTGTAAGTGAAAAATTAATGTCTGGAATTTTTCCAGCGATTTGTTAGAAAAACTTGAATGTTCTTATAGAATAATAAATGTAACATTTCACCTTACCATATATACACTAACAGTGGCGCACACAGGAAATTTTCACGGGGAGGGGGGACGGAGTTGAGGGTCGAACGCCACCATTCTCGTATTATACCCTAATGTGTCGCCAGACATATTCTTTTGATTTCCTCGATTGCTGGGAACAAAAAACAGTAAATTATAATATATTGAATACATAATTAGCATCAATTAATAAAATAAATTACTAATAACAAATACTTGATTAAATTTTACATACTATATGCATAGAATTAAAATCAATCGGGAAAAAATCAAGAGCAATGGATTGCTACATCATAATTAGCTGAAAAATCTGCTGTTATATCTAACTTCTCTGACAGACTTATTTGTCTACGGGCAGGAAAAAAAATGTTGTATCGTGGAGTTACAGTCGAGCAATCAAAAAAAGAAAAAAAAGAGGAAAGAAATAATAGTTGACTTGACTTAGATTTGATTTTCTCTAGACTTTAAAGTGTTGTTATTGTTACTTGATTCTTTAGTTTTGTTTTATGGTGGAAATAGCAATAAGATAAAGTACTATTTCTTAGATTTTATACAGAAAAAAAACGATGCAATTTTTTTAGAAATAAATAAACCGTATTTTGATATAGTAGCAGCGCTTATTTTGATATAGTAGCAGCGCTGTTGGTAACAAGTTTGGTAAGAAAGAGTAGAATTCGCGAAGCAAATGGCTTTCTTTCTTTTCTGACATAGATTGGTGACAAATTTTGTCAAGAAAATCACATTCAATGATCCACATACTTGAATATATTTTGTTTATTATTTCACATAATTTTGCATTTTTCTGTAAAAAAATTCTAGTTTTTTTTCAGTAATAATATCAATTGATTCTTTGTTTATTAAAGTAGCATTTCGATGAGCTATTAGCCACGATTTTTATAATTTAGAAGAAGTGACATCCAAAACGTGTCATGTTTTAAACTGATGGATATTTAATGTATTTAAGTATTAAATCTGAAGCAAACGAATTGGTAAAATTATTTCAGACTTTTGAAAAAAAGCGAATAATTACTCCACGTTACTGTAGAGCTGAAACATAAAGATTTTAAACCTTTATTTTATAATTCTAAGCGACAAAAGACAATTAAGATGTAATTAATCAAATTTTGATAGTAAAAGCAAGAAATGGCAACAACTATTCTAAAACTGAAACATTGAAATGATAATTATGCTTTGAATAGGAATTAATTATTACATGCTGAAGTTGAGAATGAAAGGAGCTCAAAGAATTTTTCGCATAGCATATATCCTGAAATATCATCTCATATATCTCTCTATAAAGGACTGATTTTCTGAGAAAATCACTTGAACTTGGATTAAAGAATTTGATGAAAAATGCAGATAATTTCTCAAGATAACAGTTTGATTTGTCATTCAGGAACAACTCTATGGCTACTGGAGGGGGGAAAATACGTGGATCGGTGAATCCGTTCTTTAGGTAGTTGAGAAGTAACCACATTTTTAGAATTAGTGCCTGTTTTGAAGCTTGTAATGCAATAACGTTATTTTTCTGTAAATGCTTTGTTCAAAGTACAGTGTGTGAGGGAATGTTCATTAACATCACCCCTACTGGTGATTGACTTCGTAATTCTAAGCCACGCGTCAAGCGAAGAGGAGAGCATCTGAGTTGGCAATACAGACTCGAAACTTCCATACCAATCCCACGTGAGGACTTTGAGCCACAATAGATTAAATCTGTATCAACCACTGTATACGGTGGACCTTCAGTGTAACTAGAATTTGAACTCATGACACGCCAACCACGACCTAGTGACCATGACCACTAGGCTACCACAGCTATTGTTGAAATAACAAAAAGGAAATATGTATATAAAGTACCAATAATGCATTTTCAATTGCTAAAATGGAATTCTCTCTATACTTTAAGTTTCTTATTTGTCCGAGAATTTGGAGAAGGCGATATATCTTCTCTTACATCAATAGGATATTTCTTCAAAGGATTTTTTCTCTGCAAAGCTTCTTTTTGACCGACCAAATGTTTTAGCAAAAAAAAAAAAAACAGTCATAAACTGAGCTCAGCTGATGGAAAGCAACCCACTGAAAGAACCCGATTTCCTCTCCTCCGTTGCACGATACGTTTCTCTTTATTATCGAATGCCTTTCGTTACAATGCCTTAAGCTAGTGAAGGGTTAATATCGTTTCTCAGAAAAAAAAAAAAGGCAAGCCGAGAGAAATATAGCTTCTTGGGAATGTTAGAATAGAGTACATGAACGAATAATTATTCTGTTAAAGGGGATTTTAGTTAGCCGGAAAAGAACATTTTTACTTACACAAAAGTTCATTTTCTGCTTCTTATATATATTCTAACTTTATAACTAAAACCTTATGTGATTTAATTGGATTGAAAAAAAAACTAATGTTTCGGTTTCGGGATTTAACAAAACTGTATAATTCCAATAGACTCGCGAGTTTCAGTATACATTATTTTAAAACATCAGACTTTTTTTTGGTACCAACAATAACAGAAGATCTTGTTCCAACAACGAAAATAGATTTTAATCTGAATAATATTCCCAATGTTAAATTAGCTGACAAAAATTTCAATATTCAAGTTTTGGGAAATCGAAAATGTAGAAATCGATTCTGTTAAAACCAGTGAATTAGATATTTTTCAAGACCATTTTAAAAACACTCATTCGACAGATGACCAGGGAAGTAATACGGTGGCAATGCCATTAAAAGAAGATCCTTCATGTCTTGGTGAATTCAGAGATTAAACTCTTTGTGGAAACGACTAAGTGGAGATAAAGAATATATATTTGTCCCTGTATGAGAAATTTTTACATGGATATGAGGATTTGGACCACATGAGGGAAATCAAGGCGGATGGATCTGGAGTTTCATTTTACATGCCACACCGTGGTGTTTATCACCCCGAAAAGTCTACAACTAAACTGAGAACTGTAGATCCACTGTCTAAAATTGCTTTGACTGGGAATAAACCATTTTCACTTTTAATGTAACAATTGCTGAGCTTAGTAAAACACATTTTTTTCTGTTTTTACTCGTTTCGGTTAGTAAATTGTTTTGAGTTTCTACTCGCAGCTCGAAGACTGGCGCTGATGTGTTAAGAGGTTCAAAGGTGGAATTCCTTACTTCCTGGCTTTGTGCGCGCTCTGTATAATGTATTGTTTTATGATGTCTGTTTTGACACTCAGAGCAAACAAATTTCGATTTACAGTCTTTCGCTCCATGAAATGTGGGAAGGCAATTAAAGCAAAGGTTATTAGTTTTAATCAGATCAATTCTCTTATTTATGGGAAGTTTTAAATACACTGCACACTTATATAATGGATGCGATTCAGCGCAACAAATACATTTAGAATCTTTAATCTCACTTAAAAACACCCTTGACGCGTTTTTCACTGGATTATTTCTAGTAAGGACATTCGGCAAAGGTTTTAAGCTCTTTCCCCTAGAAGTGTTATACAAGTCTATCTCTTTGGCAAGCTCTAGAGGATGAAACCAATCATTTTCTGCTCGAACGGAAATGTGTGACGCTACCTCTTTTTCAAGCGAACTGAAAATTTTGTCGGACATGATAAGATCGTTCAAGTTGTCAAAATCAGAGACCTTCCTTAATTTTAAGTAATACTGCCAATTTGTAATTAAGTGAGAAGTATATTGAATATATATGTTTCATTTTGATGACGCGTAGCTTTTTAAAATTTTTCAAGGAATTGATTTGCACTTTTTTTGGCTCATATTCTCTTAGTATTATTGATTTTAGTTGTTCACAAATGTTAAGCTCGTCATCTTTAACATATGCTAACACATTTGAAACTTTTTCTCCCAACAAATTTAATAAAATCTCCGACTTGAATTTCTCGGGCACATTTTTTGATACAAAGGCTCTTTCTAACGAAGCGAAAAAGAATGCCCAACCTTCAGGTCTATTAGGCACCTTCACCGTTAGGATTCGAACACTTTTCACCAACGTATCCAGCGAGTTACAAGCCTCACCTGTTATCTCGTTATCTGAATTAACTCTAACATTTAAACGTGTAAGTTAAAGCTCAAGCTCCTTTTCTCGTAACCTATTTTCCGCTTCTTTTTTACGGTCTTCCTCCGCTTTCTTACGGTTCTGGATCTTATATTGAATTAATTCTTTTAGAAATTCAACATCCTCTTTAAAATATTTATTTTCTTTAATAGTTTCAGTTAACTCAACAATAGTTACTTTTTCAGCAACAGTCTCGCCAAGTTCAAGAGTTACGATCCGTAGATCTTCCTTACGGCAGTTCTTAAACATTTTTCTAAAATTGATTTAG
Source organism: Trichonephila clavipes (assembly GCA_019973935.1). Taxonomy (NCBI): domain Eukaryota; kingdom Metazoa; phylum Arthropoda; class Arachnida; order Araneae; family Nephilidae; genus Trichonephila; species Trichonephila clavipes. Next base: position 19,137 of record BMAU01017824.1, on the reverse strand, counting down.
TTCTCGATTTATAACAATAAAAACACATAAAAGAGACCACTACTCACGTCACCTTGAATAGCTCACTTCTCCGGCTCGGTTGAACGGACCATGTTGGGGAGTGGTCCCTATGTGTTTTCTCTCAGAAAACCAGACGAGGATGTTGACAAAACACCTTTATTTTCACACTTGGCTGCTCGGGGCGTATGTCGGAACACTTGCGATGGGCACCGTAATTCCACGCTCTCGCTCGTCTGATCTCCCACACACACTCTGAAAACTCTTAATTCTCGTTTCGCTTAATCACCGCCGCACGGCGCCCACTGCACATGCTCGAACAATATTTTATAAGCTTTCCGTTAACTCGTCTTACCAGTACTGATCACTTTAGTTCGTTATCCTACTTCGTTTGCTGGAGATTGATCACGTTAGTGGAGTATGAAAACTTCCTGGTGTGGGGAGCCAGTTGATGTGTCGCCCTCTTCCCTTGACAGTGGATCAAATTGACGAGGTTTGTCGCTCGCTAATAGCTCTCGCTTTAACAAAAACCCGGTTTTGAAGCCCATCAGTATATATATATATATATATATATATATATATATATATACTCATGTCCAAAATTAATGTCACAAGCTTGTTTTCCATGATAATTTTAAAATGCCTCCAGTAAAACTGATAGAATTTGTATTTTATACAATTTGAAAAACGAATACCTTAATATAAACCTTCAATTTAAGAAAAGATGTTCTTTAGCGTTATTTTTTTGCAGAACCACTGGATTGAGACCGTTCAAGCATATGGGAATCTTGCCTCCAGTGTCGTGAATATTGCATTAAAACAAACAAGTTAGTGGTTAGAAGTGGTGTGAAAGTGGTCTCCTGGTTATGAAATACATTTCAAACAAGTAGTATTGTCACCAGGAAGGTCGGCCAAGGCTGCCACAGAGCATCGACATCTGCACAGGACCGTTACTTGGCATTAAACGCACGGCGACATAAGTGGCCAACGGTGCCTCAGCTTGTTCGTGGCTTTGCTGCTGAGCTTGGAAAAAGAATTTCCAGGCAAAAAGTCTACAGCCGTCTTGCAGAGACTAGCCTTTACACCTGACGTCCAGTCTGGTGCGTCCCTTTACCTGCATCCAGCAGGATATTGAGGAGCCGAAAACATCAGTCGTGCACACCACAAGAATATGTGTCTTTTCAGTGTGGAGTTGAAATGTACCATAGTGATTCGAGTCGAGTCATCACCTGGAGGGAAAAGGGAGCCCACTTTCATCCCTCCTACGTAACAAAAATCGATAGATTTGGTGACAAAAGAATTATTGTAAGTGGTGGCATAATTCAGAGCAGTCTTACGCCACTGTACGTTTTTGATGCTGGTACTGTCAACTAGCAGCGGTATAGGGTTGAACTCTCGGAAGCCTATGTAAAATTTCTCTGGGTGCTATGGGCCCTGATTACATTTTTAGGGGCGATAATGCGCGGCTACTCAGAACTCATATTGTTGATGAATTATAGTTGAGCTATAGTTGATGAATTATAGTTGAGCTACAGTTGATGAATTAGAGTTGATATTAGCTGTATGAATTGATCCTCGAGGTCTTTGGATCACAATTCTATTGTTGAATATATTTGGGATGGTCTCGGAGAAGCCATTTCTCAGAGTAGCTCCCCTCCAAAGCCCCCCCCCAGAAATTTAAAAATTGTTTTTTTTTGCTATAAATATTTATTGGCACCCTCAAAAACAGTATGGAAGTTCGTTGCGAGTCTCATATAGCAGCTCACATTGGTCATATTCCATATTAGACAGACTTTTCTAGAGGTAAATGCTTTATCTCTGATTCATGATTTCACACTTTTTGATATGACTTGTAACTTAATTCACAATTAAAATCTGTTCCCTATTATTATGTTTGCTATATTCTTTCTGACATTATAGTATGTCTTTGTGCCAAATTTCGTGGCAATACAGTAAGTATTTCATCAGTTTTCACAGATTTTATGTTTGTGACTTTAATTTTAGACACGAGTGTATATATATATATACTGCTGTAAAATTGGTGATTTATTTTTTAGTGATGGCCGCCTACAAAGCAACACAAGAGCTTTAGGTGGTGGACCTAGTCATTTTAAATCTCGATCGAGTGACGATTAGTGCACCTGATCTAGAGAGAACGCTACTCTCCAAATATTCACATCACGCTTTCAGGAGAGCTTTGCCTTCAACAGATGTAGAGTGCATCAGCTCTTCTTTACAGAGAGTTTTTAGTAACATAGAACTACATCCCATGATTCTACATAAATAACGCCGGCAATGACTTCACGATCATGAATTATTAAATCTAAAGAACGTATTTTGTTTTAGACAAATTTAGATTATTTCCAACAGTCAATTAACACGAAGAGTTTTTTACCGAGCCAAAAATTCCTCTCTGAAGATTCGTTTCTAAAAAAATTCCACGTTAGAGTGTTCCCCGTCGGAATTCTTTTACTTTCCGAGAAAAATGAATCTACGAGAGAAAAGTTTGGATATCGCGTTGACTCGCAGGGATTGTGTGTGGCTCATTTTGCGAGGAGTTGCGCTTGCGCGTCCAAAGTTCTATCGATAACAACTCCCGTGCGCTTCGTGTATTTTCCTCTCGCCTTGCCTCTTGCGATCAGTTGCTCTCCGTACTCCGTGAGAGAAAGCATCCTCTGTCTTTCTGAAGTGATCCCTACGGCACGTGCCTTCATCACAGAAAGATGATGCCTTTAATGCTCATTATGATGGTGAGTCTTCGGGGGGTGTATGCTATTATATTACTATATTATAGTCTACTATTTTCAGAAAAAAATTATTCTTAGCGCTAGAATATATAGTTTCTGCAGTAACTTTTTATTAGATTTATGTATTCAACTTTGAAGAGTTTAGGAAGTTTGCGATTGTTTAAAATTACCTAATTATTAACTAAAAAATAAGGGTTGAGTGGGCTTTTTAAATTTTTTATTCTTAAATTTGCATGCTCTCATGATTTAAAAATATTTGTGAGATGGTATAATGTATAATATTTGAAAGAATTTTTTTTCTAAATGAACATTATTTGATACATCAAAGAAAGATGGTCAAAGAATTCATTGTTGAATGAGAAATAGATTCAATTTTCTACTCTGAAGAAGAATTTATGACAATTCACAAATAAAAAAGTTAAATAAGTTAGTAGTTTCATAAATAAGTTAAATAAAATTATCAAACAAAACCAATTTGTTTTGTTACATATTAAAAGATGTCGTTGAATTTTGTACTCGATAAATTATATTTAAAATTTTTGCGTTTGTATGCAGAGGTTCAAGTACACTCTGAATGAAGCGATATATATATATATATATATATATATAGTAGTTGGCGAGTGGTATGTTTTGTTTACTTTTTTACATTATTTCCGTTAGCAAGGTTGTGGTTATAACGGTTGTTATAGTGGTGAGGAATCATTTGGTATAAGGAAACATCCTCTATAAAGTAGCATTCAACATTTATTTAGAATCATACACACACATCTATAAAGTAACTGAACAACACTTAGCGTAGATGACATTTCAAAGCAAGCAGCGGTGGGCGAATTTTTCAGAAAATCTCTGAATTTTTTATGAAATGACAACTGGAAGCCTTGCCATCCATTTGAAGAAGCTACCTATTGATGTAAAAATATAGATTCTGATGCAATCTTACTTTAAAAAAGCAAAGTTGTTAATTTTAAGAGGTACAGTGACGTCAAGTGGGCAGGCAGTAATTAATTATTTACGTGAGAGTCCTGAAGTTTAAGTAAGGACCATTACAAATTAAAAAGTTGTTTAGATGAAACTAAAGGAATCATTATATGCATGCATATATATGCATGCATATATATATATATATATATATATATATATATATATATATATATATATATATATATATATATATATATATATATAATAAAATAAACTAAAATACAAAATACAAAGTGAAAAAGTTGTATAAGCTACAATGCCAAAGAACAAAGAAATTGGAGTACAAGATACATAACAAATATAGATACAAAAAGAATCTTTGGACTAAAATGGAGACTTATTCTGATTTCTAGAGCTGTCGCTGAATTAGGCCAGTGATTTAGGATTAGAAAGGCTTTATGTATCCACCTTCTCCGTACAGCAGAAATTTTCGATATAATAGAAAAAAACAGAGTCTATGACTAACACATGTGGATCATAAACCAGACAATAAAGTAAAATAAAATTATTAAAAGAGGATAATAATGTTTCTTTCATAGAGAGGAACATTAAGAAAAATTCTATAGATAAAGTTAGGATAAAAACTTGCATGTAAAAATAAACCCCTCCCCCAAAAAAAAGTGTGCAAACATGCGTCTTATGAAAAGACCCCCACACAAACTGATGGAAAAATGGACGTGTTAACCCAAGAAGCAAATACCTAGATAGTTATTTTGCAATTAAACTAAGCACAATTTATTAAATATTTCTTGTTTGGTTTGAATAAAAAAGAAATTAGGTATACTAACGATATCCTTAAAAAGAAGGATTTTCAAGACTGACATGCCTTACATATTATTAAGAATATTATTAATTTTCTCATTCATAAATTCAATACAGAGTCAGTTAATAGTTCTACTAAGTATTGTACCATACTATTCATGAAAAAATCATGTATATATATGATGACATCAGCATCTCAGAAGATTAAAAAAGTAAATTTTTTTCTTTGAAAAACACAACTACAAATAAACTTATGAGTAAATAAATTACTATATGGTTTCTTATTTTTTTTTTATTTAGGAGTAAAATATGTTTATAATTATATGATGTAGAATTATATTTACTGTTTCTCTAAATTTTCGCTGAAGAAATCTTCAAGATGAAGTATTGGAGATAACAGTAATTTACAACGGAATATTATCAGATTTTATAAAAAATGTCCAGAAAAAGATGAATTTGTGAGCAATTAAAAGAAATGGATTATTCTGAATATCTTGAAATCAATGAAACATTCCTCATTCCTAGACGTAAAAAGAAATCTGAATTTTTATTTTCAATATTTATAAGATTATTAACGTTTATTGACGTTTTGTTATTTAAATTTCTACTTAACTGTAGAGTTCCTATCTGTAACATTAAATAAAACAATTCTACAGCAATATCTTTTGGCATTTGTGACAAATAGATAGATACAAAGTTTGAAATGCTAGAATCATATCAAAATAGTTGAAATGTTATGTTTTTCTTTGTATTGAATTTTATTTTTCGCACACTCTCTTTCAATATCATTAAAAACTATACATTTTTAATCCAAACATTCGTCAAGATATATTTCTGGAATGTAGCATTAAAAATGGATTCCCTGAATAGTTATATTACCATTTTTTAAGAAATTTTTTAAATTGAAATTTTCTTTTACATCAAGAGAGGAAAGGGATTGAAGAAGAGGAAACAGTTTGCGTATTGTATATCTTATTTAAATACAAGTGAAATATGCAAGGGGAAGAGAAAATTAAAAATATATTTCTATCGAATTAGCCCGTGTAGATTTATCATTCATATCACATTCAATTTTTTAAAAAAAAGGCGTTAATGGTCATGCATAAACTTTCGTCGAGTATATATTACGTAATATGTAATTTTTATACACATAGAATTTACAGCTCCCCTTATAAAAGTAGTGTTTTAAGATCCGATGCAGAAGCTGCGATATTTCAAGGATTGTGGTCGGAAGCTCGTGGCCTTTGATGTTTCAGTCGAGCTGAGTCTTGGGTTCCACTAAAATCCTCTCGAGTGATGTTAAAGGGTACACAAACTAAAGTCCTCTTTGGTGTGAAACAGGATAAAAAATACCAGTTTTTGGACGTCGTTCTTATCAATTGAATGCGGTTTAAAATTACCATGTCTGTCACTATTGGATCTCGAGAGCTTCTTGTGAAATGTAGCATTCAAAACCTACCATCCAAAATGTTACATGAAAAGGCGAAATATATTGTTTGAATGAAGTATAATTTTTGAAAAAAATGTCTTGAATGGCAATTTAAAATCATTTTATTCTTGTATTTTAATTATTTTTTTGTATTAACGTCATGTGGGATCCACTCGATTGGCTGTGGGAAAAGTAGAACTAAGCCACGGTTAAATGGTGACCTTTGGCCACCATTTATTTAACCATGGCTTAGTGGCAACAAATGACGTTTCTTTGATTCTTAAGAAAAAAACAGAGCATCTAAAATGGAAGTTGATTACACTGCACTTGAAATCAAATAATTTTATAATTTCAGTTTTTATTCCTAATAGGTTTTTCATACAATTGTAATGCTTCAACATTTAAGAAGAAAAAAAAAACTAAAATTCTCTCGTGACAGAAAAAAAAAAATTAACATTTTTCTTGAATTTGCTTGTGCAATTAATACTGTCTAAAAATTGACCATTTATAAAAATGTATGGGTTGAAAAAATATGAAAATTCAATTTTATTTTAAAGAAAAATGTATAACTAATATCTTAAAATAATATTTTAAGTTTATTTAAGCTTATTATAATTATTTTTTCAGAATTATAAACTTTAAAGTGGTTTTTCTCAGTTTGTGTTTTTTGAAACATTAAATTTCAGGTCAAAAATTAATATTTACAGAAGGAGTAGGATTTTAAAAAATTTTCAAATTTTCTTCAAAAAATTAAATTTTTAAAATTGTGTGAATAATATGTGAAAAGTTTCATCTCGTATCATTTTCTTGAATAGAAACATTACCAAGTCCCTTTAATGAATATAGATTAAGTTTTTCCCTCATTCACAAACTGCACTAACTCAACTAATTTGTGCCATTCATAAATAATTCTTTCAAATCTCATAAGCATTACGCATTTAATACTTTATTTATAAAAAGCCATAAAATTGAAGTTTATAAAGATTGTTGAGTAATTTTGCAACCTGTAGTTCCCGAGATGACAGCTTAAAATAGCAGACTATCCATCTTTTGTTGAGAAAGGAGCATTTCTATGGACTAAAACGAACTCATCAACAGATTAATGCCATTTATTCAGGCGTGTTATGCATCAAATACGATTATGTTACTAGTTTGATGCTTGTCGGGTTGGAGGATTAGCCATAATCTACTTGCACAGTTTTCTCATTAACTCTGCTTTGAATTCGTCCTTTCTTATGCTTTTACAAAGAACAATTTTGTTACGGAGCCAATATAAGAGCAGTCATCTTATCTCTCTTTAGAAATATCTCTTTAGAAATAGTTTTCATTGTTACTTTTAATTCAGAAGTAATTTAAGTTAGGCTCCTCCCCTCCAAAAAAAAGAAATAATAACTGCATGTTTACCTCAGAGAAGATTATTTTAAAAAACGATATTAATTATTTGATCAAAACTACACGATGAAGGTTTTTTAAAGATCATTTTTACATCTGGTTATGGCAAAAGACAATTGGCTAAGCTGCCCATGTAATGAAGAACATTTAAACAACTGGAAGATATTTTCTGGTCTAAAAGGGGTAATAAATTATTAATAATTATTAATAATAATGTGTGACTATTTAATTTCAGAGAGATTCTTGACTATATATATATATATATATATATATAGAAATTTATCCATTATAATATTTTGAAGGGATAGTATGTATTACAAATATCGAATGGTATACCAATCAATACTTAATGTTAGGCAGAAAAACTAGTTGAGATCCTAATCGTATCAATCTTTATTCTGATTGTGCAAAATTTCCAAATACAAGTAAAAAAAACAGTTTATGTAAGAAATTTATAATCGAATTATATAAAAAATTAGTCTACAAAAAATAAACTATCTTTACAGATAAGCCGATCTTCCTGTCTGGTTCACAGGGTTCTGTTCAGATTACAATAATTGAATGGGCCTTCTAATTTAGGGTTTTGTTCCAACTATTAGAATTACCCTTCCATCTCTTGATTTTCTTTCTTTAAGCTGGAATCCATCCCAATCCAAAAATTCTCCAATCGATCCAATTTTTCATTATTATATATTCTTCGTTTTGACTCAGACAGGAGCAAATAGTTTGAAACAGGCATTTAGTTTCTTCATTCCAAAGTTAATATTCTGCAATTTTATTCATAATAATTTGAATAATATTTTCAAAGATTGAATAAATTAAATATAAATGAGCTCACATCTACTTTTTATTTGAATTTTTTTTCTATACACGCAACAACTTGAATATAAAATTTCCATTGGAGTTCTGTTTTTCTTTCGATTGCACTCTAAACACATGATATTTAGAATAATATAAAATAAAACTTAAAAAAACAATTAGAATTGATTTGAGAAATATTAACAAGTTTGCCATCCAATTGGTTAACTACCTTTTAACATCGAAACTATAGGAGCGATACTAGTAACGTACTGCAATTTTAAACCTCAGTCACATGACGAGGACGACAAAGGAGCTGGCACCCCACTCTCTAAACTTGAACACCACGTCAACATAAGGATTTTTAATTTGGACATATATTTGACGCACATTAACTCTTCTACATTGTCATTTAATGATACCACGGCTCGATGGAAATAATGTTGGTCACCAGGATATATTATCAGATTGGAAACATTTCAAACCATTTGCTTACCTTTTTTTTCAACTCGTTCAACTGTTGTTTCTAATTGGGAACAATACTTCTCTGAATTTGTTGTCTCATTGTTTGATAAAATCTCGTAATGCAGAATTCCTTTCCAACCCCACCAGACCCCTCCTTTGTGTGACCGACTTTTGGGGGTGGCTAATGGTGGTTCATCCACTTTCCCGAAAACTTTTTTCTCTGACTTTTTCTCAATAAATTATTCATTTTTCAGTCCCCCCGTCACTACTTGCTTCAATAATGTTGTCTCCTTTTTATGTTTTTAGAGCGAGTCGCAATTGGAAATAAGATCTATTAAACCTTTCTCCATAAAATCGTAGACAATTGATACATCAAAAGGGTTCATGTAGCCAAAATTCAAAAAAATGTTAGTGGATTTTTGTAACATTAATCTCCATCAGTGTTTTAATTTTACACTGGTGTGCAAAACTTAAGCAACAATGTAAAAATTAAGCAGATAACCATGAAGTTGCAGAAAAGGAAGTCTGCAGATCAGTACAGTGAACACGTAAGTCAGTAGAAACGTCATGCGTATGCAAATATCAGGAACCAAACGTCAGAAGCGACGTGAGCGTACACAAAACGCGTGATGTCGACGCGAGTTGCTCAACAGTAGAATAAAAGGAAGGACAGAGACGCAATTCAACATTTTCGTTGCAAGTGCCTGTGAGTCAGTTCGTGAAATATGACTAGAAGAAATCACCTGGACGACTTCACACGTAGAAGAATGATCGAAAGCTTTAGGAGGGGCGTACCGTCACCAGTGTAGCTGCAGAGTTCAGAATCAACAAAAGTGTCGTTTCGGCAGCTTGAAAAGCGTTCAAAACCACAGGTACAGCGTTAGAGGCTGGTGGTGGCCACCCGAGGACGACAACCGCAGGGATGACCTATATATCAACCTGCAGGTGAAAAGAGGCCGACATCAGCCAGCAAGCGTCATTGCTCAGCAACTCTGTACAACAACGGGGCGACAAGTGTCGTGGTTTACTGTGGCCAGACGCCTTCACAAAGGGGGCCTATTCGCCCACCGTCCTGAACGCTGCCTCCCGTTGAAAGTTGACCACCGATGCCACCGTTTACAGTTAGAAAGCATAAAAACTGGACAACTGACCAATGGAGTCGTGCCCTCTTTATGGATGAGAGTCGGTTCAGTAGCAGAAGTGATTCTCAACGCGTTTTGATTTGGAGAGAGATCGGGACCCGGTTTTATCCCAGTAATTCCAAGAAAAGACACCGTTACGGTGGTTTTGGAGTTCCTGTCTGGGGGAGGCATTATGCTGAATGGGCAAACCATGAGTTTCATTTCACAGAGGGTCTGTACCGGTGATAGCTATTGTGATGAGGTACTTCTTCCCCATGTGCGTCTGTTCCGAGGTGCCATTGGCCCAGACTTCATTTTTATGGATGACAATGCACGGCCACATCGGATTCTTGCTGTTGAGGAGCTTCTGGAAAGTGAAGATATCACTCGAATGTATTGGCCAGCATACTCCTCAGATTTAAATCTCATCGAACATGTGTGGAATGCTTTGGGGAGACGTATTGCAGCACGCTTACATCATCCAGAGAACACCTAACAACTCAAACAGATGCTGGTTGTGGAATGAGCATTCCTACCGCAAGAAATGTGGCACAAGCTGGTTCTTGAGTATGCGTAGACGGTGGGAAGCAACCATTGCAGTGAGGGGAGGACATATACCATATTAAGGAACATCTTGTTGTTCTTCCTGTTGGATAGACAATCATGAGTCACGATACTACTATACATTCAATAAAGCTGGTTTTTTGTTTGATTCCTCTAATACCGTATGAATTGTATTCCATTTTCAGAGCCGATGCTTTCGTCATCCTTTACGTACATAATACTCTCCCTCATTTCTGAATTTCATGTCTCTCAGATGATTTTTCGTGAAGTTATGACAATAAACCCACCTGTTGCTTAAGTTTTGAACACCAGTGTATTTTCATTTATGGTGTAGGGCCTACCTGGGAGTTGTCGATCTTCAAGAGTTGAATTCCCCAGCTTTAAACTTTACAAATTACTTCCCGACAATTATTTTGGTTACAATAAAACTTTGCTTTTTACAGTCCATATTCAGTTTCACGTTTACGTGTTTTTTTGCCTTTCCAGTGAAAGAAAAAAATTCAGTGCCTGCAACACGCTTTTTGGCTTCGTCTCAAACGGGTGCGTAACGTATTATAACGAAACCTTTTCCGAATACGCCTGAAATACAGTCTTTTAGACGCAGTCCATTTGTTTTGAATTATTGTGATATGTTGAGATCGAGCCACCTACCGAAAACTCTCCGCACAACTCAATATTATGCTGAAATTTACTTATCTTGTCTTCAAATGCCCAAATTCCTTTCTCACATATTTAGTATTGAAATGGAAAAAATACCATCGTGTTAAAGAATCCTTTTAACTAAATCCCTAATACTTAATAATTAACTTTAATAATTTTTGAATAAGATTTCAAAATCTTTTAAGCAATTCATGGAATTAGAAATTTTTCTCTCGTATTAAAAATGTTTCGTATTTTTTTTGTTTATTAAAAAGACATCAATGTAAGTATTTCTATAATAAGCGTAACAATATTCCTTGATAACCTCACTTAAGTATACTTTTAAATTACTAGAAATAACTTTTTAACGACCTCATGTCAAATTTACATATCATTATGACTTTGTAACTTAGCTTGTTTATCGGATCAGCTTTTATTGGGGTTTTATGTTTCAAGGAAATTGAAATAACATTAGAGGGAATCGGAATATTAAATATGCTTTATTACGGTTACAAAATTTTGGCCTGAAAATATGTCTCAACTATTCTTGATTTTCGCATTCATAGTTAAAATGTATTTTATTTGGTATGCATAAAAACTTTATATCAATAGATTTATTTTTATTACAAATTCTACGCTATTTATTATGTAAGTATATTCAGCATATTTAATCATTATTTTAAATAAATATAATGAATCACACACACACACAAAATAAATTATACTAAAATGAGTATTGAATGATTCATATAATATAATAATAATTCTGTGTGTGTGTGACAAATTTCCATATTAATAACTAAGAGATTTGAAATACCGTATGAAATTGGAAAAATATATAAAAGAAATTGAATACCCTGAGCAAAGAAAATAGTATGGAACGCATATATAAATATAAAACTTTTAACATTAAAAAAGTAAAAATTTATTAAATGCAGACTAATTTGATTACTATCTAGAATGACTTTAAAAACGATCCAGTGTCGTAATTAAAAGCATTTACAATTGATATGTATAGACTACCAAAGCTAATTGATAAGTAAATTATACTTTAAGAAATTCACACTGTTTGTATGATGAAACTTATTTGTTAGTTGTAAGTTAGTTCTATCTTTCTGCGTTTAGTAAGTAAATTAATTGCATCTCCTAACTTTATGAAGAAAGTAAAGTCTACATTTTGAAACATCTTTCTTCCATCCTCAATGAAACAAGATATTTCAAAAGATAATGGCTCAATACATAAACATTCGGTGTATTTGAAACATTTGTTTCATGTTTTTGCGTTTCAATTAACATAATCACGAATTAAATAAATGAAACACTTTTGTGTGAGTCATTACATGTATCAGAAATGAGATTATACAGTTATATATATATATAAAAATGCTAAAAACCACTTTTTAGCTTGCATTTCTTTTGTTAAAGCTAGATTTAAAAATAAATCCAGCATTATTTTAGGGAAGAAAATAAGGGGTAGTTAATTTTGAATTTTTACGATAGCTTACCCATCATAAAGTAGACTGACTCTAAGTGTACCGTTTCTTTATGTAGAGTAACAACGAACTATTTTAGATAAATCTAATTCAAGTTCCTTTCCGAAAATTATTCTAAAACAAAGAATTTAGGGTCCATATGTAGTTTTAAGACATAAAAATGATACTGAATGACTTAATAAGGTTTTAAAAATACATGAAAAATACAACACTAATTTATAAATGATAAAAACTCGAGTTCGTAGTTTACTTCTAATGAGCCCAAAAGAAATTAACAATACAACAAAAGATACAAGAGGAGTAAATAGATTGTAGGATTTGTTAGTTTTGTAAAAAATAAATTAAAAATTTTAATAAAACTGAATGCCTCCTAAATGAATAGACTTCTTATTAAAAATGAAAGCATTAAATTTTAAACAGTTTTCATCTCTTCATTGATATATAAAATATTGCTGAACTAAGAAATAGGATTCATGTTTTAGACATCAACATGATTTATGGCAAACTTATTTACTCCAAATTCCTTATCAGACATAGAAATAATAATTCTGGATTTGGAAAAGTGTGCAATTAGTTTTCTGCATTGATGTACTTTTCAACTTGTATTTAAAATGTGAAAATATTCCTATTGTGACGTCGGAAATCCGAAGTAACAAAAAGCATGTGCCTAGCGATTCAACAGTTTCTTCATTCATTTCGAACAAAATATCAAAAATAATGTTATGCGGGAAACGGTCTTCCAAACCATTCTCTTTAGTTCCTAAAGAATATAATAATAAGAGTGATTATTTGCGATCTTTTATTGGAGTCTCCTAATATCTTCGGATGGGTTCATTCAGAAATCCTTCAATTAGTCTCTCAGTTCTGAACTCCCTGTATCGCTTTCTAAAATTTTGTTCACTTCACCAATTCTGCTTATTTATAGCACTTGTATGCATCACGGTTCCTTCATCAGACAAGATGTTAGATAGTGGCATAAAATATATAGCTCGATTAACCCCTATACTAATATATTAGATTATTTGTCATCCGTAACTTTAGCAAGAATATTTTATTTTACCATTTTATTTATGACCATTAGTTGAAGAAATTGAAACATATAGAGATCATTATTCTATGTTATTGGTATGCATCAAAAATAATTAAATAATTACTGAGCCTATAACTATTATATTTGATCTGCTTCCCATGTAGTTGTGGAGGTAAAATTTACCGAGTAAACATAATGAACTTAATTAAAGTGAATCTGCATATTCTCATCTCCCAAAAGAATCTGGCCTACAATAAGTTATTCAAATGTTCATCCATGGGAGAACTGTGGGTGATCCCTCTATCATTTTATATTTTGATTTATCTCACCGGAAAACCTAGGTAACCCTTTCGGGATCAAAGCAACAAGAAACTAGCAAAATGTTACAATGAGTCTGACATCTTGGATCATTTCTCCCAAAAATAACACTTTCTTTGTATACAACCCTGTTTGAAATTTAAGAATCTTTTTCTTCTTTTTTACTCTTTTCCTACAATATAAAATATTTCACTAATGAATTATAATACGCCAAAGCGTTCGCAAATTTTCTTCCAAAATTATTTGGTATTTCAAAAACTGTTCTTCGAAAAAGAAGTACAATGGCTGTAGGGAACGACTTAAGAATCTTTTTCTTAATATGATAAGGCACTTGTTAATTGGGACTCTAAAGAAGTCTTGTTGTTGATAAATAATGAAATAATCCCACCCTAGGTTTCTACTCTGCTCAAATTTTCGACATTTCCAGTACTATAACCATTTAACACTTAAAATTGTTTCTTCGTTCCAGCAGATTTAATGTTTTTCAAAAAGAATTTTCGCTGATAATAACTCAAAACCCATTGTTAGATAGAAAATGACGCCTTTTTGCGTATATTGATGTCCACCTCTTCATTTAAGCGCTATGATCAGCGCACTTTTTTAAAGAACCAAACTTCACGCCCAATACGTGACGAAAGATCCCACCAAACATTAAATTTTTAGACTACAGAATGAGTTTATTTCTATCAAGATTTGAAAATATTTATCGTAAATATTTACTACTCAAAACACTTTTAAACACAATAATATAGACTTTAAAAATGATGGTTGAGTTATACTTACAAAACGCAGATTCGCCATATTTCCGCTTATCGGCATCTAATGCAAAGGTATTTATTAGATTGATCACTTCCTGAACCGAAAAGATCAAACTGAGCTTCATAAAGATACTATAATTTCTTTTGCCATAAAGGAAATATTATAAATCAAAACACTCACGTTGAACCTGAGATAAACATCTGGAGAGAGATCTTCAAACAACAATTATTACTGCAGTTATAAACGGTAACGACTTCTGGCCTTCAGTGATGCAGCGAATACAAGACTCCAGTCAATCTATATATGAATGACTAAAACCACACAAATGAGCTTTTTAACGAACGTCGCCCTGAACCTTGTTGAGCTGACTCTGCCTTGGGTGACTCTGAATAAAATGTACTTACCAGATCACGTTTTTGAATCTGCTGGTAAACGGCGTAGCTGGTCACGCTCCATTTGTAGTTTATTATACAATATATGTGATAGGGATCGATTAATCGACCCACCTAAACCTGATTTGTTGGTTCTTGCTAAGCATGGACTACTCTGATTTCCTTTTCTTCTTGCAGACGAGTTCCAGGTATTATATTTAACTACTTCCCTCGCTCTTTTTGGGATAAAGAACCTCTTTTGAACATCTTTTAGTTTGATCAAAAACAATTTAATGTAAACTCACACCCTTCCAAATCAGATCATAAAAGTTAATAACAATATTATCAGGTACTTATTTAACATAATCATACTGTAAATATATCTTAGTTTTTCAAAGATTAGTGTTTATATATATGTATATATTATACATATATATATATGGTATACATTTAAATAGAGAGGTATAAAACCAGTATGACTGACAACAATGAAAGATATCTTTAGATCCCAAACTAAACCCATTTAAATATTTTTCAAAGCCCTTAAATAGACTACTGAAATGAAACTTTTAATGACTCTGAGTCACCCAAAAATATATATATGAACTTAGCTGATGAATTGCTATTAATAGTAGGTAAAATTTATACAAATATTTTTTTGTAAATTTAATATGATATCCAAATAGCTTAGATGTTAGCTACAAATTATTTGGACTGATTAGCAAAGAGTATTTTTGACAAATAATTATAGTCATTAATAATATGAAATACTTAAACGTCTGATCATTAACTAATGAAGGTGACTCAAATTTTGAAATATTTTATAGAGCTTATTGAAAATAGATTAGAGAAATTGAGATTCACTCTTCTTTTTTTTATTTCTAGCCAAACCAATGCTTACTCTGCTCTTACATTTTAGCTTAAGAAAACCATTTAGTATCTATATAAACCATTTCTGAATAATTGAACAATTATTTCTTACCCTCCTTATTATCGCGTTAAAATGATTAAATAATGTTAAATGAATTTAATACAAAACTTAATAGTATTATATGTCGCTTTTTTTCTTTAAATAACATGCAAACAGGCTCAAACAGGCATGGAAGTGATGAATCTTCCAATTTCAAATTTTAGACACTGATCCTATTTGTAAATAAAAATATTACTTAGAGAAATAAAATAAGATCTTTATAATTCAGAGTTTAATACTTCTCTTCCATTGAACTCTTTAGCCTGCATAAAAATATTTCTTTTATAATGTGGAAAACTTCCTGAATACGAATTGTAGAGGTGCTTGACCCAAGTTTCAACTTGAACCAATATTAATAATATAAGATGTATTTCTAATCTATTATTTGATTTTTAATCTCATCTTATATAGTCTAAAGAATTTTAAACCCATAGAGCTCCTTAAGTAACTACTTAGATGTCAATAGAGTTTGAACTGATTAAACACGAAATTGGTAAAGATTATACCAAGCAAAAGCTTTCGAACATGGAGATCCCAACGATAAAGGTATTAATTGAACTAACGTGAAGAAATAAAAAAAAGTAAATCAAAATCGAGCACTGAAACTGAGAAAACTCTCTTTAATATATACATACATACAGAGAAGTATGCTTCAGAACTTTTGAGTAAATACAACAGCAGCTTTGCTGTTCTTGATACAAGAATCTATTTATCAGAAGTAAAGAACCAGTTTGTAACCGTACTCGTTGAGTAAACCAACAGTGTAAAATATGGGAGAAGATGTACTTTTATACATTTAACTCATCATGACAGCTTTAAACCAAACTCAGTAATCAGAAAATCAGCAATTTTTCAAGCCAGCAATAATTTTCTTCTCTCTCTGCGGGTTTACTGGCCCAGATAACTTTTTATCCCTGAAATAGCGCTGCCTCAAATGACTTCTGTTATTAGCTTTTCTTTGGAAGAAAATAAAGAGAGAGCTGTTAATAAATAAACTGACCACTTCAGAACAACTTAAAAAAAAATATGCTTAGGGACTCTTTGGGACTTTGAGACTTCTGTATACTTTTAGCTGTGAAACCCAAAAAAAAAAAAAAATTAAAAACAGAATCTTTTTTACAAATAAAATGGAAAACTGGTAAATGGCAAAATTCAGATAAACGGGGTCCGCTCCAAGGTATCGCTTAACCAAATTTTAATTTTATGTGTGAACTTTGCTTTTGTTTGAAAAATGACCTTCAGGATAAATAGAAGATATTTAATTTTTTACAAAAACTAAAAATGATTTATCTTCTATGATGAATTTATACATGAAATTCTGCTTAAAAAAGAGATTATTAATAGTATAAAGGACTGTGGAAAGGTGAAACAGCAGACTGATAAACTAAGACGCAAACCATTCTACCGTTATTCATAAAACATTCGACAACAAATTTTTGTACAATTATTTTCAAACTTGAAACCATTGCTGTTCCGTTTGAGTGTTTCGAAAACACATTTCGAGTCAAACGCATTCAAAGTTAATCGTAAAGTCATAAACGCCATTATTCAAACATTCTTAGCTTTAGTACTAGGAAACGGTAAAAGCTTAGGATTATTAAATGGTCTATTATAAAAATAAAATCATAAAAAATTTGTCAAGTTTGAAAAATTTTGGGTAGATTATATTTAGAGATACCTTAAACCAAATCAGAAATAAATATTCTTATTTAGTGATAAATCATGAGTTCGAAAGATGTTTCCCATGCAATGACTCATCCTTAAAAGGCATTGCATCGAGAACTTATTCATTAATTTCGTACTTTGTTAATAAATTGTTATCAGGATATAATTTTATTCTTAATTTTTAAAATGCCACTGATGAATCAGAAGGATATTATAAAAATTCTTTCCAAAACTACTTAAAAGCTCACCCTATTTTTCCGATATTTTAAAATTTGCAATCAATCTAATCAGAGAAAATGGCTGAATTGCCTTCACGTTTCTAAAAACGTGTACCAAATAATTTTTCAGACCAAGTATAAGAAATTGCGATAGAACTTGTTATAAAAATAATCATCTCGCAAAAATGAATATCTAAATATCATTAATTCATAAACTCGAATTAAGTATAACCACGTCAAAACAGATATTTTCACCAATTGAACAGTTCCATTTTCAAATGAAATAGATATTTTACAAAAATTGAATCAGAAATAATAATTTTCCTATTTACATGAGAAAATTAATTTAAGTTTGCCCAAGTAAATCTAGAATTAGTTTTATCCCGCTTGGGAACATTTCATGTTTAATTGAAGCTAATAACAGGAATATTCTCAGGTTTAAAGTTAAATTGTATCGATAAAAACACTACGGGCTTCAAGTCAACAGTTTCATTGATTTTTACATATTTTTTGGAAAAGAAAAAATTTAATGAAAAAAGAGCTCCAGTAATGAGATTCGCAAATTTTGCTATGGGGAAATCTTAAATACAAGGAAATTGTCAACTCTAAAAATTGTTCAATGGAGTTTTAAATATGCGAATAAAGGATTTTTTACATGTATATGAATTTTTCAAAACCCTTTCGGCCTCCCATTAAAAACTATGGATTCAACAACGTTTTCCTTATTGTTACACAGTTAGGCTTAGGTCATAGTATGATCTCGGAAGAAAGAATCAATTTGAAATTATTATTTAAATTCTCTAAAAAGGAAAATCTAGTTCGAAAACAGATAATGTAAAATAAAAAATAAATAAAGATACTTGTTGTGTGATGCGCGAAGAGAATTCAATTTGCATTGATCTTCAACAGAAAAATTGGATTCAGCGTGAAAGGTGGAAAAGAACGAATCGTGTTCCAGGTCAGGCTGCAATATTTAAAAGGTTGCCTTAATATCAGCGTTAAAGATTTATTTACCGGATGGATTTTCTGACAAAAACATGTTTTCATTCTAGAAATAATCAAAAGTCCAGATAAGAAATTTATATTAACACTATAAATAATATAAAGGAAAAAATTTAAAAAAATGAACATTCCAGATGTCCCAAGAACATTTTCTATTTGTTTCTTCACAATGGTGACTGTTTTTTCCTATTGATGTAGAAAAGGTTTCATTTTTTCGCAATTTATTTTCTTTCGTTACCTGAAGTTGTTTTACTCCACCCCATTATTTTGAGTACAAGAGAAACTTAATTAAATTTCTTTTTTTTCAAATCAATTTCTCCTCTTTTTGTGTAAAATGAGTTCATCTTCAAAATTGTTGTATTTATTTGTCTATGAGAAATTAAACGAAGGATTCACCAATATTGAAATTGCTTTCT